>OY754978.1:20151654-20481654 GCA_963576475.1 Molanna angustata | reverse complement strand
ATCTTGTAGAGAATCTGTTCTCTCTATGTAGCTGTCCATGACGGTCTATGATCATTATTTTTGTTTTCGATTTATTTATCTCTAACATTATAATCAACTGAATTTAAAAAGGATTAAAAATTATTTTAAATTTATATTTTACTATGTTTCCTTAATCTCAAAAGTTATAGTTTGTTGATAGCTCGCGGATATCAATAAATTTTCGCATAAAGGTTTACAACATTTATGTGCATTTTACTTGAATAGAGGAGTGGCGAGACATCGACGGTATAAATAGATTCAAGATCGACGATAATATTCTACATTAAATCCATTGTATCAATATATAATTTAATACAATTATAGATTGTTATATGTTCATTATTAAAGCGTTCTTAACAATGAGATAATAAAGAGTTTTGTAAATATACATATATCGAGGCGTTTTGACGAAAGAAAATATTTCGCACGGATACCTTCAAAAAAAAATAATGTTGTAACTCAACAAAGGTCTTGATTTTTTATAGCATGCATATTATGACTGTTCTGTATGGCTCAGAAACCTGGACACTGAAGGTTTTTCCACATACCACTTCTCAGTCAAGATTGCTATCATAATTTTACGTCGGTAATCGTTTCTAAAATTATCTAATTTTTAAAATCAAATCTTCAAACAATGTTACCTACTTAACAAATAGTATCTACATTTTGCTATATGCTTTTGAGATATATAAATTATATAAACAATATCATGACATAATTTTACTATTAAAAATGTTAATTTTTCGTACCTACTCTTTTCCTTTCACAGATAACTGTTGTCCAGGAATAAAATACTAGAGTTGATGGTTTCAATAACTACATAATATATCGTGAACACATATTTCAAAGACCTAACAGTTTTTTTTTCACAGTTTTTATAATGAGTCTTCTGTGTTTGTGTGTACGGTGTATTATGAAGTCTTTTTTCATGTGGTAAACTAATATTTGTTTTGGAATCTAATAGAAATGTACTTTATTTGTAAAAATGCATTTAGGGATTGTCAACCTTTCAAGAAGAAAAAAAAGTATCACAATGTAGTGGAGAGTGTTGGTCACAACCGACTCGTTCTCCAATGTGACACAAATCACTCTTATTTGTGTTAAATTACTAGATAGATATACAATAATAAATAATAACATCTGATTTGTTTAATATTTTTAAAATGATTCCACTTATCTTAGTATCAAACTGTGCATCTTACGAGATTTATTCTGAGACTATCTATAGGACTTCACCCAAGCCAGCTTGGTCAGTTATATTAGCATAATAATACCGTGGATAGTGTATGTTTATATTTTCATTGTTTTGTAGACCTAATGTCTGTACCTAATGGTTCGTTAACTTTGCAAAAGGTTAACATTAAGATAGCAAAAGCACCTTTGGGAGGAAGTCATGATAATAAACACATTCAAACGAAATGAAGTGGTAATGACTATTTTGAATTTAAGGTCATTTATGGTTTGTAAATTTTAATTAAACAAAATTAATTATTTGACCCGGAAATATTTAATTCATTATTATAATTGCAAAGGGTAAAACATCTCAAAGCACAGCTACATTATTAAAATACAGAAATGTAAGTAGTAATCTAAATAATCCATAATATTTGAAAGTAAGTTAAGAATTTGAAAACACGAGTTTATGATGAACTACTAGAACAAGTGGATGAATATTTGTTTTGAAGAAGTATGTTTCAGCGTGATGGAAGATTGAAAAAGGATGTAAAAGAGGGTTAAGGCAGCAAATTGAGTAAATGGAATAAAAATGGCTTAACCAATTGTTTTAACACCTGAAAACTCGTTGTGCACAACGCAATAGTCGTTCCAACAATAATGTATGCAAGTGAAACATGGACATGACAGAAGACGCATTAAAGTAAAATTAACTCTGTGGAAATAGGTCCTTTAGATGATTGTGTGACAATATAATTTACGATAGGATAAGAAATGAGGATATCAGAACAGAATGTAAGATTGAAAGAGACGTAGGGGCTGGCCGATAAAGAGTTGGCATGAAGATATTTTAAAAAAGATTGGAACATACGAAGTCGGAATAATATGCTCTCTCAACCTACCTCTAATAGACAAACGTCGTGACGATATATGTACGGAAACAATAACATTTGTAGTTTTAATGCTAACAAAAGAATAATCACATACATTTGAAAATCATAAATTGTGTAAACTACCAAATAAAATGCAACAACCAATTGATAAATTATTTTTTCCATCCGGATATATACCATATAAATAAAGCACTGAGGGGCCCCTTAATAATAATAATAAATTTGGATGATTTGTATAGCGCCGTTTTCGTGAATATCTCACCTCAAGGGCGCTGAAAATTGATTAGGATGTATCATTATGGCTTTGGTTTTGCGAAAAAGATTTGCGAAAAAGGTATGTTTTGAGATTTTTTCTGAAGGTAGATATATTTTCAGTTTGTCTGAGGTTATTTGGGAGCTTATTCCATGCATTTGGTCCTGCCACAGCAAACGCACGATCGCCGAAATTAGTGGTATGCACCCTGTTTATTTCAAATAATTTTCCAACCATAGATGAAGATGCAGAACGAAGTGATGATTGTCTGTCGTTTATTGAAAGAGGAATGCAAAGTTCGGAGAGGTAAGTAGGAGCCATACCATGAAGTGCTTTGAAGATCATGAGACAGAGTTTATATTCAATCCTTTCAGGAACTTTAAGCCAATGGAGATCACTACCCATTAAAGAATATTTATACGCTTTATGAAAAATTATTTTTGACGTTTTGTTTCTATTTTTTATCGATAAATCTACTTCCATAATTCCTAAATCATACTTTAATTACAATGGGTAGGTATCTATTTTGAGTAACGCATGTTTTCAAACAAAAACTGTAATATTTACCTACTTATAAAATCAAATATTCATTTAAATGAAATCCTTACTTAAGATTTGTTAAAGAAAATAAAACTTTTTACCCTCGTATTTTTTATCAATTATACCTTCTAATATTATACATTAAATTATTTTTTATACTTTATTACCCCGAGAGGATATAAAGGAGAGTTATGAATTCGCAATTTTAAAGGTTATTTTTTATTGCAGATAATCAACTAGTATCATTCTGAGATTTTATTCTAAAAGTTTTTTTCACAATGTATATATGTGTGTGTGTGTGTGTGTGTGTGTGTGTGTGTGTGAGAGGGTGTGTGTGTGTGTGTGTGTGTGTGTGTGTGTGTGTGTGTGTGTGTGTGTGTGCTGTGTACTACGTTCTATGCAGACCAGTTGATTTTTATTTGTTAATTCTAAGCTTAAGTACTCCTTCGATTCTTCTCGATGTTTTTCATTTTTTTAATTGTCAAATATTTTAATGTAACCCCAAGCTGGGGAACTTAAAAAAAATATATTATATTCGATTATAGACAAAAGTACTGATTTAATTCTTTTCAAATTTTGCATATTTGTATATCTAATACTCTATGGCAGAACGAATGTGTCAATTCTAGACGAGCTGAAGATTAAGGATTGTCTGTCGATGATATGTTACAGAGATATCCTTGAATTTTTTGGACACTTTGCCAGAAGGGAACCGGACTGCCTCGAGAAGATTGTTGTGATGGGCAGCGTGGAAGACGGAGATCTCGTGGTCGCTCACCGACCAGATGGAGCGATTCAGGTCCACGTGACTATAGTGCTCTGGGTTCAGTCCAAAACAGATTGGCATGGAGGCGGGCCATACGTGTGGCGACGGACTGCAGCCGCTATCCTCAGTCATGAGGAAAATGACGAATATATATCTAATACTCACTTAGACCCCAATAGTTTTTGAACGATATCTGATCAGTGCTACTTCATTTTTTTAACTGTCAAATATTTCAAAGTGACCCCAAACCCACTAAACTTGAAATTTGATATTTTTATTTCAATAACTAAAAAGGCAAATCACTTTCATAAAATGGAATTGAAGAATTGTCATAAAATGGAATTGAAGAAGTTTTCTTAAAAAAATAATTTAACAAACTCATTTCATGAAGACGCTGAAAATATTCCATACAAAATATAATACTTCGTGGAGTGATTTGGTAGTTAGGAGTATAGCGTTGGCCAAAACCCTCTCGTTTAGAAACCATTTAGCAGACAGCTAAATTACTTGAATTACAGATGACTTGATACGAATATATAAGTTGTAATATAAAAAAAACAATTATTATTTATAAGTACGCTTGTAATTTTTCTATTTGCACATTTAAATAAAATTTGATAGTACGTATTGAATGTCTTATTAATATAACGTCGACCTTCTTGGCTCAGTGGGTTGGGTATCTGACTGCTGATCCAAAGGTCCCGGGTTCGATTCCCGGTGGAGACACAGTTTTTAATTGTGTTTTCAGTCTGGATCTGTGAGACGATTAATATCGTAAGTCTCCAGAATGTGGCAACTTGTTATTGGGTGCGTGTTAAATTTAATATTTGACATAGTACCTGTTAGTTGCCCGAGAAGTAATAATTAATAATAATAATAATAATAATAACAATGATTCGACATTAATGTAATGTCACACCGAATATTGAATCATCAATATAACAATTCGCTATTGTTGTAATTTTTTGTTGTGTATGGTATTTATGTATTCATAATATTCCTTTTCATCTGTCACAAGAACTTCAAGGTTGACAATGTCATTGGTTACCTTTTGATTTAAGTGACAATTTAACAAATACACTATTTATATTTAAATTTATAAATTTGATGCACCGAGATATGGATGACACCAGTCATAACTGTTTTCAAATGAGTTTATATTATGCTTTGGAGGTCCAAAGCCAATAAGAATAATAATAAAACAAGTGGGTTGTGGCCAAACCTAAACTCTTCACACCATAGTAAACGTTCATTTTTTCTTCTTGAAATGTTGAAAATCTCTTAATGCATTTTTATAAAGTATATTTCTATTAGATTCTTAAACAAATATAAGATTCCCAGAGGACAAAAGTTATTATTTAATTATTTATTAATTAATTAATTTATTTATTAATTAATTAATTGATAAGTATATGATCAATAATTAATTATTGGTTAACTAATTAGCTATTAATTAAATAATTAAGTAATTATTAATTAATTAGTTATTGATTATATTAAAGTTATTACTCTCCCCACTATTCCATAGTTGTGGAGAGTAAAAAGTCTTTATTCTATGACGCAAGTCTGACAGTCGTTGGCTTTCGGTCTAATATTTTTCGCCATTTGCAAATATTTCAGTGTTTTAGGTACCTAACAAGACAAGCGAAATTTTCATAAGTTATTATGCCGCATATATTATTTAATCGAATTACATAACACATTTGACGATAATCTTCAATTTTAATAACATATAAATTGATATAATTGCAAGGTCAATAACATTGCTTCTTTGATTCAATAACATACATATTGAACAATATCTAACAATTATAATTAAGGTCAAATAATATATTTATCGTTCGTAGGTACAAGTGTTATTTCAATATTATGATTATCTATGCGTCAATGGCCGATTTGAAAATAAAAAAATATATCTACATTACATTAGATATATTATTATAAACGATTGGGTTGTGGACAACGCTATACTCTCACTACCAAGTCACTCCACATAATATTCAAATTTTGTATAGACAATTATTTATCCAACTGTTGATTTCTTCTAGAGAATTTATTTCTCTTAACATATCGACAAAGGAACATGCCAAGATACGCGAGATTTGTAAGCCATCTATATTTTTCACGATTTTTCGAACTTTAAAGTCAAAAAACACCAATTTAGAGGCCTTGCAGCATATATGTTTTTCTATAATATATGTAAGGATTTACTCTGAATTCGGAGTAGAACATTTAGTTTGTCCCTGTGTGTGTGTTCCCCTCCCCCCCCTTATAACTTCTGATCCGCTCAATGCACAAAGCCTTTTAGAAAATATAGAAAATTATGGGCGTACAAAACTTTTATACTCAAAATTTTGAATTTTTGTTTCAATCAGGGATAATAAACTTTTGAATTAACTATTACTTTATTTTTCCGTACATCTTAAAAATCATAAAACCTAGAACGCTGAAAATTGATATAAATACAAACAAATACCTACAATATCCCAAATGATTTTTTTTTTAAATTACAGTTTTTCAAATACTTTTTACTAGGAAAAAAAAATAATGTTAAATTTATTTTAAAACTTATGATATTTTAATTGCCTATATTTCCAAAATTTTTAAAATTTCGAGAAAAGCCGAAACACCCCAACTAGATAATTTAATTTTCTATAAAAAATATGAACATTGTAGTAGTACATCTTAAACTTTCTGTAACAATTTTTATAAAAATTGAATTTAGTGGCAACATTGTTTCACACAATTTGTAAGGCAGTATACAGTGTACTTCTCTCGTCTTGGATAAAAGTTTTAAAAAACCTACATTCTATTTGAATACCTAAACATTTTAAATATAGGTGTATGTTACACCGAACCTTTTCAATTTCCCCATATGCAGATAGCGTAATAGTATAATGTTTGATACGGGCATAAAGTGTTGTGTGCAACTATATACCTACCTACAAATCGTCTAGCCACATCTGAAACCCCAATAAATGCAAACTCAGTTGTGTACTGCACACACATAAACCATAATTATAATATCGATATGAATCGCTCGTTAAGCGCATTCAATTAAAATGGCATTGTGTGGGTGTTTCACCAGCTGAAATGCAAGGTTCTCTCTGTCTCCCTCTCTTTCAGCTACTCTCAGCTCTCTCAGCGACGGAATTAATTAGCGAGCTGTGTGTTGTGTAATTAACACCGCTCTCTGGGGTCAAATGCCCCATACTACATATGTATATACTGCATGCACACCGTGGTGAACCTTATAAACATTATTAAATACAACTAAGTAGGACTTAATCAAACAAGAAAAATAATGTCATTCCAACTTATAGTAAAATAATATTCAGCGCCGTTTTCGTTGATGTGACAAGGTTAGATAAAATAAGAAACAAACATGTACGAGGAATTCTAGCAGTGCGCGATATATCCGAGAAGATCCAAAAAAATAGATTAAGATGGTACCGATATATTTGTAGAAGACCTCCGGAATATACACATAGGGATTGTAGCCAATACTTATATGTGCCGGGTATAAGATTGAGAGAGCCCAAATTGAAGATGCTTTGCAACGAAGTATCTCCGGAGGATGCGCAGAACTGAGGAGTAAGACGTAGAAAGCAGACCCCACTATCTTGTGGGGTAAATGCAAAGGAAATTAAGATGAGGATAGCGGCCTTCTTGTAAATTCTCAACTCAAGAACGCTTTACATCAAATTTAACTGACATCTCTGCGAAAGTTGCAATATTTTAGGGTTCTCTTCAGCTTATTTGCTCCAGCCCTTAGCAGAGATATAGTAGTTAACTTATTTTCTTAAACGGAGCCAAGAAATTCTTCCCTAAGTTCGTACATTGATTAAAAGTCGTGGGAGTTGTTTGGCAGAAGATTAGCCGGAAGACCAGCGAAGAGATGGAAAGACAATTTTGCATCCTCCTCCCAAGATTGTCCACCCTCACAAACAGGTCGAATAACCAAACACACGATGAAGAAGAAGAAGTGTAAATATAAATCTTAAAGAAGATTTGATGGTAATATGTCATACACAAAACTCTGACAGCCTCTGACCTCTAAATAAAACGCTAGTCACAAAATTCATAATATATGTAAATTCAAAATACATTTCCGATGCCTTGCTGAGCATTCAGAAAACATTATAATCCACTATTCCATAGTTATGGAGACTGAATAATAACTTTACTATCTAAATAACGAGAAATATTATACCTCTAGAAAACGATTTGTTGATGTATCATAATTATCGTTTTAAAATTATGTTTCGCGTTGCCTATAAGATTAAATTATAAATTATGGAATATATTTTGTTTGTGGTAATATAAATTTAGGTAACTCTGATTACAGACCTGAGATTCTTATATCGCCATTATAATTATAGCATATTATTTATTTGCTTCAAATACAAATTGGATCCTAATCAAATAACAATAACTTTGGCACAAAATAATATGGTCATCTTATAAATAGCTGTCTGATTTTATTTGCATATATTTATTAGGAGCCGTATCTCTCGATACGAGATAAAAATATTCTTAATATCCACTGACGCGTTTGAAAACATTTTTTAAAAGAAATCGACATTCTGTGTAGTGATAATGGGGTTACAGATTAAATATAACTTTTTTATTTGAAATCTAGATGTTTGAATACGACAAACATTGAATTTATTTTTTTAAAATCATTTTTATTAAGTCTGATTTAAAACTTTGCATTCGATTATGTCCAATTTCTAAAAAACTGAAGCAAAAATGATGATAGACATTTTGTTTTTCCAACTTACCTTTATTTTTATATTCAATGATTCATTTGTTTTCGGTCAGTATCTAATAAGAACTGCTTAACTGTTCATCTTTTAACCACAAATAATAGACTTTTCACATATTCAAATCTTATGAGCTACTTCAAGAAAGTTACAAGGAATGGTGGTTGGCTACCAAGGGCGTGCCTAGAACCTTCGGACTAGGCAAACCCTGAAATAAAGTTGGGAAATGTCGAAAATTTTATGTTTTTATATCATCGTTCTTCCTTTGAATGACCATGAAAATATTTTAAAATCACATGCCAAAATAATATTTACATGTGTGGCCCTGTCAAGCATCGTATCTACATACGGTTCGATTTTCTAATCTTGGTATAGTTTCAATAAAACACAAGACATTATTAGGTTTTGAATTTCTCAGCATAATATTCATACGCAAGCCAAGATTTTCGGCTTCTGTTAGCAATTCTACTACTGTTGGTGACCTATAGTCGAAGTCCTGGAAGAAATCAAGGAGCAAATAGCTGCGGAAACAACTCAGGTACGAAAGACGTGAAAGTTGCGTTCTAAAAGCGTCGATCCCAGATGAACTGAGAACGAAGAAGAATAAAAAGGGTGATATTGATTCACCCAGTCATCAGTGCCAACATTGTATAAAAAATCTTAACTATGGATGTCCTTACAATTTTACACAAGTAGGAGTAGGAATCTACATAGAGCATACCTAAGAGGATTTTTTCGCCTAAATTATATCTTATGTACCAACCTATGTATGTACGTTTTTGACTCTCTTCATTTTCGTGAACCAGCTTGCTCAAATACACTTACATAAGTTAGGTTCAGTTAGGTATGAATAGGTTAGGTTAAGTTACACTCCGATTTGATATTGTTCATGTGAAGAACTTTCATTAGACGGAAGAGTAGGTACCATATATTTTTTTGAATAAGTACTAGAATTTGAAAATAAAAATTTACCTGTTATTATTTTTATTATCTGTGCTTATGACATGGCGGGATGGTATGCCAAGATGTTTTGTAAAATAAAACACGAGATGTGTGTATTGTGTATGTATAATAATAATACGTATTAAAAAAGATTATAATGACGTCGTTTTCATCTCGTACAATCTGAAAACTCTGTAGATTTCATCTCGGCCGACCCGGGGCGCAGCACGGAGCGGCGGTCGTTCACACGATGACATTCACGAGTTCTCTATGATAAAAATATTTTGCAAAAGACCTCTTGTTTTTACTATACACGCTCGCGTATCTGACGTAACCGACAACGACGGGTCACGTAATGTCGCATTCGGATATACATATTTAATTTACGATGTGTTTGAAATACGGCTATTATTAATAGACATTAATCTGAGTGACGATTTCGAACGGATGATTCGTGTATGCACTCACGTGAACATTTTCAAATTTCTTCATTTGAAACAGTACACGGACCCGATGATTAAATACGATTCGTCCTAATGTCAACTTTTATAAAGCCTGATCGGACTTGACTTGACTGAGCACATCCTATGGAAATGTTCTGCGTGTCGACATTCCAAAGTGAACTACTCGATGTTCGAGGAGTTTTTTTTTTGACCCATTAGACATGTAAACCTTGTAACCTTGTAGCCACTAAGAGCAGTTTCAGAGCATTGAAGACTTTTTGTCCAAAAAAGGTGCACTCTTATCTTTTATTTCTTTAGCATCATCTGTGTTTGACACTATCAGTGCAGTGTCTGCAAGGTTTTCAAATTCTCTTCTTGAAATGTTATTGATTTGTCTTTTCAAAGTTTTTCAATGGGCAGTTTTTAATCCCCATAATTAGAAAAGGTGGTGCTGGAACAGGAAAGTTACACTGTTTATTTAAACAGTAAGTCAGTTTGTCAATAATATATTTAAATAAATTTGGAGACAAACATAGATTTAGAGATATCACACATGGTTGATTGCACCGCCCAACCCCACTACAAGATGGCGCCTCGAACCAAATATCTATCGTTATGCATCTTGTCTCATCAAGTATTTTATATTAGGTGTTAATTTAGTTTATTCTCATTTTTTTATTTTTGACCGACACCAAAAAATAAGGAAATTATCAATTCACCGTATTTTGCGCTTGCTCAGCGATAATTTCTTCCCATGTAGTCAGATTTCAATGATTTTTTTATTAGAATGGGGGTACCTACCCAGGGGTGGTCCCATATAAATTTCAGTAAATTTCTTAGGGTTGGTAAAAATATATTTACAATACCCATAGTCATGTAAAAATGCATTTTTAAAATTATTTCTAACGGGAGAAACTCTTTTTTACTCTTGCTAAAATTACAAATTTATAGCGTTGTCCAATGAACCATAATACAAAGGAAGTATAAATTATCATTAATTACCTATTGATATTTTTTAACAGATTTTTAATTATCTCAAAAGAGACGAAATTGGAATATTTTTCGTTGGAGAACCGGGAAATCAAGGCACCAACAGGGCTTACGACCTGTCATCGGCTGGTTTACGTGATCACTTTATGCGCTTGCGCAACCTTCACCAATTATGCCTTTTTAATGAGATCCCTATCAATTCAATTTCGAAAGTTCTATATATTGTAATACTGAAATTCTTTTCGCTTGAAAATAAGGAATTTTTACTACAGCCATCTATGGGTGAAATTATCAACAGCAATCTTATTATTTTTTATTTATTTTGTTGTAACGTCATCTATTGAGAGAATTGTTTTTTTGTAAATAATGAAAGCTACAATTCTTATATCTGAGGTGACAATGCATAATGAAAATATTCGATTACCTATTTATGTATATTGTTTATTAAATTTAAATTTTTAAAAGATGTCCATTTTTTAAGTAAATTATAAAAAAAATCGTACCTATATATTATTATGATGAAAAATGAAGGTACGTTTATTTTTTTTACAGGCTACGAATCATTCTCAGTGGTGCGAGCGAGTGATGACTCGTCGTCGTCATGGTAGTGGTGATGATCAGATCATGATGGTGGTCGACATACGTATGTTTACTTCGAGCTGGTGTACTTGGTGACGGCCTTGGTATCTTCGCTGACAGCGTGCTGACGGTATTTGTAAACTTTTTTTTTACATATTTCTTAAATCTTTACCCAAATTACTTATTAATTCAATGATTTGTTAAAAAAAAAATTAAAATCATTGTCAATAAAGAAGTTGACCACTTACAAATGCTAAATTGAAAAGTAATATCAAATTCAAAAATTATAATTTGTATTAATATATTTCAGTGATAATATTTTTTATAACTTCTCTGTAAATCAAAAAATGTATTATAATATATAATTACCTACTCAAATTATAAATTAAAAATTAATTCAATAATAAGAAGATACCTTTGAATATAGGTAGGTCTAACAACAAAATGTTTAAAATTATTAAATAATTTTGTTGGTGTCTTTTTAATCCTCAAGACTTAATAATAATCTAACTCAAAACAAATTAAGGGTGACCATTGTTTCAAAATTAAATACAAATAATTCATTGTAACCACACCACGTTTTGTGTCCCTTACCGCAAGGGATATTATTTGTGCATTTTCTGTACTAAACAATACAAATAAAGATTTAGTTCGTGAACATGGTGTACCTACTGCTGATGTAACAATTCAAAGAAAGAAGGCGTAACATATGGCAATTTATTATTTATATTTAAAACAAGGAAACTTGATAGGATTTATTTTAGATACCTATTCATTTTCAATGTGTACCTAAAAATAAATTTGCATATATAGTCAGACCTGTGGACCTTTTTGTATAAATTAGATATTTAAGTTTTTATTTCTTATTTTTCTACTGTCGATTATTCATGGGATTCCATTATCAATAACCTATTTTAAATAACTTAAAATTAGTAGAAAAAACTCAATTTTTAACTTCTATTCTTTTTCTTATTCTTCATTTCGTTTATTTCATTTCTTATATTTACCTAATCTAAAACTTTACTTCTTGATCTTTTCTAATCTTTATTTTTTTTTATTTAAAATAATTATTAAAGGAGCCACTTGGCTCATGACAATAATATTATTGTAATATAATAGTTAGTCATATGCAACAACACTTTAGTTCAGTTCTTAGTACAGTCTTGTTTTCAACTCCCGATGGAATGCCTTTTCGTTCATGGTTTTCAATTTTTCTGTAGTCGCATAGTCCTTTGCACATTATTCTTTCGTATCCAACTAAACTAGGTACTTGAATGTAACATTTAACATCTGTGTACCTTATATATTAAGTATCATCTATGTGTAAAAAATTTGTATACCCTATTGTGGAGAAGTAACAGCCCCTGAACAGGTTAAGCCTAGTGGGGCGTTACTTACTTAGCCTAAATATACACAAATGTTTGTGTATTAACAATATAAATAAAAAAAACTCTTTCACTTATAAATATACTTGACCACTGACGCGTTTCGCTCAAAGAGCATCTACAGAATAGACTTATTTAAAGAAATTATGGCGCGCGCTAGTGTCTGAATCCGGACGATTCAGCCCTATATAAAGACGCCTCAGACCGGGAGCGGCCATTCGATCTACCCTGTTCCAGTTGTCGCGGTCGCGCTGTCCTTGCGACCTCATAGTTTTCAATCCGCGTAATCATCGTATATTATTCTAATTTAAAATATAAATATTTATTAAGTCAACTATTTTCAATGTATTAGAGTCACTTATCCAAATAAATTCATGTAAGTAATTGCACCAATTATCTTTTGATTTCTGCCATCTAATTACCTATGTTTTACTGTAGTATTTAATATCTATATGTACGTAGTGCTGTGTTAGGTAAGTACCTACACAGTCATTACAAAACCTTCGCTTGGGGATAGGCAAACAGGTTGAAATACCTAAAGCCTATATAGACCGGCATCGCCTATCCTGGGTGACCACCGACAGGTTATCTAACTTGATCGGCAGCACAACCCAGTCCTCGGTAACCAAGATCAGGTAACTTGGTATCCCGAGGGCCCAAAGCCAAACAGGTGAACGAGAGTACACCTAAACAGGTAAAAAATGAAAATAAATCATTTAAATAATCATATTTTAATAGATAGGTACCTACATATTTTCCACGTTTACTTAATTGTTTCCGCCCCAACATTCTCTCCCCCATCCGAAAAAGATTGGTAGCACGCTGCTAAAAAGAGTTTGTTGCCATCCTTTCTGACGAAGGATCGGTCAAATCAACACATGGTTAAAACAGAGCGATTTGTTGTAAACAAAATGCTTTAAATTAAACGATTTCAACAAATATATAGGTTTATATATATACATTTTATTTAGGTAGGTAAATAGGTATGTACCTGTGTTTGAGGGCAAATGAACGGACATGATACAGTTCAATGTCATAAGAACATTCAACTGAGAGTATCATTATAATAAGTTAATCAGTATATTATATTTTACTATCTGAAATCA
The DNA here is from genome assembly GCA_963576475.1 of Molanna angustata. Classification (NCBI taxonomy): domain Eukaryota; kingdom Metazoa; phylum Arthropoda; class Insecta; order Trichoptera; family Molannidae; genus Molanna; species Molanna angustata. Next base: position 20,467,797 of record OY754978.1, on the reverse strand, counting down.
TTTTATCAGACTGTGAGGCATCCACCTATCTATATCTGTTGATACCTGAATCATTAAAATCGATATAATTTAAACAGGTAAGTTCTATATATATATTACTCCTACACAATAATAATAATATTATAATCTGTTATCATAGCCAAATATAGAAACTAATGGATCTGTCTAGATATAAAAAATGATTGATTTTTTAATATATTTTTAAACATATAAAAAATTATCTGTAACCATGTCATGAGAAAATTCAAAATATTTTTTGATTTCAGTACTATATGAATTTTTTTCTTGTTATTACTAGTCATAAGTACCTACCTCTATTTTTGTAGGTACTAAGGTATAAACTTATTTTTTATATACGCACATTTATCACTGAATGGTATTCAGGTTAAAAAACAACATAATCGTAAATCGAATATTTTTACAGTTGCATATACGCAAACATTGGATTTTAATTAGTGTCCGACCGAAACAGGATTTTCTACCGAAACCGAAACCGAACCCGAATATTTTGTATCTCTCTCAGTTTCGGCCGAAACCGAAACCGAAACTTTTTTTGACGGTTAAAAATCTATTGTTTACTGAAATTCGGCTAATTGACACGTGTTCAATGAGATAAAAAAACAATACTTGAAGTATGTATGTGGAAAAATATTTTTTATTTCTGTTAATAAAAAAAACGAAATATCATTAATAAATCAATAGATTACTTTAATAATCGTAATTAAAAAGCCTAATATTATACGCTAAAAGAAGCAGTTTTTCTACTATTTTTTTTTCTACGACTGGCCGGCGAACTCAACTGATGAACTAACTGATTGATGTTGGCGGGTGACACTCGAATCACGAACTTACCCGAAGTCAGCCGAACGACGCGCGATAATTTGCGAACGCTGAGTTTCGGTGCGGCCGAAGGTTCGGAAGATTTTCTGCCGAAACCGAAACTGATTCCGGAACTAGATTTTATTGCCGAAACCGAACCTTCGGTCGGTCACTAATTTTAATACAGGTCGTGAGCCCTGTAGGTGCCTTGAGTTCATCCAACTTCGTGTCTATTGAGATTATAAATATGTATGTCCTAAAATATAAATCGTAGATAACTTTGAGGAGCGTTCATTGGCTTTTTATCTGTAGATACATAATTATATACTGTTCAAAATTAATGCAAATATGTATATAAATATGGATAAAAAATATATTCAGAGATGGGATAAAGTCGAAAAGAGAAAATAATATGATAATTTTTTCTGCTTCATATATTTTGACAATTTTGAACAAAATTGCCGTAGGTATTATTATTATTATCCTGGTTGGTGTCTATTCATGCGCTGAATTTCCGTGGAAGCAATTCAACTAACGAGGTTTAATTCACAGAAAATATAAATATGTTATCAAAACCCGAGAACCTATGTATTCATTTATATAATTCGACACAGAGTACCTACCTACCAAGGTACATATATTTTATGTTCAATTCTGTCAACCGTTCGTGTTTTTATTTAATTTTCCATATATGTATCCACTGTACTTGAACATGTTCGATTATAGCGAGATATAATCGGAACCGTGTATATTTTAATGTATGGGTAATTTAAAACCACTTCCTCCTACGCACTATATAGTTACATATGAACAAAAACCTAAAAGCGTATATTCTGTGTTTTATGTGTAACATTTATCAATGTGGAAAAAAGTTCCATGTTGTCTAAGTGTAGGTATAACTCGATACAAGATGAAAGATAATTGTGAGTTAAATAGACTTGTATTTTTTGCCAGAATCGTGTGGCAAAGCGATGGTTGCTAATTTAATAAAGGGTCACAATCATGCAATGACAATGGGTACAATATATATTAAAAACACTATATAAATATTCTTGCAGATTGTGATAAAAAAATATAAACCATGCAATACTTGCAATATTTAAAACTATGCCTTAACGATGAAATTAAAAAATTGCAATCATAGACAAGTTTCATTAGAATGTGATTGACATTAATGACTAGAGAAAAACACCACGAGATCGATAAAGGAAGATTTATAAGAATGCCGGAATCCTCATTAAACCCCTTATTATGCCAGGATTATAATATATACCTAAAGTATATCAATTAAGTGAGTCTTTGGAAGTTAAAAACATTAATGGAATATCATTGCATCTTTGAAACCAGGTTTATAATGATATTTTTTTAAGTGAAACTGTCATTATTTTGCTGGGTTGTAAAAGTTGATTTTTTATTTATTTATATAAACGGCATAAATTGCCTTTTACATACATACATAAAAACACAAATTGATAAAAATATATAGAATTAAAAAATAATAATTAGTTATACATATATATGTACCTAAGCAGTTATACAATAGATTCAAGAATAAAAAAAATAAAAGATATAATAAACAAACATAATAGAATATTATAGCATAATAATAATAATCAAATTTATATAGTTCCATTTTATGGTAAAAGACCATTCCAAGGGCGCTTTTGTTTATTTGTTGGCTTTGCGAAATAAGTCTTGAGCAATTTACTGGAGGCCCCAAAACTCGGCTCTCCATGCACTTCAGAAGGCAGTATATTCCATTCGATAGGTCCGTTAACACTGAAACCACAATCAAAGTAAGCCGCTTTATTGGCTCTATCTATTTTTTTTTAAATCGGTATTCTGTGATACTGACTTGACTATCTCAATGTTAAGCGTCTCTCTGATGGTACATTCCTCTTACAAATTTCTCGAATATAGCGCGGAGCCAAGTCATGCAGAGCCTTGAACCATCAAGCACACTTTGTCATCTTTTCGCTATGGACACCTCAACCAGTGCAGCTCGTTTAGGAGAGGCGTTATGATGTGTACCTAATGATTACGAATTTGGTAAAATTATATTACGGTGTGCTTTTCTAGTTATAATGCATGAAGTTTAAAGTTGAAGTTTGCTTCGTGACGAGATTTAGCTTATAAAAGTGTCTGCGAAAGAATGAATAGATTTTAGTAATAAGAACTAATTAAAAAAATTCTATTCACTTTATTACATATAAAGGTAGTTATCTCTGAGATAATTAAATTTTGTACTTCATTTTCTGTTAACACTGAATTCCTCTTGTCTTTGAATAGTATAAATATTAATATTATTAGCCTGTGTTTGCCCAATGTAGGACATAGGCCTCCCCTCTCCTTCTCTACTCCTCCCGTTCCTGTGCGACTCTCAACCACTGTGGTCCAACAAATCTTTTAATGTCGTCCATCCATCTGTTAGGTGGTCGCCCTTGTGGTATCTTGTCGCCTCTCGGTCTCCACTACCAGTATTTTTGAAAATAAACAAGAAACTCATTTGGAAAATCTGTCCCCAAGTATTGGAAATTTGTATATATTTTTATAAAAGTAACAAAAGTGGGTATACTGTATTTTTTCGAATTGTGTCGACCTGTTTTATTATTTCACCTTTATTGACTAAGAAATTATTATTTGCACATATTTACGTTCTTTTTTGTTTAGTTTTATAGATATGTAATATTACTAAGAGTGGCAAAAACATTGCGGTGGTGTGTTTTCAATGTTTGTCATCTACCGCGATGTTTGTCTTACTAGGGATCAGTGGTTATATCACTCGATATCGGGTGGAACGCCAAAAAGTAGTTAAAAAAACATTTCTCTTAAGGGACACTCGCTGACGATGACGCTGATGAAATGATTCAGCATTGGCAGATTGACTTTACATGACGGCAAATAAAACATACTTGAGGTTTCACGATGCTGGGTTGGATGAAAGAGATTGTCTAATAGCAATAAACTCGCCTCTATACATTGCTGTACATAAAGTTATTGACAATTAATAGATACATTTAGTAAAATATTGATAGCGAGCACAATAACAACTTAATATATTCGCAATGCAGATAATCTCGTTATTTCCGCTTGAAATTAAAATAAAGTGACGAAATTTTCCAGGAAATCGTTCAATGCGTTGAAAATAAATGTCTCTTCGTCCTAACGTTAATCTGGTAAGACGCCATTCAAATTATCACCTCGGCTAATAAATTTATTAGTTTCGAAGAATTTCGTGTTGTGCCGTTCGCGATTTGCATTTCTTTGAAGCAACATAAAATGTATCTATACTTCTGAAACAAGCGACGGCGAAAATCGCACTTGCTAAAGTGTCTTCACAATGAGAGTTTATCTGATTTTTTTTATAATTTGTAACAAATTTTATACTTTAGGAAAGAAGAATATGTATTGTGAATTTACTTACGTTGATTGATATTTACGCAAAACAATAAGGTAGGTACATATATGATTGTTATCTCATTGCTTAGAAATTTGTGATCAAATGTTTCTTTTGCAGACAGTATGTAGGTATCAATTTTTCTCTCGTAATTTATGAGGTCGAACTCAACTATGAAATAAGTTTCATTCGAAGATATAGGGAATCCGTTTTGATCCCGAAGTGATTGTCTCCAATTAGTTTTTGTTTCGACGACGCAAATCACATAGTGTTTGGTCGTTATTCTAGAGATTTATTGCCTTTGCAGAGCGCTGTGTGGAATCGAAGCAATTTTATCGTAATTGACAATTATTTGTCAGTATCCCAAACCCTCCGTGAAATTGATGTTTCTTTGCCTGATTCAAGATGGTGACGTCAACAATCAACGATAATCATGTCTAATTTCATTCAATCAAATGTCTTATAATAATATTTAGACTCCCTCCAGATTGCCCATTCTAATTTTTCGTTTACATAATATATTACTTGTAGGTACCTACATACATATTATAATCAGAGCGAAAAAATTCAGAGCCAAGTAAATAAGACATCTGTAGTCTCTGACTTAAAATCCTGCCTCAAAATACATTACCTGAAAAAAATTAATAAATGGCTATAAAGAGCAAAATGATCATTTATAAGGCATAAGTGATGACCACAAATGCTAAGGACTTCAGAAAATAATGACGCTGAGAATGATATCTTGAGAGATCGAGTGCGAAATACCAGGATAAGGGAAATATGTGAGCTTGATGATATCATCAAATGGAGTGGACATCGGAGTTTGGACTGGTATGGTCACGTTCAAAGAATGGATAGCACCAGCCTCCCCCATAACGCGTTGCACAATAAGCCTCGCAGAACTCGCCCAACCTGTAGACCGCCTAAAAGATGGAGAGATAGCTGGAAGTCGAATCCGCAAGAGAAGCAGGCATCTTAAAAACAGATCCAAAAAAGATCTGTATAATCTGAAGAGGAATAAGAATTATTTTACTCTTTAGGAATTCATACAAAATTATTTTCACATAGTATATAATTTAATTTAAGTCATAATTGTTATTATTTAAGGCATATAATTTGAGTATAAATCAAAGATATAATATATTAAAATAATACATACGTTACTAGTCATTAAATTCCGTACACAAAAAGTAAGGCGCATGCCTCACTTAACTTTTACCGCACTTCGGACATATTGTCGATGTTAAAATGCTATCTTGTATGATGAGAACATGTAAAAATTACGCTAGAACTGTGAAGGAACGACCGGATATATATTTATCTGGATTTTTCAATAGTGATTTTTATTTTAAGTATGTGAACGAGAGAGTAGTAAAGTCATATTCCCTTGTAGGTAAAAGAGGTATTTTGCAGTTGTATTCTCTTTTTTATAAGTTCATCTTTTTCAGTCAATACTTGGTGTGAGAGATAATTATAATATGATTTAAGTAGAGTAAAAGAAAAAATATGTCTGCAATATGTGCTTTTATTTCTCACTTAATGTATTCTGTCGTGTGTGCTCTTTCTTGGTGACATTGTAAGAATTCGTCAATTTGTACCATTTTTGTAATGCGTTTTGTTCCTATATAACGTGTCTATATATAAAATGTCATTGATATAACTACTGTTTATTTTAAGAAGCATGTTTTCAGTTCAAATTTTTTTTATTTATTAATTATTATTTTTGCCTAGCGACATACAGCAAATGGTGTTGTTTTACAGATACTGTATAAATAAGAAATTTTCTCTGGGCCTTGTAAAGATTTCTTCCACAGATTCTTGAGTCTCACCTCCCCAGAAGAACCGTGTCATTATTATTTCATTATTTTGGCAAAAGATCTTACAATAATTTTTGTAGTCGAGTCTTAGTTTATCACGGGAGGGTACTACATACCTATCTTCCCGTTTCTGGGTATGACGGATGGGGTATATTAATTAATTTTTCTTATCCCAGGCGGAAAATAATACATGGTATTCGAAGAGTTTTTTTCTATCATATTTGGAACATCCATTCTTTTCATACCAAGTTTCTTCAGATATAGTTTAGTTATTAAATAAATACTTTTGTGAGGCGACCTAGTTCGTTCTAACATCTTTATACTTTGTTCAACGTCTTCCTGCTCCTGTATATATGTATTTTATTTGTATATCCATTCGACGTCATATATTTGGGTATTTTTTTATGTTGGTGGTTTACAAATAAGAATACAAATTAATTAAATGCTTACAAGTTCAAATAGTACGATGTATGTATGTTATTTTTAACATAATAAGACCTAGATTAACTTTCAACATAAAAAGACCTAGATTAACTTTTGGCTCGACCAGATTGCTGTATATGGCCCTCTGTGATTCAGTAATATCATATGGAATATCGTCATATGGATTGGCATACAAAACTACTCTAAATAAGATTGAAAAGATACAAAGAAGACTACTAAAAATTATAATTACTAAAAGAATAGCTAAAAAATTAAAAAGGAAATTTAAATGCCTTTTTGACCGATCTAAAGTATTGTCTCTTCAGAGGAGAGGGGAGTAAAGCATTTTGTTTGAGCATTTTTTGAGACCTAAAGACAGATTATTAATAGCACACGGCAGACAGACTAGATCAGTGACTAACAAACTTTTACGCACTAAAAAATTCTACAGTGACTATGGACGTAGGACCGACGATGTGTTGCTGCCCAAGGTCTGGAACCCTATGCCTGCCAGTTTGAAGCAGTGCGGATCTATCGAGGAATTTAAAAAGAAAACCAAAGAATATAGTCATATTACACAAAAATCCTCGATGGTTGATCTAAGTGGTGGACATGGGTTGTTCCAGACTATGTAGGGCGGAAAATTTAGTGTATTAATGTTTAATTATTATTAATTATTGATCACAGCCAAAAATCCCCTTAACGGATTAGGCAAAATAACAAATATTACTATTAATAAATTAATAAAAAAAATGTATGGAAGGCACGTGTAGAAGGAAAATTTAAATAAGTATCATGACAAAAAAAATATGATCAATTTAATAATATTGTTTTTATCGGCGATGTCCTTGGTTATTTATGATCGACTTGTATAACAACATTCAAGAGTCGTACACATAAATCGGTTTTATTGTTTGTAGGTACCTAAGTAAGATTTTCTTATGGAATATAAGAGTCATAATTTCACACTTTTAACCGTATTTGAACTAGGTTCAGAGGGGCCAGACTGGTTAACCGGCGAAATCAAAACCATCCAAGTTTATCCATATAATGGATATAATTATCATATGGAGTTCTATAATATATTAGATTATTACAGAACTCCATATGATAATTATATCAATGAAATGGGTAATCATGAGGGTTTTTGATTTCGACGTTTGACCAGACTTGTCCCCCCCCCCCCACATATTGCCTCCCAGTTTCATGCAATTATTTAAATATGTGCCCTATTTTTATTTAAATATGTGCCCTATACAGTTCAAGATTCGATCGAATTGATACCTTGTGGTGTATATTTACTTTGAGCTGAGGGGCAAGTATGGTCCAACCGGCGAAATCAAAACCCACGTGATTACCCATATCATATAGACAACTAAAATTATGAAAAAAATATATTTAATTTTACGTTCTACTTAAATTTATCATATAGTCTCCAGAATGTGGCAACTTGTTATTGGGTGCGAGTTAAATTTATATTTGACACAGTACCGGTTAGTTACCCGAGAAGTAAGATAAAAATAAAATAAAATAATTATCATATGGAGTTCTATGACATCTAAAGTATTGACCAGACTTGCCCCCATTAATTTACCGTAGATAATAGACATGACATATCCATCTTACCTCTATAATTCCGTCGAACGTTTTTTATTCGTCGCGTTTTGAAAAAATCTTTTTTTTTAATTTTTGTTGTAAGAAAGTAGGTAGGCAAACAAAAGAAATGATCTTATATAATTCATGAACAATAAATAATGTGTACAATGGTAGGTATATTGTCATAAAGCATTTTTTTTTCAACCAATTAGAGCAACAAATTGTACCTATATAAAAAAAAATTTAGATATTGTTATAATTTCAAGAAGAACAATGTTAACACTAACTATCTAATAGAGAGTTAAGTTCATAATCCTCTATGCAGAACACCAATTTTCATATTTTCTTTATTAATCCGTGCCTTCAAGTCGTGTACCTTGACGAGATATACCTACGTAAGTACGATGACCTACCTAATATTACATAATATATTCTACATTGGTAGGTAGGTACTTATATATTTGCATATATTACTTAGACATTATATACCTAAGGCTTATAGCAAAGCAATATTCGGTATTTACATACTGTAGTGTAGGTACAAGTGGAGTTCCTTTGGTTACCTAAATATATTGGTCCACATTATATTCAGTAGATAATAATTATATTCCATACAACACGAGTACCTATAGTGTGATTGGAATCCAATTCAATGCATAATAATTTTCATTGTCTCTCTAAGGAAACGTCGCGTCGTTACCAACATTTTTCACGAAATAATAATGATCTACATACAAAATGTAAATTCAAAATTTATTAAATGAAATTTATTTATTTACTTTTTTATGTATTTATTTATTTATATATTTATTTCATCTTCTTCTTTCCATACCAGGTCCCCCCGATCACTGCTGAGAATGCATCTCATCTGCCGCCGCGCTCCGTCCGGTACAATTCGCCGAGGTCTCTGATGCCGGTCCGCTCACGAATGCTGCGAAGCCATAACATCTGACGTCTTCCTATTTATTTATTTATTTATTTATTTATTTATTTATTTATTTATTTATTTATTTATTTATTTATTTATTTATTTATTTATTTATTTATTTATTTATTTATTTATTTATTTATTTATTTATTTATATATTTATTTATTTATTTATTTATTTATTTTTTAATTTATTTATTTATTTATTTATTTATATTTATTTATTTATTTATATATTTATTTATATATTTATTTATTTATTTATTAATAATTTATTTATTTATTTATTTATTTACTTATTTATTTATATATTTATTTATTTATTTATTTATTTATATTTATTTATTTATTTATTTATTTATTTATTTATTTATTTATATTTATTTATTTATTTATTTATTTTTTTATTTATTTATTTATTTATTTATTTATTTATTTATTTATTTATTTATTTATTTATTTATATATTTATTTATTTATTTGTTTGTTTATTAATTAATTCATATGTTAATTTTTTTCTATTTATTTTTATACTTTAAGTATAAGTGCACAAAGGCGGGTTTATTGCCAAAAGGCAATTTCTTCCAACCGACATGAGCAACGTTAAGTCTCTTAAGTTAAACTGGTACAATAGAAGGTATTTAGTGAGAAATATATAAAATAAAAAGAGAATAAAAATACTGTTCATAGCAATAAGGAAAATTAGTTAGGTACGGAAGGATTTATTTTTAATTATTAATGTATATATTAATTTTTGTTTGTTTTATGCTGTTTTCCCTTTTCTCCCTTCACTGAAACCAAATAAAAAGATGTTACATACGAAAGTAATCAATATGAAAATGTTTCTTACTTGAAGTCTTGTCAAACGTCACTAGAAATAATGACCATAATATAAATATTGTCCAAAATCTTTTCGGATAAAATATTCCATTTAAATATGATTCATAGAGGACAAAACAAAAGGTTGTAAATTGATGACAAACTTGTGTTTTTTTCATATGCCCATCCATCGCAGTACCATTATTTTTCTAATTCATCTGTTTTTCTGACAACTTCAACGAACCGACTGACTATTACGAACTTCCCCGTTGTTCTATCCTTTCCAGGCGTATAATAATCACAATCAGGCCAGCGAACTAATAAAACTTAAATACCGTTAATATTTTAAAATATAATAGGACGCTTTGAAGGCAATCATCGTCCGTTTATTGTCATCATGTCAGATAAATAAACGATATTAAATAGCTCATGGTTGTTTGGGATTCAAACAATGGACGGTCTCGCCCATACACATACGGGCTTTATTAAAGCAAACCTACCATAATATATCAGCGTTACCCAAGGTTTGCAGCAACATAAAAAAAAAAACAATATCTGAAATTTATAATAAACCTAGGTACATGTAACACATGAGATCCAACTGTTGATAGCGATTGTATGTATTTGAGATTTTATATTTGTGATTTTATATTTATATATATTTATACTAATTTTCAGCGTTCTAGCTTTTATGGTTTCTTAGATATTATATGGAAAAATAAAGTAAAAATTCAAAAGTTGATAACCCCTGATTAACACGAAAATTCAAAATTCTGAGTATAAAAGTTTTGTAATTATTTATATATTCTGAAATAATTATTTATATGTATATTCTGAAATTTTGGACTGAGCGGATCACAGACACACACAGACACACACACACACACACACACACACACTAACACACACACACACACACACACACACACACACACACACACACACACACACACACACACACACACACACACACACACACACACACACACACACACACACACACACACACACACACACACACACACACACACACACACACACACACACACACACACACACACACACACACACACACACACACACACACACACACACACACACACACACACACACACACACACACACACACACACACACACACACACACACACACACACACACACACACACACACACACACACACACACACACACACACACACACACACACACACACACACACACACACACACACACACACACACACACACACAGACACACACACAGACTTACTAAATATTCTACTCCGAATTCTGAGTAAATCCGTATACATATCATATATGCTGCGAACCCACTAAGTTGGTGTTTTTTGACTTCAAAATTGGAAATACCGTGAAAAATATAGACCTTCTTCTTCTTCTTCCGAAGATCTGTTTGTACCGCTATTCTGTCTCCTGCGATGTGGACTGCCAACTGTCTCGCCATCTCTTTGGAGGTCTTCCTGGTGGTCTTCTTCCAGCTGGGTTCTCCTGGAGAGCGATACGTGGGAGTCTATTTAAAAATATAATAATAATAATAATTTAATATATTTAAAAAAATATAGACCGTGTATACAAATCTCGCGTATCCTGGCTTGAAACTTTGTCGATATGTTAAGAGAACAAAGTTCTCCTGCACAAATCGACAGAATTGGATAATACTGTTGTTTTATAATTTATTTGCTGAATACACTTTTTTATTATAATTTACTAATGATAGGTTGAAGATGGTGATCGTAAGTAATATAAATATTACGTACGATAAACTTGGATCAAGGAGAATAATTTATTTGAGATAAAATGGTCTTAACTTTAGTAATTTTGCTGAATTAATCGATTAACATGATTCAATAACTCTGGCAAACCGCAGGACCCTAATTGGTATTATATATTTGTTTAAGTTGGTCAATAATTTTGTGGATTCCCTTGGTGAAAAAAAATTGCTTTCACTGTCCGAGCAGAACGACCAGATATCCTAACACTTTTTATATTCCTAATTGTCATAACAACTACATTCAGAATGTTTTTTTGTACCGTGCTTGCACGGTCTACAATGCTTTCTTTAATACACTCGACATCTCTGCGAGCTCTCTCAGTGCGTTTAGGACAGCTGTCTTCTCCTTTTGATTAAAATAAATCTCCTCCTAAGTTTTGATTTAATCAGTTGTCTTATTTTAGTGTTTTTTTATGTACCTATTTATAAATATTTTTTTTTTTTTTAAATGAATATGTCCTTGTTAAACAAGTACATATACATCTTCCTACGTTCCCTAAAATAAGCATGAATGCTTGTGCTATAGGTGAACGAAATCGGTCGAGGCAGGATTCGAACTCGCGACCACTGGATTACTAGCCCAGCGCGCTAACCGCTCTGCCATCGACCCATCTAAATCAATTATAAGTACATTATTTGTATTTTTTTGTAATCAATATTAATTATCCTATTGAATAATGCATGGAGTTTTCACTGGTCCACTAATAAAGCAATGTATATTGACTGTTTTATAAATTGTGTAGACTGTATAACTCTCTATCAACCAATAAAATAAATACATACAATTAATTAAACGTTTCAAAGTAAATTGAAAGGTGAAGTTCTTGGATTTTGTAAAATTCGCCAAAAAATATGACAATAATCCTCGAGGTAAATAACAGGCAGGACTTAATGCGACACAATAAGAATTCACAGGCATGTGTGATATCCGAGTGTTATCAGATGGAGGTATTGAAAGCGATTGTGTGAAACTAATGGCTTCTAACCGTCTTACTTATAAATCTAAACTATCTATAGTACCTGCAAAAAGAGCGTGATTAACGAAAAAGTTTACTTATAAACCGTGACTATTTTTATTACACCTTTATTTCAAAGACATCAAATTAGGAGAGGTAGTGAGGTTGTATAACGCTTGGCTAACTCGTCATACCAAATATATCAAAATAGCGGATCTTTCACATATGATCCGACGCATATTTGAGATAGACAGAAAAATTCAATACTTAGTTTTTCGAATATTTTTATTATTGCATATGCGCAAACATTGGATTTTTTTCCCTGTCGGGAGTCAAAGATATTTTTTAACAGATTTTTAATTATCTCAATAGAGACGAAGTTGGAATATTTATTGTAGGAAATCCAATGTTTGCGCATATGCAATAATAAAAATATTCGATTACTTACATATTGGTACAAGTAGGTAAATAAGACAAAAATGACCTTATAAGTCTGGCGCAATTCAGGGGTGACTTCTATGCGAAAAATGCATTGTCACCTCAGATACGCTTTCATTATTTACAATAAACAATTCTCTCAATAGATGGCGTTACAACAAAAATAAATAAAAAATAATAAGATTGTTGTTCATAATTTCACCCATAGATGGCTGTAGTAAAAATTCCTTATTTTCAAGCGAAAAGAATTCTAGTATTACAATATATAGAACTTTCAAAATTGAATTGATAGGGATCTCATTAAAAAGGCATAATTGGTGAACGTTGCGCAAGCGCATAAAGTGATCACGTAAACCAGCCGATGACAGGTCATAAGCCCTGTAGGTGCCTTGATTTCCCGGTTCTCCTACAATAAATATTCCAACTTCGTCTCTATTGAGATAATTAAAAATCTGTTAAAAAAAAAACTTAGTTTTTCCTTGTTATTCTTCATCGCAATCGTGTTTAAATTGACTCAACACGGCACAACCCGGTGTTAAGTTTTCATTTTTCGATGTCAGTTATCCAAAAATTACATGTATTTTTTGACATATGTAAAGCCGGTGCGGCAATATGAAAAAAAATGAGGATTTTCGTAAACAATTCGGTGAACTAGGTAGTCATATTATCTTAGTAAACCTTTATAAGTAAGATTTTTTAATACCGATCTTAACTATTTCAGTCGTGCTTATCTAGTTTCGCGTTTAGTAAGCTATCAACGAAATCTAATGAGTAAGAAGACCGCTAAAGTTTACCACAAATTTCCATACATGGAATACCAGAGGACAGAAGGATTCCTGAAAGATGCTCTAAGAGTGGAAAGAGTCTTAATTACAAGGAGCAGAGAAGAAGCTCAAGTGGCTTTCGATTAGTATAAGAACATGAACAAAATTTGTCATTGAACAGAATTTACATCACAAAAAAAAATAAAGTTTAATATTTTAATCGTTTCTTTCATATTTCCCGTAATATTATATAATTTATACAAGATTTATATTGCAAAATGTTTGTAAATCGTTGTCATTTACTATATCGTACTAACGTTGGACGTTCCGGAATCCGGATATTGCACAAAAATATGTACATTCTGCTGTTTACAAAGATTCATATGATTTATATATCACTGAGCAAATGCACGAATGCGTTTGTGTTATTATTTTTATTAGCATTTCTGGCATAGAGTTTGTCAAAAAAAGAATAACATTGACAGTCAAAAAAAGTCACGTCCACGATGAATAAATTTATCATGTTATGACCGTATCGAATGCGCCAATAGTAAAATAGGATTTTATACTAGTCGCAGTTAAGAGTCATATAACGCTAAATCTAGCCACTGAAAATATGATATATTAAATCCGCCTAATACACTATGAAGCTACGTGTATGTAAGTAAGGATAACAATCCCGTGTGTTAAAAAGGGTTTATTGGTGTAAACAACTATCGTAAACCCAAAATTAGTTTTATTTTTATGCATTTTAAGAACAAACCTGACTTGAAATGAAAAACTTTATCGGTCATTACTTTGATTTTATGCACTCTTTAAGCACACATAGTTATGGAGAAATTTTTAAAAAATGCTGTTAAAAAAATATTTTTCAGAGGAATTTATGCTGAATTATATAATTTTGTGATGACGATTATTACAAAAATTTTGAAAGTTCTATTTTAGAAACACGCTGTTTAACATAATTGAGAAGATTGAGGTATGTAGCCCTCTTAATATAGGACGCAGGTAAACTTTCAGTTAAAATAAATGATAATTTTTCCTTAATTCTTGATAAGTAAAAAAAAAGAAAGCAAAAAATGCAATGTAAATGAAAATCTTTGGGAATTTGATTTTTTAGTTTTGAAATAACAAATACACAGTTTTATTAGTTTTCATCATCAAACGTGGATCTACAACCCTGGTCGGGTCTGGGACTCCTGTAGAGTTCGCCTCCATGATCTGGACACCTTTGCTGTATGCATCCTTCGCAACTCCGTCCATCGATCGAAGCATCGACCTTCCAGCTTTCCTTCTTTCCCCTGGCGCTATATTTAAATTATTTTGACCTATTTCAAGTATAATTTAACCGTCTGTATAACGAAAGCACTGAGGCTTTTTGATCCTTTAAATCGGAAACTGTGTTTAGGTAACGATTATAAACAATATAAATGTTTATTGTTTTAGTTTAGGACCATTTATCAAGGTACTTATTATTTTTTATTTTCTTTTTTATGTAGCTTCTCGGGCAACTAACAGGTGCTATGTCAAATAATTATTTTACACGCACCCAATAATAAGTTGCCACATTCTGGTGACTTTAAACACAATAAACACACACAATTTAAACTTTAAACTCCAGACTATAAACACAATTAAAAACTGTGTCATCACCGGGAATCGAACCCGGGACCCTTGGATCAACAGTTAGATACTCAACCAACTGAGCCACGAAGGCCGACGATTTGTCGACGATTACCTATACAATTTACGTATATCTAAATATTTTAATTGGTGTATGCCTAACGTTTACCTGGCTTTTACATAATGTCTCGTATTTTATTTATAGTCAGACAAATCGACTAATTATTGTTGCCGATAGATTAGCGTTTAGTTCAATAAATTACAACAACGGTTTTATGTTTATTTTTATGACAATCAGTCTCCATTTTCAGACATAAATAAACAACGTTTATGTACAAACGTTCAAGGTACATTCGTATTTGATCCATAGATTATAATAAACCTATACTTACTTGAATTTTGTTGATGACATTGAATCTTCTCATTGGTTGTCGTTCTTAACACCCACACGAGCAAGTATCAATAATATTACTATCGTTGAATAGTTACAACACCTACATTAGACAAGGCGAAATTACTGGAACAAAGATTAACACACAAGACTCTGCTCGATTCTGCATTTTCAAATTCTCTATTACCTTCCCTAACTGCTATAATTAGTACCTATATATTTATTTATTGCTCTTCACTACTCTGAGGGGGCTAAAGTTAGTAGTTGTGAATTCGCAGTTTTTAATGTTCTAAAAGGCTGAGATTGTATTCTGAAAGATTCATCATAATGTATCTACATATGTGTGTAATTTATGCTATGTACTGCGTGTTTATTCTACTTTATCGATTATAGACTCGTTCGATTATTTGTATATCTAATACTCTCTTGGACCCAGGTTTTGAAAGATATCTAATCTGTGTTCATCAATTTTTTAACTGTCAAATATTTCAAAGTGATTCCAAGCTCGGGAATATAATTATTTTGAAATTGCTAAAAAGGCATATCGTTTTTATATAATTACATTGATGAATTATCAAGTTTTCCTAATAAAATATTTAAATCAAAAATTATTCAAAAAACTCATTTCATATAAAATAAGACAGTTCTGGTAGGTAATAAATTGATCGATATGACATGTATTTTAAATCTTTGCGTTGTTCTCGGAAATATATTGCACAATTGAAATGAACATGCTAACATGTATACCGATTTTTTTTTATTAAATTAAGTAATATATTATTACATAAATATATAAACTGAAACCAAATATTATGCATTTCAATGCAGTTTCCTCAATTTATTATAAAAAAATATTAAATATATTCTGAAACCAAATATTATGCAACTCATATCAGTTACCTCAATATACGTAAATGATTTTTGCTTCCTATTTAAGCAGCATCATCTGTGGAATATAATTTTAAAAAAAGAAGCTGAATATTAAATTAAAGATAAGGAATGAACCTACTTACAGCAAAGAAAGTTTGTACTGTTTCTAAAGCATTTCAGTTAGTTGAAATGCTAAAATAAGTAAATGAGGCACCCAAGGTTTTTGGACTTAACATAAACATAGCAAATACAAAAGTGATGGGCAATATGGGCATAGAATGATTTCAGATCATGGTGGATGGGATCTTGATTGAAATTGTACAAGAGTATGTACCTATATTTGGGAAACATAATGAAAATAGTCCGAGAAAACCAAACGGCTGAGATAAAAAGGCGAATTGTACTGAGTTGGGCAGCTTTTGGGATATGAATACACATTCTCAAAAATCGCCGAATTCCCATCAACCTGAAACAAAAGGTATATGCGACATGTGTACTGCCAGAAGCGACTTAAAGCAATGTCCAAGAAAAGTGCTGAGAAACTAATAGCCTCCTAAAGAGCCATAGATAGAGCCATGCTGGGATAAAGTCTGAGGGACAGGGTGCGAAATGAGACCATCAGTCAACGAGCAAAAATGGTTGATGACGTTCACCGGATTCAATGGTGATAGATAGGCCAGTCTAGGTACACCGTAGACAAATGGCCAAGGATAATGTCATGACAGCCAGAGGTGTTGGGAGATCGTCAATGCCTATGTCAGTTTGTTGCTTAGAGCACAATACAGGGCCGCTTGGAAGAAGACGGAAGACGCTTTCGGCCTGGAGTGCATGCGATTAGGCTGTGAAGAAGACTGTTCCTAAAGTATTGGCATATTTGGAGAACTATAATATGAGCGCTTCAGCCAGTCTTTTACAAACTAACAATTTTCAAACAAATATGTACTGATGTAGGTAGGAATGAATTATTATACTCATGGTCAATATCCTTCATGACTCTAGGCTTTTAAGCTCAATATGGTAGATTGCACAATGGTTAATCAAGAAAGTGGTCTCTTTATGTATCTACTAAGCAGTTGCATTACGTTTAATTTTTATGGGCCCAAGAAAAAAACCTACGTTAATGGAAAATGTATCCCACCAATGATAATATGCAACTTTTATTTGCAGGGTTGCCAACATCCCCATAGTAAAATTATTATCTTAAAATATTTTAATTGTTATTAGAGTTATATTTTTGTATTGCATCATGGGCTCCTGACAGGTGCTTTATCAAATATATAAAACATACACGCAATTAAAAGTTGCCGCATTCTGCAAACTTCTGATGTTGATCATTAGATTCATCAGTCTTCAGAATGTGGCTATCGATACTATTTTTTAAGACACGGTTTTTAATACAATTAAAAAACTACGACTCCACCGGGAAACGAAACCAGGACTTTACCAACATGAATGCCGACTAACTTACAACTATTATGATATAGCAATAGTTAAATTTATAATTCAAAGAGCTTTGTAAGTATACATTTCTCAATAGGATATCGAGATCATATAAACTATGAACTTGATTTTTAGTTATCATACCTATGTATGGTGATCGCTGATCGATGAAATAATAATGTGAGGTACCTAAGAACCCAAAACTTTTTTTACCTCACGGTATTAACTATGGAAAGTTTTATAAAATATTTACTAAGAAATATTGAGCAATCCTATTCCTATATGTTTGATGTATATACTAAAAATATATTTGGATTTATAGAAAAAAAAATACCCGATTAATACTCTACACCTTACATTTTTGTTTAATAAATGGTAGTATGTACTCGCATATTTACGATTTCACGATGATGCAAGTTAATTCATTTTCACAAACATGCAATGTAAACGCTTTGAAAATTCTATATTTGGTTTTGGAAATATTATTGAATTTGAATTTGTGCAGAAAAGTTACCAGCGCGGAAAAGTTGTTGAAAATTGCAAAGTATAAAAAGTGTCGAATAAAATTTAGAAAAATCGCTTCACTGAAATCATCGAAGGTGGTCATCTATTGACCGATACTATTTGGTATAAAAAAATGACAAAAATTACAACGGTGGAACGGTGGATTTGTTTAATTTACCCAAAATATTTTTTTTATTAATTTGCACATACAATTGTTCTCTGTGAAGTTAAATAAATTTTATATTACATTGAGTATGAGGGTGCCAACCTTGGTCAGGACCATTATTATTTCTCGAAAATTACTATTAGTTGTATCGTCTTTTCCCTTTTGCCTCAGCATTCCACGTCCGCCTTGCCAATTTATTTCTCCAATGTTCCATCACCTTTGTATGTCTATAGGTAGGGTTACCAGTTGCCATACGTCGTGTTTATATGGGACTCACCGGATCTGATCATCGCGTCCCATATTTGCTAGATTTTTTGACGAAATACGTAAATTCCTAGAAAACTACGATATTTTAGAGATGGAAATTATAATGGGTTTTGAAGACTAAACTCTGAAGTGGGAAGAGATATTGAAGACAGCATGTCCTGAAAATGTTTTAAACAGCACTATGTCAAAAACCGTTGAAGATTTAACCGTCGATTTTTAATCGATAGTGGTCAATGTTAAGAAGGAGTTTTGTGAATATGCAGATATAATTGTCTTTCACTGTGTATACATTCGTGCTTTGGTATACTTTCATACATTGTGCGATATCGGGAAAAGAAAAAAAGATTGGAAAGATGGAAAAGTTTGAAGGGAGTTTGTTTTTCGTATTCTCTCTTACCCGTAGATTTTTTCTTTCCTTCACGTTGCTGGTTCAACAGTGGTTTAATTTAGTTGTCTCTAACTTTTTATCTGGTTTTAGCTTGCAAAAAGCCACGTACTTGATTAATAAAAGGTAGGTACATGAGCACCGAATTAATATGTAGCGTTTTGTATAATAGATATACACGATGCTGAATATTGTGACTGAAGAATTAAGGTATGAAATGGATTTTGGTTTGTCAGGAAGATGAGGATAGGTACAAACGATAAGTATCTGTCATCTGCGCTGCGCAGATGCTGCGTATAAAAGGTAATTTGACATTGATGCATTTTGAGCATCGAATGAGTCGAAACGTCCCATATTGTTTATGGCAACCCTATCTATAGGTATATGTTCTACCATAGTTAGTATAGATACACACACACACACACATATTCCCATTATTTCCTCATTGATTCCTCTCCCCGCATTAGCCAAAGGAGAATTGGCTACCAACCAGTAAAGAAACTTACCGACTCTACCACGCCCCCTTACTTCGGAATCATTAAGGATTTACTTCTGGTCTGTACAGAAAACAATAATGTTGCCACAGACATTACACAATACGACTTTGCCAAATGTCTTTCCATCCCAACAGTGGCGTAGATACGTACCTACCTACTTATTTCAAGTAAAAGATATATTTTTCTAAAAGCTAAAATAACATGTTAAAAGAACATGGGTTCCTACCTAAAAACATTCAACTTTACTTCTTTTCTCTACTACATATATTATACAATCTGAACTCTACTGTCAAAATTTCAATTGAAAAAACATATTATGTAGGTACCTACATAGTTACCATTGAAATGTAGGATATTTTTGTTCTATCGATTGAGACAGGATGTCGTTTGTAGAATTTTTTGATTTATTTCCTTTTTTATTTTGTTATATGAATTTATTAAATGGATTTACATATGCATATTAGGCAAAATTGACCCAAATGACAAGATATATTTTAATCTATTTATTTATAATCGATTCATTTTGGTTTTCTATTTTTTCGTAGAATCAATTACACCAGTGAACTAGAAAAAAGAAGAGGCCAAGGATGGGCCGCGTTCAGAAAATTATCAAATGTTCTGAAATCTACAAAATTTTTTTGATGCTTGCAGTGTACTCCCTGTGCTTACGGTTTTGAAACATCCGCATTAACTAAGAGAATGATGGAAAAGCACAATGAGCGTGACACGTAAAAAGATGGTGACACAATGAGCGATGGAAAGAAGAATGTTGAATATCTTATAAAGGACCACAAAATTAATGCATGGATGAAAAAGAACACAGGAGTAGCGGAAGTGGCCAAAAGAATAGCAGAGTTAAAGTGGAGTTGTTCAGATCATATATCTCGGATGTTGGATGGACAAAATTTGTGATCGATTGGATGCCAATAAAGGAAACAGAAGCGTAGAGAGGCCCCAGACCAGATGGTCCGATGACATCAAAAAAATAGCAGGTCCAGTCGAATGTCGAAGAATGGCACAGGAGAGAGACCAGTGGAAGTCCAAGCGGGAGGCCTTTGTCCAATACTGGACTTAAGAAGAGGCTGAGTAAGTAAGTGATTGAACCAGTTTCTTTATTTTAAAGTACGTTAGATTGTTTTATATTTTTCTAATTTATTGTTGCATTGTATTATATTACCTAAAGGTATTAATTATATTGTGACGTATTTTATAGCTTATAAGTAGTTTAAATATGATGAATTTTGTCAGTTTAAGGCTCTTATAAGACGAAATAGTTGTCATATTTAAATATGAATTTTAAAAACTCAATTAAGTACCCATGACGTATAACAATATCAGATAACTACGTATTTAATTATACGAAGGTATATCATAATATTATCATATCGTTTTCAAAAAAATATGAATATCAATTAAAACCTTGTGTGACAAGTCATTGCTTTATTGTTTTTATTGCTTATGATTTTATATTATCGTTTATTATTGTTATGTTTATGACTTTGCCTAAAATCATTTACATTTTCTTTGTTAGTAGGCCATTGTTTAAATTTTTATGCGGACTTATCATAGTGCAGGTATATACGTCCGCATTATATTTTGAAATTATTGCAATATCCGTTAGAGCATAATCAAGAATCAATTATACAAATGTTATGACAGGAAAATAAATATTAAATATCATATATTTTTTACACATTATATTTAAATTTATATGTGTATTCGTACTGGAAATTTGTATTTTATTTTCCAACTGTCGATTCGTTCATGAGAATTCAATTCAGAATTGAATTCTCATGAACGAATCCACAGCTGGATTAAGCCAAGATGCGTGTACGAAGGAAAATTTTGTATGGTGTAGTGGACTTTTTGCATGCTAATAACACGAACTAGAGGCCTCGCAGCATATATGTTCCCATACATGGATTTACTCAGAATTCGGAGTAGAACATTTTATGTGAGTTTTGTGTGTCTGTGTGTGTGTGTGTGTGTGTGTGTGTGTGTGTGTCCCTTATAACATTTGATCCGCTCAATTTACAGAGCCCAAATTTTCAGAATATATAAACAGTTATAAGCCTACAAAACTTTTATACTCAGAAGTGTTAATTTTTGTTTCAATCAGGGGTTATCAACTTTTGAAATTTTGGTATATTTTTCCATATATCTCAGAAACCATAAAAGCTAGAACGCTGAAATTTGTTATTAACATAGACAAATACAAAACCTCAAATTATTTTAAAAAAAAAAAATCCAGGGTTTCTCAAACATTTTTTATTAAGAAAAATATTATTTTTTATGATAAATTTATGAGTTTAACTGCCTATATTTCCAGATTTTTTAAAAATATCAAAAAAAGCCGAAACACCCCAACTAGAAAATTTTATTTTATATAAAAAATATTAACTTTGTATTAGCACATCTCAATTTTTTTTTTAATAAGTTTTATAAAACTTGAATTTAGTGACGACATTGCTTCATAAAATTTGTATGGCAATCGCCTACACACAATATCTAAGAAGACTTAATTGTTTGATACTAATCTCCAAACATACATACATACCATCATTCTGTTTTCATATTCTGGGTAGGATCAAAGGACTGACCTCCATTCTATCCTATCTTGACATACATACATATGTAGGTACATGTGTTGTATAGAAAATCAAATATCTTAAAATATTAAATAATTTGTATTTATAGTTTGGTACTTATTCTTCAACTATACATACTATCGCTATCGACAGTTGGATCTCATGTGTTACATGCAACTAGTTAACTATCTTGCCAGCTCAATTCATACGATATTTTGATAATATTGAACAATTTTGTATGTCAACTTAGTGTAATATTGTTTAAGTAGGTACTATTAATAGCGTTTCACATGTATGTAATGTGTTTTATATTGGCAGTATGAATGTAAACAATAGAGGACTTACGTGAAATATATTTTAATTCTTTATTTCTATGAATTTTCTTCTGTTATCTTTACTATACATATATATTTTTTATTTTTGTCATGTCATAAACTTATTATGTGTACAAGAAGATGCAAATAAATACATAAATTTCAATGCGAAGAAATCTTTGAAAAAGTGTGTGTCTCATCTATTATTTTTTATTTATTTTTTTACTAATTAATTTCATTAACCGTTCTGTCATATACCTACCTAGTTACATACTATTGTGTATCTATCACACCCATAACAAATATTAAGATTATTTCAATTAGAATATATTAAAAGTTTTTTATGCAATAATTGATTAATCAGTAATTATTATTTTGTTTTTCGTTTCGTTTTTACAATATTACGTATTTATTGTTTCACCGTAGTCTTTTTCTATTTAATCTGAATCCTTTTATAATTATTTCACACTGACCGGAAATATAAAGAAGGATCGATGACCCGATGTATAATTAAATTTGTGTTTGTGATGAAATGCGACTTGCAATTATATTTCCATATCGTACGATCAAGGAAAATCAGGAAAAAAGAGTCATATACCTTTACAGTATGAGTATGATTAATGTTAATTATTTCCTTTAACTCGATAATTATTACCTTACGACAGATGTAAAGAAACATTGGTTTGCTCGTATGTGTAAATAATATTTTTTAAATATTATTTTGAACTGTATAAAAATAAAAATACCTTTTTAAGTAAGATTGTCGAGTGAGTCGTGATCAACTTGATGAAATTGTTAAGGGATTTAATTTTTTTATAAAAAATATAGTTGGCCTCCGTGGCTCAGTTGGTTAGGTATATGACTACTGATCCAAAGGTCCTGGGTTCGATTCCCGGTAGAGTTTAGAGTTCGATTCTCGGTAATTGCGTCTTCAGTCTGAATCTGTGAGACTATTAATATCGTAAGTCTCCAGCATGTGGTAAGTTGTTATTGCTATTGGTAACGTGTTAAATTAATATTTGATGTAGTACCTGTTAGTTGCAGTTAGTTAATATAAAGAATATACATATGTTTTTTTATGAATTAATTCAAACATTTCTATACTTAAATATAAATTACCTACCCACTTGAATGTTGCTTTAATTTTTATTGTTATGATTATTTAAAACGATAGGTTTTCATCAACCATATTTTTTCATCAACCATATTTTTGAGATGGTTCCAAAAACTTTTACAAAATATTTGCATATTTCTTAACAACAAATATAGTATACTGACGCGAGCGTCGATTTAATGTTGTACAAGATTTAATAATGGTTTCTCAAAGGTTATCTATATCTGTTATAGTGAAGTGGAAGGATTCTTGCATACTATTATACTATCAATGAGTTTTAAAGAGAATGATTGATGTAACAAAGATAATATTCTTGCTGACATCAAACGAGATCATTACAATATGTTACAATAAACATGACACACACAAAATGACTAAGATAAAATTCTCTTGATATATCAGATCTCGAACGGATTTACGTATTATCTGTGTTCAAATATTTTCTCGAACATACGATTATTTAATGTATATATTTTTTTTCTCATCGACTTCAACTGTTGATGAGATTTTCAGTTGGCCTGATCAGCTCAAACGTTCGAACTGTGAAAGAAGATATTTTTTAATGGAAATATATAGGTATCGACATCAAAAAATAATATAAACGTCGTGAATATTTTATTGTTTGATGAATTATATTCATTCATTCGTACCATCACGGCGTATTTCATAATTTGGGATAACCATCGACAGGTGTGTGCTTTTATGCATTAAATTATGAAAGAATACACGATGCATGCGTGTATCCACGCACATCAGTCTCGTCTCACCTAAAAAAGGCAACATTCAGAATGGAGATATAATTTTGCCTCTTTTATATGCGCATATAATATAATTATTAAAAAGTTATACCAACATTGTGTAAACTATATTATCTACAAGTTGATGCTGTTGACATTTTTTTGTGTTAGTTTGAATAAGCACTTTTCTGTCACCAACTTAATGTACTAATTCTTAATTTATTCGAAAAATATACGTGGGATGATTCAAACGATCCATTATATTTTAGTAACTATTATAGGTACTAAAATATAATGGATTGTTCAATTAGTTGATGCTAAGGAAGTGCTTAGTATTTTGTTAGTCGTTTTTTATTTTGTGTCATTGGTTCATTATTATGATATGTATGTCCTTAATAATAAAATTTTATGTTAAAACACTTAACCAAATTTCGTTTTTTGAATCAATTCATACACAAATCAATGTTTTTAGAGTAATGTCAAACAATGACCCATTTGCTCATGAACTAGTAGGTATACCTATATATATATATTTGTGATATATGTAATCTGTATAAAGTCGATGGCTAAATAAGTACATACTTTCATGATTCCATGTTACACTTTAAAATCTATTTATAAGTACTTAATACTCAGTACAATATAAGTAATTATTATACATTAGTAAATTTACACAGTACGTTTACTCCTGTCAAATAATACTTGAATGTGCTCATCAATGGAATATTAAGTATTATACATAAAATAATTTGAAAATTGATTTTATCTCTCAGGAACTATCTTATATTATTTGTCGTACAAGCTATTTTTTAATCAAACACAATTGATTATGGTTCAACATGTACATATATTTTCCCTACAAGTTGATAAGGGGCTAGTCAGCCGAAACAACTGTCGTATTATAAGGAAAATAAACATGCAGAACCATAATCATTTTTGTTTGATTGAAAATACCTAGTATAATGGAGTTCTACACCTTAAACACCGTCAGAATTGACAATATAAAAAATATTATTTGCTGTACCTTATACAAAAAATCATAGTAATATGTCATTGACTTAGTATTTTTTTATTTATTTATTTTATATAAATTATTATAAATAATTAAATTAATATACACCACAAGAATAATTGTATCTGCAATGCCACACTAGGGAACAAACCTGTGCCGGGGCTAATGCATCTTGAAACAATAACACTTTAAATATGAAACCCAAAATCTATCGTACATGAAAAAGTGCATCTACATACATACATAATATCAAAAATCAAATCAAATAATAAATACAAAAATATATAAAAACGAGTGGGTTGTAGCCAACGCTTTACTCCTCACCACCAAGACACTCCACAAAGGTTTCAAATATTTGGCATTTTCATGAAATGAGTTTGTTAAATTAAATTTGATTTAAATATTTAATTATGAAGCTATAGCACTTTATAATATTTGACTGTTAAAAATGATAAGCACTGATCAGGGGGGGCAAGTCCAGTCAGACAACGGAATATTAACCTTCCATGTTTACCCATACCATGGATATAATTATTTTTGGAGTTCTATAATATCTAATGATATTATATAACTCAATAATGATTATTAAATCCATGACATGGATAAAAATGTATGGTTTTTATTCTGCCGGTTGACCAGACTTGCCCCCCTGATATCCTTCAAAATCCAATGCGGTCTAATCGAGCTTGAGATAAGTATATAAATTTTCAAAATTTGAAAAGAAAAAATTGAAATATTTTTTAAGTCTATGTAAAATAGAATAGACATGCCGGCGCCGCACTAAACAGCACACGATCATAGATACATTGTGATTAAAATTTCAGAAGACAATCTCAACATCATACTTGTTAATAACAGGCAATTAAAAATATAATATTTAAAATTGTGAAACATTCTTCGGGTAGGGAGGAGTAAAAACACAGAATACAAAAAAAGTTGAAAAAGATAAATACTTTAAGCAAAAGATAAGCATGGTGTCTAAATGTGTGGGTGAAAAATCTCCTCTGCATAGTGTCTGACCTACAGGAACTAAAACTCTATTTTTAATGAGATGTTTACTATCCGTTTTTTTCATCATCAAGTTTATTGAATATTCTATGAGCAATGACTCTAACACATTATTTCATACACTTGTAATATATTTTAATGTTTTGTGAATTTATTTGAAAATTAATTTTGAATTAATTCACATACCTAATGAATTTATCGATTAATGAAGCATTTTTGTTATATCGGTTGTAGTGGCATAATAGTAAATCATTTAATTTGTGCTAATGTATTGGGATCGATTCTCAGCAGGAGATAAATCAATTTACAGATAATTTCATATCACTTATTTGGACTCCAAACACTAGTACCTACTATTTGGATGTTAACTCGCCACTTGCATAGTATGCAAGAAAGTAATCATACATTACTAAGATGTATCGGTGGCAGAGCTGAAGGACGCTAGTCGAGCAATCCAGTGAAGTAGAATCCTACTACGACCGCTTCGTTCTACATACTATAGCACAAGCATTTATACTTATTTCAAAGAAATATTGATTTAAGTCATTTTTTGTATGAAATATGTAGGTATTCTAGGTATTTTCTCTGATATCTGCTTGTAATTACTCTAATAATATATGAAATATATTATTATTTTTATTTAATTTTAGCCACCACTAATTCGTCCGATAAACAAATACTATTTTAAACTATTACATACCATAAACAATACATTTTACGATACATTTCATGTCTTTGGGCGATGTTTAGGATAAAATAAATAATTAATAGAGTTGATTCTTATCCATTTCCTTATGTATGTTTTGTTTATATATTATACGGTAAGGTATATATGCCTACATATTTTAATATACATATCATTATATATTGTTGGCACAATTACTGTACATACCTAGGAGCCTATAACGGATTTATTGACCCATAATAAATGTTAATTGTGTATAAGTACCTATATCGTGTTGTTATAATTATTACAAGGCTATATTTTTGTTTCTATACTATACAGTTGGGAAAATATAGCACGCGACAAAGGATACCTACACTTACATAAAACCGGATCCAAGGACTGATTTCGCCAAAAAAAAATATGTCATATGGATATGACCCGTAAAATTTCGATATTTCCCGTTATTCATAAGCCACAATTAAAGATATAATTTTCGTCAAACATCTTGAACGAGCTTCCGGTTGCGCAAATTTGTGTCTTTTTGCTTCGTTGGTTTACGTGCAAATTTTCCCCCTTCTCGGCTAAAAGTTTAAGTTATTTGGCGACAACTATACCTATAAGAACTTACGGATTCGAATAAAGGTTTGAATACTTTTATACCTTTATTTATGTAGGTACTTATGTATTTTGAATGATATTTTGAAATGTGAATCGTCCTATAAAGTGTAATGGATTACCTCCATATATTCCCAGTGCACAAAGCATTATTAATTATTACTTAAGAATGATAAAGGACTGAACACATCTCAGTTTTAAGAACTACACAAGACTAAAGCCGGTTGTAGACCAGAGGCTAAATTAGCAGAGGTCTTTTTTCACACTAGCTCAAACAGTTTGCGATCTGCACACTATGCGAGAACTATGCGAGCCAAGCTAAACTAACTTAGTTTAACTTTTGGTCTGAAACTGGCTTTAACATTAGCTTTCAATATTTTAATAAGTATTAATAATTCTTCGTGGCTTTTTTAATACATACTTGGTTTTTGATACGCAGGTTCCATGAACGATTCCTGACTTAATATAATATTAAAATCCCCCAAAATGTAGCAGTCTATAAAAATTAAGACTCTTTCTTCTTCTAAATTCATATTATTTCTATCCAGGACGACCGTTTCGCTATTTACAAGGTCTTCATAAGGCGAAACGTTTGTCCTAGGAATAGTGTAATTGTAGAAGAAAAATCAGTGTGGAATTTTTAAAATGGAATTCTACATATCCAACGCTGTCGGTATGAAAAAAAATAAAGATGCTACAACTTGTTTTTAGGTGAGAGTTAAATTTATATTATAAGCTGTTGATGCTTAGAATATAGTTCAATAAAAGCGATTTATTATTATTTTGACAAAATCAATCAATCAATAAATGTTTTTTTCAAATATTAATAAACAGATATTTTGACTTTTAATGGTGTTTCATTATAATATGAGTATTTCCTAAATAATTTCATTATTTTGGCTGAATACCTATAACTCATTTTTTTTTACTTCATGACGAAATTAAAATATGTGTATTTAATGACTTTTACTAGTGAAATGAACAAAATTACTGTCATTAAGTTACTGTTACATTTTACTGTTTATTTTTCGATCTTTTAACTTAGGAATCTCCTAACTTTTTGACCAACTAAGTTATACGTTCATTAAGTTATGTTTCTAAAATATGATTGTGTAGGTGACAACGTATTTATTTATTTATTTATTTATGTTAAAATATATATATATATATATATTAATTCTGAAGAAAAAGATAGATTCTTTATCCCGATGATTCTAGGTTTTAGTCATTTATTCACACCACCACGGCATATCCCACCGTGTGAAGTAACCAGCAACAGGTGTGCAGGTGTGGATTATACAAGGAAGCACATCACGTGTGTGTATCCACACACCCCAATCGCGTCTCACATAAAAAGGCAACGATGGGTGGTGAGCCTCATTTCTGAACTTTGTGTGATGTTATTTTGCCTATTGTATTTTCGAAAACCCTACTCTAACGGGACTCACAGTAGGATTTTAGCAGAAATAAATTATCTTTCAAAGAAACTGAGCTGTATCGAAGTGTGACAAGAATCATTTATTTATCGTTTTTTTTAGTTTAGACACGTATCAATCTGTGGTGATTTACTAAGATTCATAGCGAAAATATTTATTAACGTGGCAACACTCATCTATGGAACATTCCAGAATATTCGTAAAAATATAAATAGTCGTTTTTTCCTTCGCCCGCCATTGCTCTCTCGATCTGTCAACGTAAGCGTCAATCGTTATTTTATCAGCCGTGTGAAATTAAAAAATCTTATTGTAAATTAATCAAGTAAACCAAAGATTGTTATTTGTGAATAACATTGTGGATTTCAGTAAGTTATCTTTTTCATTCAGTTGACCCAAAACATTTCTTTGTATTTGAGATGAATTAATATTTAGAGGGAGTTGTTATATTTGGAGGGAGAGATACAAATCTTTGTGAAAAGAAATTTGAGTGGCCTTTAAAAACTATTAAAGGTTTTCGGTACTTATATTTTCTTTTTGTAAAAACTATAAAACAAATTTATTTAGTAATAAAAGATAAATTACAAAATGTACTTTTCATCCTCCCGATGGCTGAATGCCTGGTAGACTTATCTGTTTATCTCTGTAAGTTAATATTTTTCGTGCGATTAATCAAAGTGAGTTTTCTCGTCTAAACGTCACTCCATTTCCAAAACCCCGTTCATTTCCATATCGAGCCGACGAGGAGGTCGGACTGAGCCATGTTTGGGGGGTGCAGGGAGGGTGAGAGGGGGATTTATACGATGGGCAAGTATTAAAAGGCTTAATGTTGCATCAAATTGCCAACAATATAAGCACGAAATTTATATTTATAAATGAAAAAGTAAAACGGTATATTCACAAATTTTTAATGGATAATTTTGACGCCGGTAGATTTAGCCTGCCGTGTCATCCAGATTTATCCAACTGTCGATTTGTTCAGGAGAACTTTGTTCTCTTAACATATCGACAATGTTTCAAGCCAGGATACACGAGAATTGTATGCAGAGGTCTACTTTTTTCACGGCTTTTCCAACTTTGAAGTCAAAAAACACCGACTTAGAGACTTCGCAGCATATATGTTCCATACACGGATTTACTCAGAATTCGGAGTAGAACATTTCGTGTGTCTGTGTGTATGTCTGTGTGTGTGTGTGTGTCTGTGTGTGTGTGTGTGTGTGTGTGTGTGTGTGTGTGTGTGTGTGTGTGTGTGTGTGTGTGTGTGTGTGTGTGTGTGTGTGTGTGTGGGTGTGTGTGTGTGTGAGGGTGTGTGTGTGTGTGTGTCCCTTATAACTTTTGGTCCGCTCAATTTAAAAAGCCCAAAATTTCAGAATATATAAACAGTTATAGGCCTACAAAACTTTTATACTCAGAATTTTGAATTTTTGTTTCAGTCAGGGGTTATCAACTTCTGAATTTTTAATTTATTTTTCCATATATCTCAGAAACTATTACAGCTAAAACGCTGCAAATTGGTATATGCATAGAAAAATAAAAAATCTCAAATTAGTTTATTCAAAAAAATTCCAGGATTTCTCAAACATTTTTTATTAAGAAAAATATTTTTTTTATGACTGAAACCCCTGACTGAAACAAAAATTCAAAATTCTGAGTATAAAAGTTTTGTAGGCCTATAACTGTTTATATATTTTGAATTTTTGGGCTCTGTAAATTGAGCGGATCAAAAGTTATAAGGGGGGGACGGACACACACACACACACACACACACACACAGACACACACACACAGACACACACAGAAGAAGAGTGTAGAAGAGTGCCCGCTGCGCAGTTTTCCTGGGGAGCTGGAGGACATTCACGGGGCAAAACAAGCGGCAGTGGACTGGCTGCGGGGATTAGATCTAAGGCTCTAGCGAGCTTCATGGACGCAGCCTTTACTGGGCGCAGAAGAGCCTAGCCATCCGAAAAGTAAAGTAAAGTAAGTAAGACACACACACAGACACACGAAATGTTCTACTCCGAATTCTGAGTAAATGCGTGTATGGAACATATATGCTGCGAAGCCTCTAAGTTGGTGTTTTTTTACTTCAAAGTTGGAAAAACCGTGATAAAAGTAGACCTCTGCATACAATTCTCGCGTATTCTGGCTTGAAACATTGTCGATATGTTAAGAAAACAAAGTTCTCCCGAACAAATCGACAGTTGGAAAATTTTCCTTCGTATACGCATCTTGGCTTAATAATGTCGATTCATTAAGAGAATTGAATTCTCATGAACGAATCGACAGTTGGAAAATTACATTGACAAAGGCATGATTGGTGAACGTTGCGCAAGCGCATAAAGTGATCACGTAAACCAGCCGATGACAGGTCGTAAGCCCTGTATGTGCCAGAGTTCCTGGTTCTTCTATGATATCCCAACTTCGACTCTACTGAGCTGTTATTGTCAGTAAAATAAACTTTAGATTTAGTATTCTATACACTTACTATTCAGTAATCCTCCGAAGATTGTCTGAATCAGATTCCTGCAGGGCTACTCAAGGAGAAGATTTAGGTCAGCTTTAGTCTTTAGTAATCCTCGAGGTTAAAATTTATTTAATAAAAATATTGGGCTTGTACAAAAACTTATGAAAATTACATACTAAAATTTTATGATTAAATGTATAGTGAGATTAAGATTACACTTTAATCGACTATTAATTTATACATCTTTAAGATAAAGGCAAGGTAAGAACATATTAAGAACGTGTCATGAATAACCCCCTGTTTACAGCAATCGGTCAGTCTCAAATAAACGAGTTTTGGCAAACTGAATTTGAATTATGTTTGTAGATTATTTTTATAAACACAAACTCAATTGTCTGAATAAATACAGAAAACATATGCAGTTTATGACTTTTAACTTACGTTTATGATTTTAACCAATTCTGCTGATACACGACCGCATGTTGTCCGAATGTTTGTTTACATTGCTCTGCCACATATGTAGTCTGTACTAGGGATGTTGCGGATGTGTATTTTTTGACATCCGCGGACGCGGATGTGTATGCGGATTTTTGTATGTTCACATCCGCGGATGCGGATGCGGATCTTTAGATTTAGAAAAACTTCGTATGTGTGAAAAAAAAATTTACTTCAATGTTCGTTTAATAAGTAGGTACCTACCTAAAATTAAAAATAGGTGCATTGTATTAAATGAATAGTAAATAGCAGCCTTTTTGGGTTCTCGCCTTTGAAATACAACTTTCTAGGTGATATGGGTAATCGTGAGGGTTTTTTTATTTTGCCGGTTGAACCAGACATGCCCCCCCCAGGATATTTGTCAGAACCACACGTTATGACACCATTGGGTGGCAACTATGAATACTAACGAAGGTTAACAACTGCTTTTATAACTGTGAGACAACCCATCCCAGGCTGAAATCCCACAAAGGTTTCCTAAGGTATTTTGAGCGACTAAAACCATCTCCAGAGGAAGCCAGGCTCACCCTGTGGCGAGAAAAATCGACAAAAGATTTTATTGAACCCCATGAGTTGTTCCTCACGCCTGGCCACAAACTGAATTTTCTCACCTAGAAATCGTTTAACATATTGAGAACAGGCGTCGGAAGATCTAAGGACAACCTGAAAACATGGTCGCCTTGGCACAGTTGGTAAGCCGTTTGGTTTCTATGCGGGTGTCCTGGGTTCGATCTCAGCAGAGGAGAAATTTATTTAAATTCATTCCTCATGCTAATGTTGCTTCTCTGGGCTGTAAACACTGGTTAGTTGGAAGAAATTGCCATATGGCAATAAACTTGCCACTTGCGTAGGGTGAAAGGAAGTGTTAATTATTATTATGAAAACATGCGGTATTAATATATGGGTCGATGGCAAAGCGGTTAGCGCGCTGGGCTAGCAATCCAGTGGTCGCGAGTTCGAATCCTGCCTCGACCGATTTCGTTCACCTATAGCACAAGCATTTATGCTTATTTTAGGGAACGTAGAAAGATGTATATGTACTTGTCTAACAAGGAAATATTCATTTTTATTAAAAAAAATATATATCTATTATAATTAAAACGGATGATGACTGCCTCTCGTGTGACACAGACCACCTGCGAAACTGCCCTGCTACCTGCCATATAGGTATATCTGCTACGCTGTAGCGGCGCAGCGGTCGACGTTGCAAAGTATTGGTCGAGAAGAGTTTGAAGAAGATATATAAGTAAGAAATAAATATTTTAAAAACAATTTATAATTTATTTCATTTTGGTAAAAAAAAGTAGGTGCATTGTGATTATGCAATATTTTTCAACCAACCAAAGAATCGAGTTTAAAAATTGAATAAATCTCGTACACTTTTTTTCATTTTTTCACTTTTTTATCGATATGGTCATATTTATTTATTTAATATACAGAGACACCAACAGAACACTGAACAACACAAACAAAAAAAAACATGAAACAAAAAAAATAGAATCTCCAGTGCTCCAATAACAGGTATCTCCCGCATGGCTATTGTGCATAGTTAGGTAGGTACAATCAACGTCTCCTGACCATTCAAATTATAAAAAAGACATTAATTTGCACAGTTAAAAGGAAAGTTTAAAATACACATATACATATATGTAGGAAAACAAATGTTGAACTAATAAGATAAAACAAAAAAAAGAAGGAATAATTGAACTGAGACAAAAAAAAAATAGATTTTAGCCCATATGTCTTGTTTTATGAAGTTCAACAAAAATATTTTATAAAACATTATTATGTGGATTCGTATTAAAAATTTGAAAAATCCAGAAAGATTACATGCCTACCTATATATTTTTAATACATTTTCGGGATTCCAACACACACCTTTTGGTTTAAGATGTCCAATAATATCAAGTTTTCTTTATTTGGAGGTTTGTGTTATTGATCTTAATTTGTATAATATTATGTACTTACCTACGTTTATTTCTAATCTTTCGAACGTTACTATGTACCTAAAAAACATTATTTATAATAATAATTAAACTTTTATTTAATATTTAATTAGTGATATCCAGGTTAGTCGAATCCGGGACTTTTTACGGGATAAATATAAGATAACAAATTAAATGATAATATTTTGATGTTATGTCAGCTTTATTCAATTATTTAATGGTTGTAACAATAAAAAGCAATGAAATAAAAGGTGCTTGGTATCAATAAACGTATGCATAATATTAAAGTTAATAGCAATAAGTAAGAAGATTTATAGTTTCTCAGTGAAGACTTATATAGTTGTAAAGTAAACTCGTTTAGATTAGTATTGAAATGCACTCTCGGCATTTATTTCTAAAACGTGTTGAAACTTTGCAGCTTCTGTATAATGTAGGAAATCTGATATGATCTGACGTTCATTTATCTAACTTGGTTATAATGGCCATACTTTTGATTATTTCCAGGTAAGATTGGAATCATGATGTTGAAACCTCTTTCTCTATCTCATTCTCTCTTTGTTTCAACATTGCGAATTCTCTCGGAGTCGAGTTTAAACGAAAATAGGTTAAACTAGAAATTATCATTAAAAACTGATGATTCATTTTGTTCGATATTAGATTAGTTTAAAATACGACATTTAGGCTAAATTGTGGGTAAAAATGGTTGTTAATTATTTATTGAAATTGAAAAAAAAGAAACACTTCAACGTTTTTGTTTTATTTTGTGTTGCGTCTTGGTATGCTGTGAGGCGCGTCAGCTTTAAAGTGCTTCCAAATCGAGTGTCCCGTAAGAGCCGGGTAATCGAAAATACAACAGGCAACAATAACATCTCACATAGTTCAGAAATGAAGTTCATCACCCATACTGAATGTATTGGGTATACATGCATGTGTTGTGCTCCCGCACATCTACACACCTGTCGCTGGTAACCCCGCATTGTGGTATATACCGTGATGGTATGGATGAATTCACGGGTAACAAACAGGTAGGTACCTACGATGTCAACTATTGGTTTGAAATGCACCAGTGTTGCCACACTCTGGAGACTTACATACATAATGATATTTATCATCTCATAATACCAGTCTTACAGACATTACAGAGAGAGTGGTAAGGCTAAAATGGCAATGGGCAGGTCATGTGGCAAGAGAGAGAGATAATCGATGGACCCCCAAAATTCTGAATTGGAGACCCTATCATAATAGAAGAAGTGTAGGGAGACCACAGAGGAGATGGACTGACGATATTGTCGAACTGGTGGGACATTGGTGGAAGCAGAGTGCCCAGGATAGAGAGAAATGGAAAACCCAGGAAGAGGCCTGTATCCTGCAGTGGAGTGAAAGGGGCTGAAAAGAAGAAAGAAGAAGAAGTACTAGTCTCAATGAAAACACAATTAAAAATATGAGCCATTAATACTTTTACTTTCCTGCGATTACGCGGTCCCGATTCCCGAAAAAACACCGTTGATTCCCGGAAAACACCGTTTTTTTACTCGTTTTAAGACTAAATTTGTGTGACGATGCACATCACCTGACTCCAAAGTTTGTCGTTTTTTTTGGTATCTGCATGCGTAATGCATGTGGAAAGAATGAATGAGCAACTGCCCGCCAGAAGAGTGGTTTAGCATAGACCAGAGGGTGTGAGGCGTGATGGACTGGAAAACTGAACTCTTTGGGCAAGGTCAGATGGAGACATGGATCCGTTTACAGAACCGTTTACTTTCCCATCACTACTGCTCATTTAACAAAACGATTATTTGTTCAAATAACATCAGTTTTCAACATTTATTTCTGTTGAAAATAAATCAAAACCTGTATTTTGTGTAATACGGGTTGGTTCAAATTGTTGAAGGCGGTGTTTTTTTTTATCAAAATAAAGGTTTTTAATATATGTAAACCCATACACGGGTTGATTTTTTTGCATCAAGAAAGAAGTGGAATATTTTTTATACGAAGCCACGTATTATGAAAGCTCTTGATTTGAACCCCTCTTCAAATTCTGAAGCAGAGAGAATTAAGCCTTGGGGCGATACGGCTTTAAAACCTATGACCCAAATTATAGGTTGTCTGGATGTATAATAAACCTAATATGTAAAAATAAACAACAGAAACGTTTTGATGTCGACTTTGATACGGATATATGTTTTTTTTTAAATTCAAACAAAATGATATGGTTGTGATTCATGAAATATCTCACAGTAGAAACAAAATCAGCAAAAACATTGTACCTACATTATAATATTTAAACCGACTTCCAAAAATGGAATAGGTTATCAATTCGACGTGATTTTATTTGTTGTACTTTCAACCACAATGTCCGATTTCGAGATATTCTTATGTATTTACATTAGAAAGGGTATTTTTTTTATTCGTCCCATTTCAATTTAGTCATGATCTGACTATGGGATCCATGCAAAAATCATCAAATTCATCAATTTTCACTTTAGTGATAGTTATTCTTTACCGCATTGTCTATGTTTCTGGGTAAAAAAATTGACTACGATAGAAAGTCATTTAAGTTTCTGGGTATAAAATATGACTTCGATGGAAATTCACAACCAGTAGATTGGTTAGTGGACGAATGAGAACAATTTCTGAGTAAAGTGGACACCTTGGTGATATCAGGAACAATACAACATGGATTTATGACAATTATTTAACGACACATCTGACATGGCCATTTATGATCTATGAATTCCAGAAAGGAATTTTATCTACGATGTATGCCAGAGTAACAGGAAAACTAAAAACCTGGTTGTATCGGGCTAGGCCTTGTCCTAGACACTAGCACCCTATTCAGAACGAAAAATAACTTACGCATGAATTAAAAAAAAACCTCAATTTTGTATGAAAAACTAAGAATCACTAGACACATCATCAGACCGCCCTGAAAAACTCTAAAAACCAAACCATAATAGAGATTTCTCGAAAAGAAAAAGAAATAAGTAATTCGAAAAGTGGGGTTGATTATCAAAATAAATGATTCGCGGGTAATAGTAAAACCTGCTCGAGTCTGGGGGTGGAGAGAAACACGACAGAAAAAGAGCTAATGATAGACTTTGTTGCTCAAGATGCAATTAACAAATACGAACTCAATTCGTTGAACTTTCAAAACGTTTGGTTGTCCTTGGGGGAATTTTGTATTCCTACAGCACTGGTATGGAAACAGATCATACATGGATGATCATCTGAGATCCTGAAGTTTTATCTAAACTCAATACAGGGTACGCTTCCAGATCCAAGTAACTTAAACGACGGAACTAAGCCAAAAATGACAATTGCCACCTCTGTGGTACATCTGCATGCACGGCTAGGTATATCTTGTCCGGCTGCAGGATAGCACTACACGAGGGAAGGTTCGATATTACCTTGAATCCTTGAAACATCTATTGGCCCTTTTTATGGATAGATTGTTATTTTGACTCTCCATTTCTAAGTTTAAGTGGAGATTTATAATTGTGCTAATCATTTTAAAAAATCGGTTCCTTCTGCCAATCTGATGGAAAGAAGTGTCCTGGGACGAGGATGTCCAGCTTTCCCTCCATCTCTTTGATGGTCTTCCCGGTGGACGGCGTCCCTCTGGTATTTCGCGCATTACACTCGTTGGCAGCCTTTCTGTCTTCTTTGCCTGCTCCACCATACAATATCCTCCACATTGCAGGTTATGCGGATCTCCTCGTTGGGGATTCTGTCTCTGATGGTTCTGCCCAAGATAGGTCTTAGTGTTTTCATCTCTGTTGTTCTGAGTAGCTGTTTTGTTCTCACCGTGTCTGCCCTTGCTTCAACTCCATAAGTCATTATGGGTCTGATGCTGGTTTTTTATATTTGGACATTACACTCAACTAGCATAATTATGTTTATTGGCCCAAACAATGTCCCTCATGCATCCGGAGAAATGTTATTGTCCATATAAATTCATAAATATACTCCTGATTTTATGCAATCAGTATACTTTTATTGTTTACTTTGTATGAAATACAACTTTGTTGAATTTTATCAAAATATCAAACAAATCTAGCTGGAAATAGTTTAAACATCCATTGTAATCGGGGATACACAAATTCTGAAATCGTTAACTGGCCTTAGTAAAAAATCAATTGCACATTTCACATTCCAGTACGGACAGACAGGCGAAGTGTGTAATAACAACCAGAATTCCGTATTGAAAATAATTTTTTTAAGTCTTTATTAAGTTTTTAATCAATTTATTTTCAATGGAATTTCATGACAGTAAACATATTATCATTGATGCATTAATTTTCTTTACATTGCATACCATATTGGTATCATAGCGATCAATGCCACTATCAATAATTTATTGAGATATAACAATCTAAACATTAATAATAATTTATTGATTTTATCTATTTTGTAATAGATATTAATCTGTATCTATCGATCGTCGGTATTAATAATGAATTTCAAAAATAGGCAATCCCTATGGCCGTTATGTTATTTCGTAACACCAAGTGTACTACAGTCTGACCATATTATTAGACTCTTTATTACGAAAAATTAATTTAAATTATTATTTGAGAAATAATATACATTCGAAATGAGAATA
The DNA here is from genome assembly GCA_963576475.1 of Molanna angustata. NCBI lineage: Eukaryota > Metazoa > Arthropoda > Insecta > Trichoptera > Molannidae > Molanna > Molanna angustata. The sequence goes on along the minus strand of OY754978.1, from coordinate 20,428,911 downwards.
CTTAATGCGCTGAATTAGTGATATATTTTTTTTTATTTATTTATTTATTTATTCATTCATTCATTCATTTATTTATTTATTTATTTATTTATTTATTTATTTATTTATTTACTTATTTATTTATTTATTTATTTATTTATTTATTTATTTATTTATTTATTTATTTATTTATTTATTTATTTATTTATTTATTTATTTATTTATTTATTTATTTATTTATTTATTTATTTATTTATTTATTTATTTATTTATTTATTTATTTATTTATTTATTTATTGATTCACGGCTCAAAGCCCTTTACAAAATTAAATATGACATGACACAGCATAAACGTTTTGACAATAATTTATTGTTTTTTTTTGATGTTTGATAAAAGCATGTTAAGATTACTTAACATGTTTTATATAGATATATTTCTCTATGATTTATCTTTCGTTAAATCACACTTAATTTTTAAAAATGAAAAATTCGTAGAATCACATAATATTATTTCTAAGTTCCATAAAAAAATGAACGCAAAAAAAATATATAATTAGGAAAAACCAGTGCTGATATTTAGATACATATAACGAAGTTCATCACTCTACACGGTATTTACAGAACAAAAGTTTACATATTGTGACGGTTTGGCTATACCTGGAAAGAATAAATGATGATCGCCTGACGAAGAATATGTACAACGCAGATAATAAGCTGACAGGAATAGAACGAAAGGTCGGGGTCATACAAAAACGCCAAAAATGGCACATCGTCCATGAGAGCATCTCTCTGAAATATGGAAACGTAAGAAGCTTGAAAAAAAACGAGCAATGTAACGCGCATGATACGATAATGTGGCGTTAGGTTCTATTTGCCAAACCTTGAACCTTGGAAATGGCGTGATGGTATATGTTTTATTTTTATTTTATTTTATTTTATTTTACAAAGACAGCACACAGTAAAAGCATACAATTATTAAAAGGAAATAAGCAAAAATAAAAATAAGACATGTACATCTTACGCACCTACTATACCAAATATCAGAAGAAGAAATAAAAAGTGTGAATTAGTTATGGTGCGCGCATGAGAGAGAGTAACAATATGTATGTGTGTGTGTGAAAGAAATATCATGAAAGAGTGTAAGTATATGGATGGGTGGGTTTGTATGTGTGTGCATGTGTGCAATAGTGGGTGTGCATGGGTGGTACACGATAGACGAACATATATATTGACAGATTCATAAGTTGAAAAGGAAAAGAAAATATATTGCTGAGGGTGGTTGGGAGAAAAAAAAATAATAAGTACCTAGTTGTTCATTGTTATAATGTCACGATGTTAGATATGAGTTTGTTTTTGAATGCCATGTGTGAGTCAAAAAATATGTCTAAGTCGTCATTTTTTTCATAAGAGTTGAATTAGTTTATCATATAATATTATATGTATCACATAAGTAGAAGTAGTTTCTATCAAAGCTGCATTAGGCAGTTTTGAATTTCTCAAATATATTTCTTAGTGAGTCTAACAATTTGGCAAGTCTCTGTACAATACAAAAGTGAGAGTGATACAAAATGATCTTATATATTTTCATAACGCGGCCATAAAAATTCATCTTGTATCACGATTGATTTATTTATTTCAAAATCCCTCGAACGTCGGTTCGATAGAGTTCCTTGTTCGCAATTTCCTCGTTCCGAAGGTATAAAATATCGTGTTTGGCTGAATGGGTAGGTAGATACGATAAATCTCTTTGCATCCATTAATTTTTGATCCGAAGAGATCACGAAACAAATCATTCTCATTTCTCCGCCATCATTAGAGTTGATGGAGAAGCCTGGATTACGGCAGATTTAGATAAATGCCGCTTCGTTCCTTACTACTACTATGCATGTACCAACTGGCAAATCAAAGGAACGAGATGCGAGCTGATCGTGTCATATACATATATAGATTGTTCAATGCGCTGGACCTTATTAACACTGAACATTAGAGATTTTTTTATATCCAGACATAATATTATGCATGATCATGTTTTTTCCCTGTTTGAAAAGACAGATAGAACAGAAAGCAATATGACCAGGCGACATTTTTTTTTTTTTTTTTTTATTTATTAAACAAATTTTCGGTACATAGCATAATATAAATAGATGCAAAAAAAACATACACACATATTAGACAGATCATATTACACATTACACCAAAAATCCCACAAGGCTTAGCCTGTATGTGGGTATACCTAAATAAAATTTACAAAGGAAGATGTTGGTTGCGCGTTACAATTAAACAGTTTTTAGACAACGCAAGTTGAAAAATCATAATTCCCCACCTGAATGGTGATAAAGAAAATTATACAAATTGCAAGTAAACAATATTCTGATCACAAAAAAGCGTTAAATCATAAAATAGCAAAATCCATAAATAGCAAAATCCATAAATTAAAAGTAAACAGTTAATGATGATAGTAAAGTAAAATAAGTATGTACCCACTTATATTAGAACAAATCATAAAAAGCAATGAAGTAAAATACATAAAAGTAAACAGATATATGATGACACAAAAGTAAAATATAGATAATCAAAAGAGATAAACACATAGAAAAAGACAGAAGAGAGAAGAACAAAAAAAAAGAAATCATAAAAAGAAATCTTGAATGTTGTCATTGTTCTTAAGCCATGTCTTAAGATGACTCACATATTTTGAATGGCAATTTAAAGACTTAAGAGACAATGGCAACATATTGTATGATCTGGGAGCTATAAATACAGAATGTCTCTGTGTCGATCTCTTATTGCAATTAGGAACTTTGTAAATACTATTCAGACGGTCACTGGTACGATTTTGTGAATTTAACATGAAAATTTCTTTCTTTTTGTGAATAAACTTAAGACATTGTAGTATATACAGTTTCCTTAGATTAAATAATCCGCTCTCTTTAAATAATTGTTTAGTGGGATATCTGGGAGGTTTGTTGTACATTTTTTTAATTATCATTCTTTGTACAATTTCTAATGGAGCAATATGACTGTCCAATACTCCTCCCCATGCAATCATGCCATAAGTCAACATAGATTGTACCAAACTGTAGTATGTCATTTTGACTATGTCAGTTTTGACAATACCAAGTAATCTTTTAAATATATACCCCAAGTATCTTATTTTTTTACACAAGTAGTTTACATGATTGTCCCACCTTAAATGTGAATCAATGATGATACCTAAATATTTAGTGGAGCTTTCTGTCTTGACCTCTACACATCTGGAGCAATTGTTATCACAGTCATTGTTATGGAATCTAAGGACAGTGTTACAGGTGGGCGCCGATCTACTATTAGTATAAAATGGGACGTAGAGGGTTTTTTCACAGTTCAAAGAGAGTAAACTTTTATTCAGCCATGTTTTTACAACCCGCAAACAAGTATCTGCGTTAGCAAATGTTTCACGCCAAGTTTTTCCACTTACAGTGATAGAGGTATCGTCAGCATAAGACAGTATTATACCAGGGATATCGGCATTACACAGTTCGTTGATGTAAATAAGAAAGAGTATCGGTCCGAGTACTGTACCCTGTGGGACATTGATTTGTTTTAATTGTGTTTGAAGTCTGGATCTGTGTTAATATCGTAGGTTTCCAGAATGTGGCAACATGTTATTGGGTGCGTGTTAAATTAATATTTGACGTAGTACCTTTTAGTTGAGGAGAGGTCCGGACCGGAGAGGTTCGGCCATATGAACGACATTCTGAAAGAGGTGAATTTAAGAAGTTTTAACAACAGATGATCATGCATGAGACGATTGATTAGGTAATGTATATAAAAAATGGCGTTCTGTTCAGGATCTTGCGTCAATAATTTGATATGCAAAATTTTACACCGTTATTTAATTCTGCATTACATTATGTTCATGTTACTTAGCTCATATATATTTTTTGTATTCGTGACTAGGTATGTATCTACAGAATATTTTATGTTAATCGAGACTCAGGATACAATGTGAACAGGCGAGGTCGGGACCGTCCAAGAAAAATATGGTTTGGCCATATGAATGACATTCTGAAAGAGGTGAATGTAAGAAGCTTGAACAACAGATGATCATGCATGAAACGATATAGGGGCATTAATGAAGTGATGAATAAAAAATGCCTATCTGTTCGGTTCAGGATCTTGCGTCAATATTTTGATAATTTGATATGCAACATTTTACACCGTTATTTATTTCTGTAGGTATATCATTATATATTTTATTTATTTTATTTATTTATAAATAAATTAATTAATTTATTTATTTATTTATTTATTTATTAATTAATTTATTTATTTATTTATTTATTTATTTATTTATTTATTTATTTATTTATTTATTTATTTATTTATTTATTTATTTATTTATTTATTTATTTATTTATTTATTTATTTATTTATTTATTTATTTATTTATTTATTTATTTATTTATTTATTTATTTATTTTTTGATTTATTTATTTATTCATTCATACCATCACGGCATATCCCACAATGTGGGGTAACCAGCGAAAGGTGTGCGGGTGTGCATTGCCTTATAAAAGGGAGCACAACATATCTGTGTATACCTACACACCAGTTTCGTCTCACCTAAAAAGGCACTATATTCAGAATGGGTGGTGAACCTCATTGCTGAACTAGGTATGTGAGATGTTAAAGTTGCCTGTTGTATTTTCGATTACCCGGCTCTTACGGGACACTCGAAAACAATAATAGAAAAGAGTGGAAGCACTATTCTAAGCCGGTGCCTCACAGAAAATTTTATTTATTTTTTTTATTTATTTATTTATTTAATATTGCTTCTCGGGCAACTAACAGGTACTGTGTAAAAAATTATGTAAGTAACTAATTAAATACAATTTTTATTTTGTCGTTAATTTACTGTATTTTCGTTTTGAATATTAGTTTAGTCATAAGATATCATTAATTAGCGTGCGTGCTACTTAAAGATATCCTACTTTTTGTTTGAAATTGACAATATTAATCGAAATAAATTTTAAGTGAAGCGGATATCTTGAGATGTCTATTAAAATGACAAATATAAACATAATAGCGTAAGTTGCAGGCGTAAGGGATGTCAAATATTATTATAGCGCAAAATGTACCAAAAATATTATTTTTTACAAATTTACATTTTTTTCCCATAGCTCATACAGTGAAAAACTCTTACTTACATACATGTCAGCGGATTGTTTGAAAGAAATTCACGATCGGCTATAACTCGCCAAATGTACATATGTACCTAATATCGGTAAACAAAAAATAAAACTTCATTATATATAATTCAGAGTTGAGTGTTGGTCGCAATCCTGTCGTTTTAAATATATATATAATTATTGCCCGTTTTGAAATACAAAACATGTTTGTGATCATGTAAAAAAGGATCAGCGCCAAACGATCCTCAGCGTACCGAACAAGCCAGCTAGTTTCCTATATATTTAAAAAATATTTCAATATAATTAGGTAGGTACATGGATGTATAATATAATATAAGCGATCATGGAAAATAAACTTATGTACTTTTTTAGTCGACGGATGTTGTACAGTACAAATATTTTATCAGGGAATAAAAAACGTAATACATATTTAGTTTATTCCGACCTCCATATATTTTTTCTGCTAACTGTTTCAGTTTTAATTTATCGTTCTTCTTTACGTGAAAAACATTATATATTGTGTTATGGGAGGCCGTATAAGGAATTGTACCTACAACGTTATTATATGTACCAATGTATATAGTAGCAAAAAACCTCGTTGGTGATATTTCTTGTTGCTCACCCACAAAACGGTCTGGTGAACTTCCATGATGTAGCTGTAATTGGTTCGTAGTTGTGGTGACAGAAATATAAACATAAATAGGGATGTTATAGGTATGTAGGGTCTTCGGAATAAATCATATAAATATATTATTAATCATTTTTTAACTCGTCAAATTTTTTTCAATTTAAAAAAGTTTGTCGACGGAAATTTCTTGATAAACTTATACATATAATGATACTAAATAGGAATAATTCCTGTTTTAAGTAAGGACAATTTTATCACAATTTTAATAACAAGTCCACTTCAAGCTACATGATTATAATATTGAAGTTAAAAAGAAGAATTATACTCATAGTAAGTAATGAAATAGTATCCCAATTTGAAAGCAATCAATAAACAAATAAATAGTTAACACTTCATAGCAATGAAAGAAATATATAAAGCAACCAATAAACAAATCATAGGTCAACAAACAAATCAGTATGCAATAATATAATACAAGTAATAAGTAAACACATTATAGCAGTGAAAAAATTAAAAAACCAATAATGAATGGTTGACAATCCTTAAATGCATTTTTATGAAGTATGTTTCTATAAAACGCTGTTGATGAGGTGAAGAATATTTTTTTTTTTTAAAATGAATATGTCCTTTTTAAACAAGTACGTATACGTCTTCCAACATTAACCATAAATGCTTGATATGTATGTAGATAGAAGAATGTGGTTTTCAGTTATTTCTGCCTACCCTGTGAGGGAGGTGTCGTGATTGTTTGAAGATGTTGATTGAATTAATAATAGTTTGACAAATTTTGACAGATGAAATCATAGGACTGAAACTTTCAGATATCTATGGAAAACTAATCAGCTCTAAGATTATGTACTTTACACGTCTTTTTAAATAGTTTGACGTCTGTGAGTGTCAATATTATGAAGATAAAATTAGGTTCCGAACTAATAAAATCTGCATATGTAATATACGGAATTCCAAACCCGTATATGTTACAAAAGCTTCTGAGGAAGCCTAAAGGATCTTTGCACCGGGAATATCTGTTGGGGATCGCGACCGTCAGTCATGAGAGATAGATCATATTTAGATTGTTAAGTAAATAAATAATAATAACAATGAGGTTGATTCAACCCTGGATATGTTGTTTGAAGCTGAAGTTCTGTAGTACGAAGCGAAGCGATGCGACGTCTGTAGTAATGAGCAGGCTGATTTATCTCCGTAACCTTTTGTTTTGCTGCCCGCACCGATACTGAAGGAAGGCAATTGGACAAGTATTTGCTCAACCTCCGTCCGCACTTTACTAACTCCAAGTGTCTGCCTTTCTTTCCTTGCCTATACCTTCCTCTGCTTACTTTTCTTTTCTTCTACTTCAACTACCCCCTCCATTCAACTACTGCCTGACTTTTTTCTGTCCCCCTATCTTCCTATCCCCAGACTTAGTGGACTTTTTCAACGGCGATCAAAACCATTAGTGCCTTTGTAGTATAAATTAATTAGCTTTTATTCTTCTTCCTCGGGGTATTTAGAAAGAGCTATCGCTTTTATATGGTTTTTCATTAGTGTTTATTGTAGAAAAAGGGGGTGTGGTGGCTATAATCAGTCGCCAACTTAACATTTACTTAGTATTAAATTAATATCAAATATTTACGTATATGTAAGTAAATCAATTGATATTAAAAAAAATCATAAAATATACGTTGCAATTCTAAATTATTATTATAGACCAAGAGCCAGCGACATCCAAATTAACGACATAGTACATATATAGGCTGTTTTTTTCTGTGAATGGATACCACAGCAGGTAAGAAAAATTGGATGATATGAACCTTGAGTATTGGTGGCTTTTGGTAACGGTTTACTTGCTATGGTGTCCTTCAGCCAGCCTTTATGCCGACCGCCGCGGCACAGTTGGTAAGCCGTTCGGTTTCTGTGCGGGCTTCCTGGGTTCGATTCCCAGCAGAGGGGAAATTTATTCAAATTTATTTCTCACGCAAATATTGCTTCTCTGGGCTGGAAACACTGGTTAGTTGGAAGAAATTGCCATACAGCAATAAACTCGCCACTTGCGCAGGATGCAAGGAAGTTTTCATTATTATTATTATTATTATTATGCTATGATTTATGTAAGTATACATACATAAGTATAAATTTTCTATGGGCCACTAAACAAAATGGCTTTTAAGTAGAATCGCAGGCTCTCCTTTTGTTTTTCTATCATTGCTATGAACTGTTATTATATTCATTTTTTTTTGTTTTTTTTTACTTTACTTATCTTTATTATCTTTGTTACACTATTACCTATTAGTATAGACCAGGGGGGCAATTCTGGCCCAACCGGCGAAATTAAAACCCTCGTGATTACCCATATCATGGATATAATTGTCATATGCAGTTTTTTGACATTTAAACATATTATAGAACTTCATATAATAATTGAAGGGTTTTGATTTCGCCGATTGGACCAGACTTGCCTCCCTGGATTATTTGAGTTACTTCCTATTTCTATTTGATAATCTATTTAAAAGCACCATTTTCAATACCTTTTTTTTCATTAAATGTAGGTATCTATGAATAGGTACACATTTTTTTCAAAGTTGTAGGTATATACCAATTTTGACATTAAATATTTCATTGTTGTTTCTCCTCACTACCCCAAGGGGACATAGTGGGAATTTATTAATTCGTTATTTTAAGGTTATTTTTTTGCGGATTATCAACAAGTATGATGCTGAGATTGTATTCTGAAAGATTCATCATAATTCATCATGTTATTGGGTGCGTGTTAAATAATTATTTGACATATCACCTGTTAGTTGCCCGAGAAGCTACATAAAATAAAATAAAATAAAATAAAATAAAATAAAATAAAATAAAATAAAATAAAATAAAATAAAATAAAATAAAATAAAATAAAATAAAATAAAATAAAATAAAATAAAATAAAATAAAATAAAATAAAATAAAATAAAATAAAATAAAATAAAATAAAATAAAATAAAATAAAATAAAATAAAATAAAATAAAATAAAATAAAATAAAATAAAATAAAATAAAATAAAATAAAATAAAATAAAATAAAATAAAATAAAATAAAATAAAATAAAATAAAATAAAATAAAATAAAATAAAATAAAATAAAATAAAATAAAATAAAATAAAATAAAATAAAATAAAATAAAATAAAATAAAATAAAATAAAATAAAATAAAATAAAATAAAATAAAATAAAATAAAATAAAATAAAATAAAATAAAATAAAATAAAATAAAATAAAATAAAATAAAATAAAATAAAATAAAATAAAATAAAATAAAATAAAATAAAATAAAATAAAATAAAATAAAATAAAATAAAATAAAATAAAATAAAATAAAATAAAATAAAATAAAATAAAATAAAATAAAATAAAATAAAATAAAATAAAATAAAATAAAATAAAATAAAATAAAATAAAATAAAATAAAATAAAATAAAATAAAATAAAATAAAATAAAATAAAATAAAATAAAATAAAATAAAATAAAATAAAATAAAATAAAATAAAATAAAATAAAATAAAATAAAATAAAATCAAATCAAATCAAATCAAATCAAATCAAATAAAATGAAATAAAATGAAATAAAATGAAATAAAATGAAATAAAATAAAATAAAATAAAATAAAATAAAATAAAATAAAAAAATAAAATAAAATATAATAAAACAAAATAAAATAAAATAAAATAAAATAAAATAAAATAAAAAAATAAAATAAAATAAAATAAAATAAAATAAAATAAAATAAAATAAAATAAAATAAAATAAAATAAAATAAAAAAAAATAAAATAAAATAAAATAAAATAAAATAAAATAAAATAAAATAAAATAATAAAATAAGCTCTTTACTATGTGTTATTTACATTGTACTATGTACGGCGTATATATCCTACTCTATAGATTATAGACTAAAGAACATTCAATTCATTTCAAATTTGTATCTGATCAGTGCTTCTCATTTTCTTAAGTGTCAAGTATTTCAAAGTGAACCCAATCTCAGGAAACTTGAAATTTTATATTTTTATTTTCAAATTGCTAAATAAGCATACCTACCTCTTTCATAAAATTGTAGAAGTATCAACTTTTCATAATAAAATATTTAAATCAAAATAGGTAGATTAACAAACTTATTTTCCATACAATATTTTAATACTTTGTGGAGCGACTTTATAATGAGGAGTAAAAATAGCGTTGGCCACAACCCACTCGTTTATTGTTTATTTTTTATGTGTATAATGTACTTTTGTAGGTACATTTTAATATATTTTGATGATTTGATCATTTGTATTAAAAATATATATCCCACAAAAGTTATACTTTGAAAATAATATAAATTTTAAGTGAGAATATACATATCTTCGCTAATTTTAATGATATTCGAAATATAAAAACCTTAGATTATATATGATACAGATACCTAGTCAGCGCAATGAATGTATGCCAACTAAAATTACGAGGAAACAGACAAATTTCTAGTATACGTACATCTACCGATACGCACACCTACATAAAACGTAGACCAACCGATCTACCGCCTCACACACACATGTAAAAAAAACTTGGCATACATTTGAATTAGAAATTTGTACTACGCGCGGCTTCTGTATATTAAAATTCTATGATAAGAACAATAAAACCAATTTTCCAATCCAATTATCCAATTGTCGATTTGTTACTTACTTACTTATCGAGTCCGGAACTCAGATTTTGCCACTCCAATGTGTGGCGGCGGAAATCGCCCTGTCGGTAAGTTTAATCAGGTCGTCCATGTGGCAACCCTCGTTCAATTCTGGGCAGGACAGCAGATGGTCGTCATCCTGCACTGCCCCACAATCACAGAAGGTATCATCCTCCGTCGAGAAGCCCCACCTGTGCAGGTTGCTCTTGCAGCCACTCACACCCACCCTCAGCCTGTTCAGTGTCTTCCATATTGGGAATGGCAGTGCGCCATATTCGCCTTCTCGCTTGTGTCCATCCATGCAGAGATTGGGTCGTCCATCCACAACTCCTCTCGGCGTTGCTTCTGGGAGGTCTGCAGGTCGGCTGTGGACTTTAGGAAGCTATTCCTTGACTTGAGGCGAGGGTTTGGTGCTTTATGTTCATAGAGTGGGTGTCTTGGGTCGTGTATCTGCTTATGCCTCTCCGCATCTGCTGCCACTCTTCTTCTGATGTTAGGGGGTGCTATGCCTATTATGGGATACAATTTGTTTTTGGCTGTGGGTCTAAGACATCCTGATATAATTCGTGCTATTTCATTAACTGCAACATCCACTTGGTTGGCATGAGCTGATCCAAACCATACAGGGCAAGCATATTCGGCGGCAGAGAGGCACAGTCCCAGAGCAGAAGTGCGCAAGAGCTCAGGGCATGCTCCCCAAGTTGATCCGACAAGCTTTCTCAAGATATTATTTCTGGCGGAGACCTTCTGTTTCGTGTTTAGGCAGTGCTGCTTGTAAGTCAGAGATCGATCCAGTGTCACTCCCAGATACTTTGGTGCGTGGCAGTTTTCGAGTTCCTCATTTCTCCAGTTGACTCGCAACCCTCGACCCGCCTCTCTATTTTTCAAGTGGAAGGCGCATAGTTGTGTTTTTTTGGGGTTGGGTTTTAGGTGGTTTGCATCGTAGTATTCACCCAATTCAGTGAGTGTTGACGTAAGTCTATCCTCTACCTCATGAAATGATTTCCCCTGTGCTGCCACGGCGGTGTCATCGGCATATATGAATTGGCGTGTTCTGTTTGGTCTTGGTTGATCATTTGTATATATGTTAAACAGTAGAGGCGCCAAGACACTACCCTGAGGAAGTCCATTCTTCTGCATCCTCTAGCGGCTGTCCTTCCCCTGCAGCGTGACATAGAACCGTCTATTGCTCAACAAAGTTCCAATTACTGAGGTGAGTTTGAAGTCTCTCGAGATCCCGTATACTTTGTGTAACAATTTCCTGTGATTGACTGTATCATAGGCAGCAGTTAGGTCAATGAACGCTACTCCTGTAATTTTGCCTTCCTCGAAACCGTCCTCGATGTGCTGTGTCAAGTTAAGGATTTGTCCCGTACATGATTTCCCAGGCCTAAACCCTGCTTGTTCGTTTATCAGGTGTGGGTCCAGAGTGTGACCAACTCTGTTTAGGATCAGTCTTTCAAAAACTTTACTGAGGTGGCACAGCAGAGATACAGGTCTAAAGATTTTTGGTTCGTTGGGCTCCTTGCCCGGTTTGAGAAGTGCTGTGATTCGGGCTTTCCTCCACATTTTTGGTATTTTTAGACTGGTCACACAATTATTCATTAAGTTCAGGATCCATACAAGAGTTTTATTGCCAAAATGCTTGACTTGCTCTACCCTTATATCATCGAGCCCAGCTGCTTTGTTGGTTTTTAGGCAGGCGACTGCATCTTTATGTTCGGAGTCGGAGAATGGTGATTCAAGTGAATTGTTTTCTGACTCTATATTACGTATGATTTTTTCGGTACTCGTTTTTTGTTTTGTTTTCCCGTTCAGCAACAGTTGATGGGCTATCTGATTTGGGGTAACTATGTATGGGTTAGGAGTTTGCATTGCTGGATCATTGCTAATGTTCTTTATTACCTTCCATGCTCTCCTACTGTTTTGTTTCATATCCAGGTTTTCAATGAGGTTATTCCATTTCTCTCTTCTTGATTGGGAGATAGATTGTAACAGTTCTTCACCAGTTTGTAGAGTCATTTCTGAGAATGGGTTATCATTGAACAGTGCTTTGTACTTTTCAAGCAAGGATTTTGTGTCATCAGAAAGCCCAGGTAGATATTCTGTTCTACATCCTCTTGGTATATGTTTCCTTGACACCCTTTGCACCAGTTCGACAAAGCTTTCATACATTTCAGGTTTAGGCTCTAAATTTTGAACTAGATTATCCAATTCTGCACTAAAGTTGTTCCAATTGGCCTTTTTGAATTTAAATTGCCTTCTGAGCGGCGTTATGGTTGGTCTTATCATTGGGACAATTGTGCAAGTTATTGGTCGGTGTTGTGTCCGAGGGATTGGGTCTTCCACTTGTTTTGAGCATTGTGATATTATCTTTTCGCTCACGAAGATATTATCCGGGTTGTAACCCTTCCTCCAACGAGCACTATTGAAGGATGCAGGAAGTTTTGGATGGTGGACCAATTGTAGCCGTTCGCTCTCAGCCCACTTTTCAAGTTCTATGCCATTCTCATCAGTTTGTTTGTATCCCCAAGCGGTACTGTGGCAGTTAAAGTCCCCTATGATTATTCTTGCATGATGATTTTTGAAATTTGTGGGTTCTGTGAATATGAATTTGGAGTTCGGTGGTTTGTATATGGAAGTTAGTGTACAGTTTGCGAAAGTTACAGTTAAAATTTCGATATTTTCCACATCTGTGTATGCAACTGATTGAATTGTGAGTCCCGGTTTAATAAAGATTGCGCTGCCATATTTTTCGTGTGGTCTTTCGAGAATTAAGTTCATGCCCTTTATTTTTGGTCTAGCGGCGGTGTTGCTTCTGTGAGTTTCTTGAATCATTAATATGTCGCATCGATTTCTTTTGCAGAGGTCCGATAGTATGGTCTCTTTGTCGTCGCTAAGTCCCTCGATGTTTATCGATATGGTCATGATTGGCCCTGAAAAGGGCCTTTTGGGTGGACTGGTAGAGTGGCTGTCCGGTAGTGAAAGGGTTCGCCGACAATTGTCGTTTCCAGGGAGTGCCCGATTGCTTTTTCCTTTTTTTTTCATTGTCGTTATCTTTGGTTTTTCCTTATCGGTCTTTTTAGCAATCTTCGTGGAGGCCCCTTTCTTACTCCCCAATTCGATTCGATTTGTTCAAGAGAATTTATTTCTCATAACATATCGACAAACTATTAAGCCAAGATACGTGAGATTTGTATACAGGGTCTATTTTTCACGGTTTTTCCAACTTTGAAGTCAAAAAAACACCGAATTAGAGGCTTTACAGCACATATTTTCCTTATACGGATTTACTCAGAATTTGGAGTAGAAAATTGAGTGTGTCCGTGTGTGTGTGTATGTGTGTGTGTGTGTGTGTGTGTGTGTGTGTGTGTGTGTCGTCTGTGTGTCAGTGTATCGCCATCGACAGTTGGATCTCATGTGTTACATGCAACTAGTGTGTAAAAAATATCGCTAGTGTCACTTAATTTTCACTATCGTGTCTTGTTTAACATAAAAAAATCACATGAAACTTAATTTAAACTCCAAATCGACAGACCTTTAATTAGTTGACCTTTTTTATACTAAAATTATCAAATGTTGAAATATTTAAACTAAACATGGATATATATTATTGACATAAAATTTAAAGGCTGAAATTCTTCGCTGTGTTACTCAAATATTTCATAGTTAGTGCTTCTTCCTTAGCCATTCACGTCCAAATTGCTAAGAGTCGCACTTAGTTGTAATTTAACATTTCTCGAATCGAATAAAATTATATTGCAAAGGGGCAATTCAAATAAACGTTTTAATTATTATTTTCAAATTATTCCTAGAATTGTAAATTCGGATGAATTTCGCCAATAAATTGATCGGTATTTCGATGCTTAAACAAGATCATTATTATTTTTTAATTACTCATCCCCTCTCGACGTTTATGTTGCCCATTATACAGCGAACTAACTGTACAATTATACAATATTAATTAGTATTCATAGCTTAGTAGATTCTTAGGATATAATCGTAATTATTTTCGGCATCTGTTAACACTACTTTATGTTGAACTAAAGAAATACTTTACATATTTTATGTTATGTTCAAAACTTTTGGCAGACGTTTTGATGTCGTAAGGCAAAATTGCCCGTTATCATATATTTCCCATATTTCTAATAGAATAGTTTATTTACAAAATCAAAAAAGCCTAAAATAATGATAAAGAAATGTGTATTTTATTGAATGTAAATTTTGAGATGATTGAGATGAACTACATTGAAATAATGAAAGAAAAATTATTCCAATCGACTCGACCATGTAAGCTGTATTTTGAAAAAGAAAAACAAAGAAAATTTGAGTTTAAGAAAAATTTGGGAATGTAGATGAGGCGGTTGCTTGTCGAAATAGAAAAATGTGACGTTTGATTCTCTCTTACTACACCGTTAACCAGCTTTTACAATAATTTATAAATGTAAATTCATACATCATTATTTAGTCATTAAATTTGTATCTAGTGATAGTAACTGTCGATTCGTTCATGAGAATTCCATTATATGAATGAATCGACATTATTAAGCCAAGATGGGTGTACGAAGGAACATTTAATATGGTGTAGTGGACTTTTTGCATGCTAATAACACCAACTAGGAGGCCTCGCAGCATATATGTTCCCATACATGGATTTACTCAGAATTCGAAGTAGTACATTTAATGTGAGTTTTGTGTGTGTGTGTGTGTGTGTGTGCGTGTGTGTGTGTCTGTGTGTGCGTCTGTGTGTCTGTGTGTGTGTGTCTGTCCGCCCCCCCCCTTATAACTTTTGATCTGCTCAATTTACAGAGACCAAAATTTCAAAATATATAAACACTTATAAGCCTGCAAAACTTTTATACTCAGAATGGTGAATTTTTGTTTCAGTCAGGGGTTATCAACTTTTGAATTTTTGGTTTATTTTTCCATATATCTCAGAAACCATAAAAGCTAGAACGCTGAAATTTGGTATAAACATAGACAAATACAAAATCTCAAATTGCTTTTTTTTTTCAAAAATTCCAGGGTTTCTCAAGCATTTTTTATTAAGAAAAATATTTTTTTTTGATAAATTTATGAGTTTAACTGCCTATATTTCCAATTTTTTAAAAAATATCTAAAAAGCCGAAATACCCCAACTAGATAATTTAATTTTCTATAAAAAATATCCGTATTGTAGTCGTACATCTCAATTTTTTTTTAACAATTTTTATAAAAATTGAATTTAGTGACGACATCGCTTCATACAATTTGTATGGCAGTCACCTATACACAATATCAAAGAAGGCTTAATAGTTTGATACTTCATTTCCAAACATACAATATATACGATCATGCTGTTTTCATATTCTGGGTAGGAAAAGAAGACTGACCTCCATACTATCCTATCTTGACTACCTACGTACATGTGTTGTATAGAAAACCAAATATCTTAAAATATTTAATAAGTTGTAAGTTGTAAGTATTTGGTACTTATTCTACAACTATACATACTATCGCTATCGACAGTTGGATCTCATGTGTAACATGCAACTAGTATAAAAAAATAGAATACTTCTTTATAACTAACGTTGCGTTGGATTGATGCCAGGTATTATGGCGGACATTAGAACCTGGTTGATCTTTTATGTCTGATCTTAAACCTCCTATGATGTTTGTCTAGGTGGTTGTTGTGAGTGCATATGCATATTTAATGTGGAAAGGAAAATTCACCTGTATTTTTTAAATATTCGGCAACCCACCCAAATCGAGGGTGATTTGTGCCATTTAAGTATCTATGAGACACAAAAATTATTGTTTATGGCCGAATAATTAATTTAATTGCTGGTTGAACATTTAAAAATTCATTTGATTACAGAAAAATAAATAAGAAATTTGGCAATAAACGCGGTTTTTTTTTCAGTGATAATAAGGTGAGCAACATTAAAAAGACGAGGAATATTGATAATAGAATTATAAAGATCAATTGCAGATCTATTCGGGCAACAAAAGAACACATGGTCGGGCAACTCAACTTCCAATCCACATTGGCACATTGGAATATCTACAACACGAATTTTATATAACTGAGAAGCCAATATACAATGACCAATTCGGAAACGACAAATATTGGATATTTCTCTTTCTCTATTGGATTTCTTCATAATTGTTTTGTGTCACTAAAAATTGGAAACTGCTAGCTCTAGAAAAGGATTTCTTAGTTGAGCAGTAGTAATCTACCTGTTGCTGTCATTGGAAATATGGTGTGATTAAAATAAATAAAAAATAAATAAATAAATGCAGTATTTGACCAATAATTAGTACAAAAGTTATAATCGTAAAAAATACTGATCTTAAAAATTCACCATCCTGAACAGAGAATGGCCGTTGCTTTCCAAACTTTTATGGTTTGACATCTCCTTCTCTCTGTAAAAATTCTATCGCCGAACTTTTTCCAAGTGTTTAAGTTCTTTTCCTCAAGACAAGCGGACGACGCTAATTAGTTTTACTAGACGGAGTTTAGCCGTAAGTTAAAAAATTGGCTTGGACTAAGGAGCGTCAGATGCTTTGACCCGAACCATGCATTATTAAAGGATGTTAAAAAAATGCCAGGCAATTTATTTATACAACTATTTCAAAGGCCTTTTATGTGGCATTTGCCATCCAGGAGAGTTTTATGTAGGAAATAAAGAAATATTTTGCAAGAGCGACTTTGTTAGATAAAAACGACCGCGGTTCTGGTGGGAATTTTGTAAAGATACCAACGTACATATTTTTTTATTTATTTATATACGAGTTTCGTGATTCAACCATTCGAAAAATGTACCTAATCCCTATACGGGAACTGAAATACATTTTTTATATCTCCTAAAAATATATTAAATCGAATATTTTTATAGTTGCATATATGCAAACGTAGGATTTTTTTCCCTGTCGGTCAATTATATTTATATGACAATCTTTTAACATCTCAATAGGGACGAAGTTGAAATATTTTAGAAGAACTGATCAATCGAGGCACCCACAAGGCCTGTCATCGGCTGGTTTACCTAAACACTTTATGCGCTTGCGCAACATTCACCAATTCCGAAGTTTATTTTACTAATTATTTCTTCTAATTTATTATGTATTGTTTTTAATAATTATTATTTATTGTAATTGTATTAAATTGATGCACTTGTAATCTCAACACAATCTAATTTTATAAAAATTAAAATTGCATTGAAAGAAAGTTATCAAAAAAATACTTACCTACTTATTTTTAATATATTTATATTAACATTATGAGATTATGAATAATTAAGTTATGTAACATAAGAAATTTTTTACTGTAGTAAAATTTATAAATTAATTTATGATTGTATTCAGCTTCTTATAAATCCTATTTTGATTTTTTTTACTTTAAATTCGTCTCTATTGAGATGTTCCAAATATGTCATCAAAATTTATTTACAAAACAGGATAAATTTCAAATACCTACGACAGCCAACTGAGCCACTAAAAAATATAAAAAAATCAGTAAAAAAAAGTATTGTTTATATTTTGTCAACGATGGTGGCACTTATAAAATCAGAAATCGCTCATAATGATTAATTTCCTTTGGGACGTTTGTTTTGACTGATTAGGTTCTGACTATCGGTGGATCACAACAATCTCTACAAGTGAAAATAGTAGGTAATATGTAATTATGAGTGAGCTAGATAAATGATTTTTAGCTCAAAAATCTATGGTTGTCCAGCGAAAATACGCGTGCATTCTATTCCCATCGTATGTAAATAAGTACAAATTTCATTACATGTTATCCACTTGAATATTTCACGGAATTTGTACCATTAATGATATTATAATAATTTAAATAGGTAGCATAATATAATATATCGTTGATTTAGTCGTTAGCAGATGTATGCTCGGATCGATTGGGTCGGTATTGAACGTATGATTATGAATTTTGCTCGATCCGAGTTTTACGATATGCCTTTTTTGCTGAGAGAACAGCCTCGGGCAGTCACACCGTGTATAGGATGATCTGATCCGCCATATAAGTCACAATGTTATAAATTTTCGATTATCGGATTACAGAAAGGAGATAAACATGATATATGGAAATAAAGAGTGAGAGAGAGAGAGAGGGCGGGGATTTTCACCATACGCAAAAGGTAAACTCTCAATATTAAAAGCAGTTTTAAAAATAACCCATTACATACTTTATTTCGTACCTTCGGAACGTGACAAGATCGAAATGTGTTTTTTTTTTCTTGTCGAGTTCTGTGGTAGGTACATGTATGATACTAGAACTATCGATAGGTACTAGAACTATCGTCTACAATCCGCATTCACCTGTTTCCGGTTTAGTAAGTCAAAGTTTCCGGTTGGCTCTCTAATTGGTTGAGATCTCGTAGTATTAAGTCAAATAAGCTGTTAAAAATATAAATAAACATTTAATTTATAATAATTTAAAAGTCAATTTATAAAGCAACTCGCTCACGCGAGTCGCTATTATTATTATAAAAAAAATTTAAACCTAACCAAAGAATGCAGAAAAGAAAAGCTGGGACTAGACCCTACTAAACTGGATACTACGTTGGTACGATCACCGAAGAAAAGTTCGGATGTCTTCGTTAAAACCGAAAGACTGCGGGAGACATAGGAATACCCTGCGGCATTGCTTCGATAGTGCTCGTTGCGAGAAATTTTGAATTTATACACAGTTTTTTTCTCCTTTACCATAAACCAAAAAATGCTTGTGCTGAGAAAGTGTGTACTTTGACACTTGTACTTTGTTTAAATCTAAGAATGATTCAATTACATACAGACACACAAAATATATAAAATCAACAATATTACCTATAACTTAAGTTACACAAAAAAGCATCTAATCAATAAATTAATTTATACCCCATGATTGTATTAACCCGTTTCCTATTATCTTTATATATATAATTCTTCCGTACGTGTGTATGTCACTGAACTCCTCCTAAACGGCTGAACTGATTTTGATGAAACTTTTTGTGTGTGTTTATGTGAGTCCCTGAATGGATTAGATTCACAAAAAGGAATTTAATAAAAGAATAATAAAAATGGGAATCGTTATAAATATTTTCGGAATACGCATTTTGAATAGTGGGAACATTGGCTTCCAATATGTCATAATATTATGCAATGTTGGTTATGACATTTAATACTTGATGTTTTGCTCACTTGATGTATTTGTTTTCATATTTTTAATATTTTATGAAATTATTAATTTGTTTCTATATTTTCTTATTATTATTGTATAAAGCTATTTAGTTTTTTTCCAAGAATATTCTGTTTTAAGTGGTATTATGACGATAGGTATATCAAAGTTATCTCAATGTAATGTTTCATAATATTTCCGTTTAAATATTTCAATTATTTTTTGAATATTATATTAAATTATTTAGTTTTATGTATATTATTATCATTATATTATCGTGTGACATTATTATTCTGTTCTTGGTAGCCAAATTTTAAAAACATCCGTAATGTATAGTGAGGTTATAAATATATATTTTGTGATCGAAACGTCAAGATCAAACAAGAAAACGTATATTAGAGAAAATATTCTATAGTGAAAAAATGTACACCTTAGTAATATAAAATTAGGTTATAAATATATATTTGACTATAAAATAAGGTTATAAATATATATTTTGTTTGAAAGACATATAGATACTCTTATGGCATTTTTAATTTTTTTAAATGATAACTGGACAAAATTCAAAATGGACCAAGATTATTCTTTGAACAGTCTTTCTCCAAACTTCTAAATATCCAACTTAAATAATAGAATCAATTATTAGGGGATTCTGTATCTTCGTATTTTTTTGTGAATTGAGAGAGAGAGAGAGAGGGGGGGGAGAGAAGAGAGAGAGAGAACAACGTCTGTCGGGTCCGCTAGTATAAAATAAAAAATCTTTCGAGCACCACTGATCGAGTCGAAAACTATCATATCCGTCATTCCGAAACTTTATAAAATTTCATTAAAATCAGTTGGGCGGTTTTGGAGACTAGCGTGTACGAACATCGCGACACGAGATTTTTACATATTAAGATCATCATGTTATGGGTATTAAAATAATATCACTCAAAAGTTCACGTCATACTATTCAAATTCAATAGGTATTCTTAGAAATATTTATGTATAAAATATAATTTCTCCATATTTTATACAAAGTCACCCCTTTGGGGGTATTAACATCAAAGTAATGTCTTGTGAGGACACTTCGAGAGTGATAAAATACTATTTTATATACCTTTATAGGAGTGAATAAAACACAATACTCACGGCTCAGATTGTACCAACATAATTGGCTAATGTGGATTACTACGAAATAAGAAGCTTAATATACCACATTGGTACTCCATGTACATAGTATATTCTATGCCGTGCAAACTTTCTAAAACTCAAAATCTCTCCTTTGAAAATATTGCTTTGACGGTGATTTCTTAAGCCGACAAAGCCATGATGCTTTCAACACATATAGATGTTTTTATTCGGGAAGAAAATTCAATTGTTCCCATTGTATTTATTTATCGTTACGTTGTGTGACACCCGACACAATTATATTTTATTTTCTCACAGATCTTAGTTTAATCTGCAAACACTGCGAAATTTAATATTTGAAGTATGTGTACCTACCTATTTTATTTTTAAATCTTAAAGAATTCTACCTTCTTTGTTAATTTCTAGGAATGAACATGACTAAAAGTCCCAAAACGTCCACAATGCAGTAGAGAAGGAGACTGCGCAGTTCCTCTATAATGTTTATTTCCATTTATATAAAAATCAATTAAACATACCTTCGTGATTATATTTCTTCATATAATATAGTTCTAATATTGTGGTATATTAAAAAATAAAATAAAAATATATTTTTACAAATTAGCTTGGTGGATAAGGATGATTAAATCAAACACAGGTTATCATATTTTCTCTTAAAAACATCAGTATAAAAAATCATAGTTGCTTTGGGATTTGATCCGATCATCACTGATAAGTAGATGGAAATTCATGGGAGGAGATGCGTTACCTTGGCACAAAAAACTGTTTAGTAAAATTGTGAATGAAAATATAATACTAAAAAGCTTGAGCAACAGTTGCATCCAACTGAAATGAAAATGCTGCGCTGGTCAAGTGGTGTTATAAAGCAGGATAAAATGGTATGATCACGTCATGTGCAAAAATGAAGATTATTTATTCCAAGTATCGATTTGTTCAAGAGAATTTATTTCTCTTAACATATCGATAAAGTGTCAAGCCAAGATACGCGAGATTTTTTATGCAGAGTAGGTATATTTTTCACGGTTTTTTCAACATTTAAGTCAAAAAACACCAAGATAGAAGCTTCGCAGCATATATGTTTCATATATGGATTTATTCAGAATTTGGAGTAGAACATTTAGTGTGTATGTGTGTGTGTGCGTGTGTCTTATAACTTTTGATCCGCTCAATGCACAAAGCCTAAAATTGCAGAATATATAGAAAGTTATAGACCTACAAAACTTTTTTACTCAGAATTCTGAATATTTGTTACAGACAACTTTTGAATTTTTCTTTATTTTTCCATACTTATATGTCAAAAACCATAAAAGCTAGAACGCTGAAAATTGGTATAAATATAGACAAATACAAAATCTCTAATATATTTAACAAAAAAGTTTCTGAGTTTTTCAATCCTTTTTTTTATTATGAAAGCAAATTTTTTATTATAAATTTATGTGTTTAACTGCCTATATTTCCAAAGTTTTTAAAAATATCGAAAAAATCCTAAACAACCCAACTAGATTATTTAATTTCGTATAAAATTATGAACCTATAATATTAGTAGTAGGTACATCTCGAACTTTTTTTTATAATTTTTATAAAAATTGAATATACTGACGCAATGTTTCATACAATTTGTAACGCAGTATATTTTTTTTATTTTTATTATTATTCAAATTGAAGCTAACAATGTATGAAGTAAAAAATTAATACAGAATAATAAAAAAAACTTAAAACTTAAAAGCTGTAGTAAAAATTCCTTATTTTCAAGCGAAAATAATTTCAATATTACAATATATAGAACTTTCAAAATTGAATTGATAGGGATCTCATTAAAAGGCATAATTGGTGAACGTTGCGCAAGCGCATAAAGTGATCACGTAAACCAGCCGATGACAGGTCGTAAGCCCTGTAGGTGCCTTGATTTCCCGGTTCTCCTACAATAAATATTCCAACTTCGTCTCTATTGAGATACTTAAAAATCTGTTAAAAAATATCTTTGACTCCCGACAGGGAAAAAATCCAATGTTTGCGCATATGCAATAATAAAAATATTCGATTACTTACACATTGGTACAAGTAGGTAAATAAGACAAAAATGACCTTATAAGTCGGGCGCAATTCAGGGGCTTTAGCTTTCATTATTTACAAAAAACCAATTCTCTCAATAGATGGCGTTCCAACAAAATAAATAAAAATAATAAGATTGTTGTTCATAATTTCACCCATAGATGGCTGTAGTAAAAATTCCTTATTTTCAAGCGAAAAGAATTTCAATATTACAATATATAGAACTTTCAAAATTGAATTGATAGGGATCTCATTAAAAGGCATAATTGGTGAACGTTGCGCAAGCGCATAAAGTGATCACATAAACCAGCCGATGACAGGTCGTAAGCCCTGTAGGTGCCTTGATTTCCCGGTTCTCCTACAATAAATATTCCAACTTCGTCTCTATTGAGATACTTAAAAATCTGTTAAAAAATATCTTTGACTCCCGACAGGGAAAAAAATCCAATGTTTGCGCATATGCAATAATATCATGATAAGTAATATAATATTTTATGGGTTTAATTCTTAATCTCTAAATATATCTACGTAAAAAAACATCATGTTGTTTTCATATTCAGGGTAGGACAAAAGGACTGACCTCCTTACTATCATATCCAGACATAAATACCTACATGTTTTTATAGAAAACAAAATATTTTAAATTGTTTACAAATTTGTTTATAGTTTGCTACATACCTATTCTTCAATTATACATACTTTCGCCATAGACAGTTGGATCTCATTTGTTACATGCAACTAGTCAGTAAAAAAAGTTATCTTCATCCCAGCTAGACCTAGGGGTAAATGCAGACTCACAACAATATGGTGGTCCAGCACTGAGAAGCACCAGCATCTCAGAGTGCTCCGGCTCAGGAAGGGACGAAAGGGACGTAAGGTATTGAATGGACAGAAGGTACTAAAGGGACTGAAAGTACTGAAGGAACAGAAGGGACTAAAATAACGTAAGTTACTGAAGGGACTTTGGAACATCTGCCGAATTTCGGTATATTTTTTTTTATTGTGTAAAATGTTTTAATCTACATAATATGTCCTATTGTATTCAAAATGTAAAAATTTTTGTACGTAAAAATTTGGTTTATGTTGCATTGCACCCCCATAATTACTTACTGGAAAATATATTATTATTAAACAAAAAATATTATCATAAATTAAATTTTTTTTTTTTTTTTCTTTTTTTCATGGCATTGCATCCTTTTGGATGATTTGTGCCAATATCAGACATGAATGAAAAAACAAAATAACACAAGGATTACAGAATTATAAAATTAGCTTTCAGTGACTTGAGCAGGATCGCTACAACAGCTCCTGAAGCCGAGCTCAACAACGACTCAACATTAACTGGCAGATGCAAGGGAACCTTTCCATAGGCATCATAGGCGTCCCTTAATGGACAACCCAGGAAGACATGGTTGAGCGTCTCCTCATCCAGACCACACTCGCAGTATGGCTTCTGAGCGATTCCAATTTTAAAAAGGTGGGCATATAAATTAAATTGTTTGTATCTATTTTCAAACGAGCATCTTCGTATTTCAAGGTATTCCGAGCTACCATTCAATAGTAAATACGAACACACGTTTCTAATTCAGTTTACCTAATGGAGATTTAGAAATTCGCCCCCTTTTGTGTGCTGTGTTGGTACCAACGCGGGCCTTGAGATGAACAAACTTAACAGGTGGATAGAGAGGTGAAAATAAAACAACAAAAGAAAATCCCAAGTTTAACCCGCTTCAAGCCGAAGGCTCAACAAAGCAATCCCCCGAAAAAAACGCATACATATTAAGGACCCTTTTGCGGAATCAATTTGGACAACCGAGAGTTTCGCGAAAATTCAATTAAGATTGAAACAAAAACATAATTAAGTAAAATCTCATTAAATGCTACGAGTTTATTTTAAATTATTTATTTATTAACGGTTCAAAAAAACATTAACGTAAAAAAAGTAGGTACAAAATAAAGCGAAAACACATCATATTAAATAAACAGAAACATTTTTATCGTACAAAATATGTCTTCTTCTTCTCCTTTTGAATAGACCTTCAGGTCTGTTTTTTAAGAGGCCTGCTCTTCCTGCGAGGTGGACCCCCAGCTATCCCTCCATCTTTTTGGCGGTCTACCGCGAGGGCGGGTTCCGTGAGGCTGATTGTGAAGCACGATATGAGGAAGTCTGGTGCTATCCATCCTTTGGACATGACCATACCAGTCCCTCCTCCGCTGCCTACTCCATCTGATGATATCGTCAATCTCACATAGTTCCCTTATTCTGGAGTTCCTCACTCGGTCTCTCAGGGTTTTGCCTGCAATAGCTCTCAATGTCCTCATTTCTTAAGTCCTCAACATTTGTGATAATAATAAAAAAAATAAGCAATGATTTTATTTATGACATGAAATGATAAATATTTTTTAAGAAGGTAAAATAGTGTTAGGCGAAGAAAGATGTAATCAATAAAATGAAAGTGAACACACTGAAATGGTTTTGCCACTTGGAAAGTACGAATGAAGATCGCCTGACGTTGTAAATATATAAAGATGACAGGAATGGAATAATCGGGGGAGCCCAATAAAAGGATATCATGACCATGTGAACGATATCCTGAAAGACGGAAAATAAATAAGCGTGAACAACAGACGAACATGTATGGGACGACGTTATCAAGATTGGAAAATGTGGCATACGGTTCTCTGTGCTTACCCTTAGCAGGGATGTGGACTGATGGTTTCTATAGTTATAACAATAATAGTGTGTCTTTGTATGAATTTTAATTTTTTTAAGCTTCAATGGCGTGATGTGATTAAGCGAGATGCCAGGGGCGAAACTAGAACCTTCGGATTAAGCAAACCCTGAACGAAAATAGGGAAATGTCGAAAATTTTACGTTTTTTGCATCGATTTCATTTGAGTGGCCGTGAAAATATTTTAAAATAACACACCAAAATAATATTAACATTAGTGGCACTGTCAAACATCGTATCTATATACAGCTCAATTTTTTATCTTGATGTATAGTTTCAATAAAACAGTCAATTAGGTCTTGAATTTTTAAACATAATATTCATAGGCAAGCCAAGATTTTACGGCTTCTATAAGCAATTCCGCTACTGCGAGATGCTGAAACATGCGAGATCACCGAGAGTGAAGCCCAGAACAGAACAAAATGAAGGATTAGGATCCAAAAAGCGCCAATCACGTCATCATGCGGGATAATTTCTTTGTCATTATTTCGATTCGAATTCAATACCCGATTAAGACCCAGTTTTTAATTGAGTTTTGTTTTCAATCTGGATCTGTGATATTTATGAGCAATACAGCGGAGAATTAAAAGTTACAAATTATATAAAACAGAGCAATGCGGACAATTTTAAAATGTAACAGATTCACCCGAATCAAATATATGCTTGAGCAGTTGAAGTTGTTGATAATAAAACTATTGGAATGGACTATTACCGCGATATTTGCAAAAAAATGTTCTTCATAAGTTCACACCTACCCGAGGAGAAGTCGGCGGGACTTCAGACTGTCTCAAACTAATCTGGCAGGTACACAAAACAACGTGTATTACAATGGTTTTCATCTATATAATGATTTTCCAGAATGTGTGAAGGAAGCTTCTGGTCTTGCTGCATAAAGGAAAAGTTCTTTTAAGGTGTTGTGTGCTTCCTTTTTTGTGTAAATTGGAATATTTTGTTTTTATATTATTAAAACAGTGTAAATATGTATTTTTTTTTTATCTTGATAATAGATGCAAGTAAACGCATTTATTATTTACATCTGAATAAAATATACATATTATATTTGTATTTACGAGTGTATTAACGTATTTGAACTCAAATAGCAATAGGTACTTTTAATCTAATAGCTAAATCATCGATTTCGCTTCAAAACACTGCTAAAAATACCTATTTAATCTTATTGAATGAAAATATTTTGACTTTATACGTCATCGTTTATAAAAAAAAAGTTTGATTGATTCTTTGACAATAACTTCTACGTGTGTAATTACAAACTTACCTATTCCTTTTTTTCATTTTTTTTTTGTAAACAGCTCTCCTAGAAAATCAACGAAATAAGAGTCCAATTTATTTACTTGTATGTCTAGAATCGATTTAATATTTCTCTTGTATTGTTTGCAAATATATTGCAAATACATATTGAAATAAATACTTAATAAACTCGTTTTACCTTTCATTGTCCCCTTTTGATAATGTCACTAAACATAGTGACATTAACTAACAGCCACAAGTAATCAAGTAATGTCGTAGGTTGTGGATGACCTTGAAAAATTTGCTGCGCACATTTCTCAGGTCGTTGACATTTTCACATTCTTACAAAAAATATAATTATTTGTTTACCGATTTCGCTTTGACGCGGCCAGTGTCCGAAAATTTACATTGATATCCAATTTTATCAATAAATATTTTTATATTATTTATTTTGTAAGAATCTGCTTTTTTGTTTATTTCGCTTGAACAAAACAATGTCACAGGACAAAATGTATTGTCAATAAAAAAATCAAAATTACGTTTTTTAAGACATGTTCAATTGATTTCACGTTTATTAAAGTTCATCGCGTTCATTTTTTTTTGTCTATATTTATTTCTTTCTTTCATCATGTACTATTTTATGACTTTTTCAATTATTATTTTTTTTAATTAATAAAATTTATAAAACATAGGTATATAAAAAAATACAATCCAAAATATAGAAAAAGATATAGAAAAGTAAAAACATAATTTCCTTTATCGGAGTGCAAGAACTCGTGTATTAAGGAGGCATTTAAAAAAAGACACAAAATATTATAATACATAATTATTATCCATACAAAAATAAGTTAATATAATTATAAAATCGGTCAAATTTTATTGTACACTAGCTTTTATGTCCCGCCGTTGGCCAAGAATGTAAATTAGTGAAGGAATAAGCAATCGTTTATATACCTACATAATATTGTCACACATAATTTTTTTTAACCGTAGTATGAAAAGTAGTTTGAAATTTAATTGAGTTTAAGCGGTGTAAAATCTTAAAGTGATGGCCACAATCCATTTGCTTTTATATATAAGCACATACAATTTCTGCACGCATGGACTATGGGAAATGATCTTAAATATGACTTATTATAAAAAGACAACGTCGTAGAGAGTTTGGATTTGGCCACAACCCCTATTTTTATATATTGTCATCGAACGCAAATAATGTGTTTTAAATATTTAGTAATTTTGGATGATGAGAAATGGTTTAAAAATTGATTAAACAAAAGTACTGAAAATATTCTAGTGTTGGTCCCATCCCATTCGTTTTTATATTTTTCGTCAAGTGTGCATATAGTTTATTATAGTTTTGCACAATAAAACTGATAGACTTAAAACTGACACATAAGTCTACATTACAGAAGAAGAAGACTTAAGCTATGTTAAATAGTTTTTAATATGAATATAAACGTTGTGAAGATCCAGCAATGGCCAGAACCCCGATTTTTTTATATATTGTCATCAAAATGAAATGTGTAGTTATTGAAAATTAAGCAATATATGATGATATAATAAATGGTGTAAATTTGATTGAACAAAAGTAATGAGAAGATTCTAGTGTTGGTCACATCCCATTCGTTTTTATGTATTTTCATCAAGTATGCATGTTGTTTATAATATTTCGTTACAATAGACTATTAGACATAAAACTAATCCAAAAGACTAAATAAAAAAAGAAGTAGAAGTATAAAACTATAACAAATAGTTTGTAATAAAAACTGACCCAATGGTCTACATAGAAGATGAAATAGAAGAATTACACATTAGGAAATGTATTATATAAAAAACTGACCAAAATGTCTTCATAAAAGAAGAAGAAGATGAATTGAACTATAGGAAATATTTTATATAAAATTCACCCAACATCTACATAAAATAAGAAAACGAAGAATTAGACTAAAGGATAGTTTGTTTAAAAATAGATTGTTTAAAAACTAACCAAAAGGTCTACATAAAGGAAGAAGAAGACGAATTAGACTATAGGAAATAGTTTGTATAAAAACTCACCCAAGGTCTACATAAATTAAGAAAAAGAAAAATTAGACTATAGGAAATAGTTTATTTATGAACTGTCCCAAATGACTTCACAAAAGAAGAGGAAGAAGATTTAAACCCCAAGAAATAGTTTGTAGAAAAAATCACCCAAAGGTCTACATAGAAAAAAGAAGAATTTCACTATAGGAAATAGTTTGTAGGTATATTGAATGTGTATTGTAGTTAACCTAAAATAGTTTAATAATTTTCCTATACAAAATCAGTATATTCTTGGTTTTTAAGTAGTAAGTATTAGGTATGTAGGTACCTACCTACAATGATGTTCTTAATTAATTCGAATTCGATTTATAACAAATTTTATTTGAATATCAGAATGTGTCCGTTACCATAGTAACCATGTTCCAACATGTGAAAAATATCAAATGTTATGGAGACATTTTTTGAATATGTAGGTACCTACATTGGTTTGTTCGATGCCATAAAAATGAAAATTATCAGAAAAATCAAATATTTTAAACAAATTATGCAATTTTATTACGCCTATATCTTTACTAATAATTAACAGACTTTTACAATATATGTCTTAAAACTTGCTGTAATGTCTTGTGTTTCATTTTATTATTTCATAATCACATTTATTTCAAAGGTATATTATTTTAAAGAACATATTCATTCGGTAGGAAAATTAAATATCATATGAAAAGATATTAAAATGGCGGGGTTATATGTACATTTGTACAAAACGCTTACTTTAAAAATAAGTTAAACATTATAATTAGACAAAATATTCACCATGTTTTTCACTTAAAAGCTAAGTTATACTTGAAAATATATTTTTTTCGTGTAAATACGTACTTCTAACTTTTAAACTAACAGATATTTGCGTGCAAAATGTACACTTTTTTGACAGATATGACTTGGAAAATTTTGTATGAAAAAAATAATTATTGAAATATCTTTAAAATTCAGCATTTTAATCGCATTATTTTTAGCGTGACACTGCATCAGGTATACTGGTACACGTTCGCACATAAATTAGATTTTTAGATGCTCTTGGTTTTTCAAAAGGCGTGAGACAAACACACACACACACACATACACACACACACACACACACACTAACATATTGATTGCTTTATTACTTTAGATATAATCTTTCATTCAAATGTAATAACGGATTTTTGGCTCAACTTTCATATTAATTATGAAATGTAAAATACATAATCTTTCTGAAATAATCTTTCTGAAAAAATGGTAATTTGGAAATAAAGTAATTACATCAAATCTGGCTTATTGAAAAAAATTGTCAACTACCATATATTTTTTATTGCACTAAATCTCGTTCATAGGTGAGCTTTTAAGAAAAAGCTCACCTGTTTTTTTTTATTTCTTTATATACATACATACATACCATCACGACATGTCCCTCGCGGGCTAAGCAGTGAGAACCAAGCGCCATACTCCTCTATTTTTGCACACATTCCTAGCTTCCTTAAAATCCATGCATCGTCTAATACATGCTCGTCGATTTTTCAAGCTTCGTATGTTTCATTCTTTCAAAATATTATTCACATGGTCATGCCATCCCTTTCTGGGCGACCCTTGCTATTCACTCCATCTCTTACATCCATGTAGTTTTACGAAAAAAGCCGAAACACCTCAACTAGATAATTTAATTTTCTATAAAAAATATTAACATGGTATTAGCACATCTCAAACTTTTTTTAACAATTTTTATAAAAATTGAATGTAGTGACGACATTGCTTCATACAATTTGTAGGGCAGTCGCCTATACACAATATGTAAGAAGACTTAATAGTTTGATAGGTACTTAATCTCCAAACATACAGAACCATCATGCTGTTTTCATATTCCGGGTAGGAAAACAGGACTGACCTCCATACTGTCCTATCTTGACATACATACCAACATGTGTTAAAATTTTCAATAATTTGGATTTATGGGTTTATAGTTTGATTCTTATTCTTCAACTATACATACTATCGCTATCGACAGTTGGATCTCATGTGTTACATGCAACTAGTAATATTGAATGCAATTCTTGTATTTTTGAATATGTATTATAAATTGGAATGGTCTGCCTCATGCAAATTGAATAGTATATGTTGGCGCAGATGACAGATACTTCCTTTTTGTACCTATCCTCATCTTCCTGACATACCTAAAATCACCATACCTACATCCATACCTGAACGTGGCAACAACAATCTCGCCTCTGTTCGCGCGCGGGCCAACCACGTTCTCCAGTCTCTCGAGAATACGCGTCTTTGCACCATCTCGTGTTACACAAGCGCCGTGCGCCATACATATAAAAACATTAAAATACGTTCGCGGCTTTCGCACGTATATTACAGACAAAATTGTGAACAAAGTTTTATTGAATCAGTGACGAGAAGGAAGGACAAACGCGACAGAGGAAAAGAAGAAACCAGCTGGCACAGTAAGTCCACTCCTTTTCATTTTCCGTCTAGTCCAATCTGTTCTTTGCCGATATCGCACATAAATATTTTGGTCCTTTCGAGCGGATCAGTAATTCGCAATTACTGACTGTATAAATTGAAGTAATTAGTTCGTGATTTCACACAATTATTTTCATTTATATTTATGTTCACAATAGTTGTCTTAAAATAGATTATTTATATAAAAATAATCATCTTTTATGCGTTTCTACGTATATATTATACGTAGATTATATCTAAACATATTTTTCTGTATACCTACAATATATTTTAATTTTGTAAATTTAAATATAAAATGTCCGACAAAAAGTTATTGTCGTTACAAGCTAAACGCGATCGAATTATATCGCGATTACAAATAACATATGATTTATTAAAAGATAACTCTAAAAAAGATATATTTTTATCGCGTTGTACCAAATTGTTGGATTGGTATAATGAATTCGAATCATTGCAAGAAGATATACATGAGATACTTTTATCTTTAGAAAATAAACATAATGAAATTAGTCAGTTAAATGCCATATCCACGCAAACTGATCAATTATATTTTGAAATCCTATGTAAACAAAAATCCTTTCAGTCAGATATATGTGAAACATCCAAAGTTACAAAAACACATAATAATAATAATATAAGACCGCCGATTATTAATCTACCTACATTTAACGGTATCGATATTAAGTCTTGGTCATATTTCTATTCTATGTTTAAAAGTGTTATCCACGATGTACCTACATACTCAAATATCGAAAAATTTCATTACCTATTGTCTGTTGTATCTGGGCCGGCGCTAGGTATTATTAAATCTTTGCCTTTAATAGATGAAAATTATCACATCGCGTGGGACATATTAGTAAATCAGTATCAAAATTCGCGAATATTATTTGCTCATTATGTCGACGAGATTCTGAATATTCGCACTCTGCAATCTGAATCCGCTTCCGGAATTTCTAAAATTTTAAATACTTTTCAAGAGAATATTCAAGCTCTGCAAAGTATGAAAATTGAAAATCTATTTGATAAGTTTATCGCGCACATGGTGATAAAGAATTTAGACGTAACCACTCGTCGCACTATTGAGTCGAAGCTAAAAATTGAAGAAATTCCTAGTTCAGAAACTGTCTATTCTTTTCTTAGAAATCATTGTCGCACTCTAGAAATTGTAACGCCAAATGTTAGTAAAGAGAAAAAAGGTCATATTAAAACATTATTATCATCAAACAATCCCCATTTTTCAAAATGCCCTTTGTGTAGTGGAGCACATTTTCTATATAAGTGTGCTCAATTTATGGAAATGTCTCCGTATCAACGCAAAGAAAAAATACAGAGTCTTAATCGTTGTACTAATTGTTTCAAACAACATGCTTATAAAAACTGCAATTCAAAATATACATGTCGAACATGTAATAAACGCCATCATACTTTATTACATTTTGAATTTACGCCCTCTAATGATTCGACGCATCAAGGCACCGGCGCGGGCGTCAGTGCGCCGGCTACGGCCCTGAACGCTAGAGCCGCCGACCGTTATAATATGTACTCGTCTCGAGCCAATTCAGTTTTATTAGGGACGGCGCGGATCCAAATAAAAAATAATAATAATATTTTTGAATGTATACGCGTTGTTATCGATAGCGGTTCCCAAGTTTCTGTGATTACATTGGAATGTGTACGACGTTTAAAATTAAAAATTAACAAATGCAACATACCTCTAAACGGTTTAGGAAATTCAATAATAAATAATTGTTTAGGTATAACAACCTGTTTTATTAAACCGAAAAATAAAACAGGACCAATGCTCAAATGCACCGCTATTGTGATAAAAGAAATTACGTCACATCTTCCTGCATGTAACCTTTCTTCGAAAATAATATCACAATTTCAAAATTTATATTTAGCCGATGAGTTTTATCACAAACCAGGTCCAATCGATATGTTATTAGGCGCTGATATGTACCTAGATATAATAAATAGTAATAATCACGAAATTATTCGTGGCACCCCTGGTGCAATCAATAGTATATTTGGTTACATAATAACGGGACGAATTGAAATGAAACAACATGAAATTTCTTCTTCATTTTTAATTGAAACAAATACCTCTTTATGTGACATGATAAAACAATTTTGGGAAATCGAAGAAACACCTTCGTATTCGAATTTAAATACGGATGATAATTTAGCTGAAAACATTTTTGCGTCAAAACATTATCGCGAGAATGACGGGCGATATGTAGTACCGATGTTATTGAAAACAGAAAATATACCTATCAACAATTCCTTTCAACTCGCAGACACGCGATTAAGGAAATTACAATTTCGTTTTCAAAAAAATCAAGATTTAGCAAATACCTACGGAAAATTTATACAGGAATATGAAAGTTTAGGACACATGAAACGCGTTCCTATTAATTCTGAATCTTTTTTCTTGCCCCATCACTGCGTTTTTAATCCTTCTAGCGATACGACGAAGGTCAGGGTAGTTTTCGATGGATCAAGTAAAACCGAACCTGATAATATTTGTCTGAATGACTTGCTTCTTAGTGGTCCAAAACTGCAAACAGAAATTCCGTGCATGATGTTAAATTTTCGATTTCATAAATATGTTTTCACTGCAGATATTTGTAAAATGTATCGACAAATATTAATATTACCATCCGACCGTAAATTTCAACATATTCTTTGGAGACAATCTCCTGATAGCCCACTCATTGATTTCGAGTTACAAACCATCACATATGGATTGTCGAGTTCCCCTTTCTTAGCAATCCGAACTTTACGACAACTGGCCATGGATGAAAATTCAAAATATCCGGAGGCTGCACGGGCACTTGTGGAAGACTTTTACGTCGACGACTTAGCCACAGGCGCTGAAACCCTCGAGTCAGCCTGTCAACTTAAAAATGATATAACTGCACTGTTAAAACTTGGACAATTAGAGCTAAGTAAATGGCAGTCAAATTCGCCTTCACTATTGAAGCAAGATTTTATCGGAACTTCTGAATCAAGATCGTTTGATAATACTGAAACCGACAAAATTGTTAAGTTATTAGGCATTCAGTGGCTCCCCCAAACTGATAACTTTACCTATGATATAAAAATTATACCTACTGAGAGCTGTACAAAAAGAAATATTTTGTCAATTGTGGCTCGACTGTTTGATCCATTGGGCTGGATTACCCCTGTACTCTTTTTCGCAAAGTGCTTGATGCAAGAGTTGTGGAAACTGAGGGCCGATTGGGACGATCCTGTTCCATCCGATATTCAGAATAGGTGGGATACATTTGTTGGCCAACTGTCACTTCTTCGTACCTTAAAAATACCTAGATATTATAATACATTAAGCACCAGTCGCTTGATCCTCGTAGGATTTTGCGACGCGTCACAACTAGGTTACGCGGCCGTCGCTTACTTAGTAAATTTAAATACAAATACTACTCATCTTATGATGGGAAAATCGAAGGTAGCCCCCTTAAAAACACTGTCTATTCCACGATTAGAATTGTGCGGTGCTGTACTTCTAACCAAACTTATTAAATACATTATGTCATCCGTTAAATTTTCTCAACAGATAGAAAACGTTTTTCTTTTTACGGATTCGACTATTGTGCTAGCGTGGATTAAAACTCCGCCATATTCATTAAAAACATTTGTCGCAAACAGGGTTGTCCAAATTCTGGACAATGTACCCACTGCTATTTGGAAACATGTTATCTCGGAAGAAAATTGCGCCGATTGCGGATCTAGAGGCCTTCTTCCAAAAGACATTGTTTCACACCCCTTGTGGTTTTCAGGACCTTCTTGGCTTCATAAGCACAAGAATGACTGGCCGTGTTCAGTCAATATCGAACTTGAAAATATACCTGATATTAAATCAGTAAATACGAAAACTTTGATATCTCAATTAGTACCGAATTCTATTTTATGCAAATATTCGTCTTTAAATAAATTACAACGCGTTATTGCTTGGATATTACGATTCGTTAATCGATGTAGAAAATTCAATATAATTAAGCAAAATCAATTATCTCTTACTACATTCGAATTAAATGCTGCACTTACAAAAATTATCTGTATTGAGCAAGATACATATTTTCTTGATGAAATAAATAAATTAAAAAACGGAATCCCATGCTCACGTCATATTCAAATTTTAAAGCCATTTTTGGATTCATGCGGAATCCTCAGGGTGGGCGGAAGATTACAATATTCAAAATTACCATATGATAGTAAATTTCCTATTTTACTTCCGAAAACATGTCATTTAGCATATCTCATAATAGATTACTATCATAAAATATATCTTCACGCCGGACCGCGAAGTCTTCAATCCATGATATCGCGAAAATATTGGATCTTGGGAGCACGAAACAAAATTCGTTCTCAACTTTCTAAATGTATTATATGCCATAAATTAAAAGCGACTGCGTTTCCCCCACTCATGGGTGACCTACCACTCAGTCGTGTCCAGCAAAGTCGTCCTTTTGCAAAAGTAGGTGTCGATTTTGGGGGTCCTTTCCTTTTGAAAGACCATAAGACCATACCAGTATGCCACACTAATTACAGATACTTTGCACCTTTGTTTAGAATTCAGCGAGATTACAATACACATTTCAAACACACGGACATTTTTCACGACACATTACTGCATTATCAAAAACAGATAAAGATGTTCTTAAACCCTAACACACAATCCAACAATCCCCTCCTCAATTACTAATGATCCCTCCTTGTCATCCTAAAACATATTATGTACCTACTTGTTTTTTTCTTATATTATTGTACTTTCATATTATTATTATTTTTTATGTATCTTTTCTCTCTCTTTTTTTTAATTGATGTTACTTGTTGTATAATTTTTTTTTTCATAACTAAGTATGTAACCAAACATTATACATTCACAAATGTAAATAGAAGAAAGCATTTTTGGCTATGTTAACATTTAAAAACAGAATTGTAAATGATATAATTAACAGCTGTAGCTTTCTGAGAGTAAATAAATAAATAAATAAATAAATAAGCGACGCGGAGCGAAATCTTCAAAAGCGTATTTATGTTTATTTGTTTGTTTATCCACCAAGGCATTACATTTAGAAGTAGTATCTGACTTATCGTCTGAAGCATTTTTAGCGGCACTCAATAGATTCACAGACCGCCGTGGTTTGTGTTCGGAAATTATATATTAGTGACAATGGTACGAATTTCGTTGGTGCGAATCGTCACTTGAAGGATGTACATAAGTTTTTCACAACCTCACCACAGCGTGAGAAAATTTATGATACGCTTTCAGAACGGGGTATCATTTGGTCTTTTTCTCCTCCATCATCACCACATTTTGGAGGTATTTTCGAAGCAGGAATAAAATCTGTAAAATATCATTTAAAACGGGTCATGGGTGAAATTCAATTAACTTACGAGGAATTCGCTACGCTGTTGACTAGAATCGAAGCTATTCTTAATTCCAGACCTTTATGTCAAATAAGTACTGACCCTGAGGAGGTCGATGCACTTACCCCAGGTCACTTCCTGATTGGTGGGAATTTAATGTCTGTCCCAGATTATGATTGGTCTGAATCTCCTTCAAATAGGCTTAGTCGTTGGCAACATCTCCAGAAGATGTCTCAACACTTCTGGAAACGCTGGCACAACGAATACCTCAATACCTTACAACAGAGATCAAAATGGTCAAGGTCTACTCCAAACCTTAAAGTAGGACAGTTAGTACTTATAAAGGATGAACGTCTTCCTCCTTTAAAATGGGTTTTAGGAAGAATAACACATGTCCATCCTGGAAAGGATAACGTCGTTAGGGTTACTACTGTTAAAACCCAAAGCGGTACTTTTGTTCGTCCTGCATTAAAATTATGTCCATTACCGATCGAATAGGTAAACATAATGTATTTTTATTTTTTTATTTTTTTTTTAATTTTATACGACCAGTTAGCGTCTTTATTTTCTTTGTTTACCATGTTGCGCCTTCGCTTTATTTAATTTTATTTTTTTTCTTTGTAAGACCATGTTGCGTCTTCGCTTTATTTGTTTTTTAAGACCATGTTGCGTCTTCGCCTTATTTGTTTTTTTTTTAAGACCATGTTGCGTCTTCGCTTTATTTGTGTTTTAAGACCTAGTTGCGTCTTCATATGTAATTTGTATTATTGAATAAAAATTTGTTTTGTGTACTTATATATAAATATACTCATATTATGTATACAGACAACTTACGTGAACATGAATATGGGATAAAATATTGTGTTTGCTTTTCTTTTCTTTTTCACTTTTAATTTGCAGACCAAATTAGGTGGGCGGTATGTTGGCGCAGATGACAGATACTTCCTTTTTGTACCTATCCTCATCTTCCTGACATACCTAAAATCACCATACCTACATCCATACCTGAACGTGGCAACAACAATCTCGCCTATGTTCGCGCGCGGGCCAACCACGTTCTCCAGTCTCTCGAGAATACGCGTCTTTGCACCATCTCGTGTTAC
Organism: Molanna angustata; assembly: GCA_963576475.1. Taxonomy (NCBI): domain Eukaryota; kingdom Metazoa; phylum Arthropoda; class Insecta; order Trichoptera; family Molannidae; genus Molanna; species Molanna angustata. Next base: position 20,391,101 of record OY754978.1, on the reverse strand, counting down.
ACAAGCGCCGTGCGCCATACATATAAAAGCATTAAAATACGTTCGCGGCTTTCGCACGTATATTACAGACAAAATTGTGAACAAAGTTTTATTGAATCAGTGACGAGAAGGAAGGACAAACGCGACAGAGGAAAAGAAGAAACCAGCTGGCACAGTAAGTCCACTCCTTTTCATTTTCCGTCTAGTCCAATCTGTTCTTTGCCGATATCGCACATAAATATTTTGGTCCTTTCGAGCGGATCAGTAATTCGCAATTACTGACTGTATAAATTGAAGTAATTAGTTCGTGATTTCACACAATTATTTTCTCATGTGTTACATGCAACTAGTTATGTTACATGCAACTAGTTTGATTCTTATTCTTCAACTATACATACTATCGCTATCGACAGTTGGATCTCATGTGTTACATGCAACTAGTAATATTGAATGCAATTCTTGTATTTTTGAATATGTATTATAAATTGGAATGGTCTGCCTCATGCAAATTGAATAGTATATGTATAATGCATTCACTGGATCGTTTGATATCTTAGACGCAGGTCCCGGTTCCGATCTCGATGGAGTAAAAATTCTCTGTATTTATTTGCTGAATTTCATCGAATGATTTTTTTTTGTTTATAAAAATACCGCACCATCGATTGATTGTAAATATTTGATCAGTGAATACTATCACCATATGTTTTAATAGTTTTTTTTTTCAAGTGATACCTCTTACCAACGCGACGTGTGCATATGCACACTTGTATAAACATTTAATTTTATAACGATGATGTATTATTTATGGGGTAAATGAAACCACGACAAACATGTATGTGAATACCAACATAATTCCTGCATTAATTTTAGAATTGCGTTATTGTGTAAACATAATACAATGGCTGCATGTGTGTATCTGTTATTATACATTGCTAACTGCGCAATTGGATCAATTAATAAATAATGTTGAATAATTAAATTGTGGTTGAGTTTGCGAATTAGTTTTGTTAGTTGTTAATTAAACAGAGGAATTTTATGCGTCAATGGACGATAGATGGGTTTCCGATGAATTGAAACTGAATTCCGTATTAGGAAATCATAACATTAATAACCGTCGTAATATCATCCCTTAAGTTCAAACGCATGATGATCAGAGAACAGGAAGTAAGTACTCTCCATTTCTCCTAAGAATGACCAGGGATTTGCGTATGTCTCCACCCAATAGGCGTACATACTTATCCCCGCTTTACAATCATTTCTATTCAACCTTCAAGTAACGGTGTAAATAAATTGGGTAAAAAAACCCAAGTCAATTTTTTGAAGTGTTTTAATTTTAAAATAATAATACAACAACTTGATTTCATTCTAATTATATAAATATTAGGTATATAAAAACAAATAATGCCATATATAAAAAATATTATTTTTACTTATTTTGAATGTCATAAAATTATTATGTGACAGAAAATAATGACAACAAATAAAAAAAAGAACATGAATTATTTTTGATGCTTATTTTCAAAATGAGTTGAATATTTTACCAGTTCATTTTTATTTCTTTTAACTGGCGAAAGCGACGAAATTGGGTTAATATTTTCCATGTTGCTATTATACTGTCAATAACTATACTGGGGATGTCGACTGAATTAACTAATACCTGTGATTACTCGACTGTTTATTGCAGTGGGCGGTACCTGCGCAAAGGGGGTCTAAAAACGGTTCTTATTTGGTCATTCTTAGCAGAAATTCAGAATACACAGTTTTTTGGACATTTTGCTAGAAGGGTTCCTGACAACTCCGAGAAGCTCGTCATTATGGGATGTGTGGAATGTAGATGATCAAGAGATCGCTCACTGGTTCGATAGAGTGACCTTGTTAAGTACCGGTACAGGATCGACAGTCACGGAAGACAGTCGATCTGCCAAAGGTTGTTCTAGATGGCGAATTATTGAGTGTAGTTGGTGTAGCCGCCATCCGTTCATCCAAGAGAGATTTATTTATTTATTTGCGAAATACATTAAACAAGGCAATTAATTACCCACATAAAAACCAGATTTTACAATACCTACTAATAAATAATTTACAAAACGTGCGAAAGACCCAAAATGACCTATGCCATCGAAGCCAGAGCCGATACTATCAGAACAACCTCCTTCAGGCTACTGAAATGAGGACATTGCACTTCATATTGGGCGTAACACTCGTGGATAGAGTCGTCCGGAACGGGGATATAAGGAGGAGATGCGATGTAGACGACATCATCCGCTGGGGTAGAGGGTGAAGGCGTCAATGAAGAGACCATGTCGAGAGAATGGGAGACAATCGACTACCCAAAATTGTCTCCAAGGAAGTCCCGGAGAGTCGTAGAGGAAGGGGGAGATCAGCAACAAGATGGAGTGCCAGCTGGACATCCAGATCACAAGAGACAGTCTCCGACTGAAAATACAGGACTTCGGCCTAAAACCAGAGGAGGAAGACGAAGAAGAATGATGGTGTATCTGAATCAAAAGAATCTAAAAATGGAAAAAGGAAGATTAACAATATTATTACATGCCACCACGATGAGAACTCCATTACGCCAAAACGATTAATCAAAATATTTACATGTTCACATACATACAAACGTATGCATACACACATACATACATTAGGAAGAAATAAGTTTATTACATACATTGTCAAATTGCTCTGTTTCCATCGCTTAAATACCCCTGAAGATTTAGATAAAAATGACAATATTTCCAAAGTGTATACAAAATAAATAGCAAGCTCTTATGACAAACATTTTTTTGTAGTTATTACTGTAGAGATGAAAAATATTTGTTTATAAAACACATGCAATATATTATATGGTCTATGACCAATTTAATGAGACCTTTAAAATAAACAGTCGTAAATTTTCTATATTTCTAATACAATGTAAACAGACCACATAATTTAATGGTCTAAACATCTGAACGATTTGTTAATAAACAAAATATATTTTTATTGCTGTGCTTTGACCGAAGTGTTTTTCATATTATTTAAAGCACACAGTAAATTGTTTTTATTATGAAATAACTTATTATGAAACAACTTATTATGATGCAAATTATCATGGAATAACCTACTTTATTATTTAACAAATTATTTATTACTACCTTTTATGTCCCGCCGTTGGCCAAGAATGTAAATTAGTGAAGGAATAAGCAATCGTTTATATACCTACATAATATTGTCACACAAATTTTTTTTAACCGTAGTATGAAAATTAGTTTGAAATTTAATTGAGTTTAAGCGGTGTAAAATCTTAAAGTGATGGCCACAATCCATTTGCTTTTATATATAAGCACATACAATTTCTGCACGCATGGACTATGGGAAATGATTTTAAATATGACTTATTATAAAAAGACAACGTCGTAAAGAGTTTGGATTTGGCCACAACCCCTATTTTTATATATTGTCATCGAACGCAAATAATGTGTTTTAAATATTTAGTAATTTTGGATGATGGGAAATGGTTTAAAAATTGATTAAACAAAAGTACTGAAAATATTCTAGTGTTGGTCCCATCCCATTCGTTTTTATATTTTTCGTCAAGTGTGCATATAGTTTATTATAGTTTTGCACAATAAAACTGATAGACTTAAAACTGACACATAAGTCTACATTACAGAAGAAGAAGACTTAAGCTATGTTAAATAGTTTTTAATATGAATATAAACGTTGTGAAGATCCAGCAATGGCCACAACCCCGATTTTTTATATATTGTCATCAAAATGAAATGTGTAGTTATTGAAAATTAAGCAATATATGATGATATCATAAATGGTGTAAATTTGATTGAACAAAAGTAATGAGAAGATTCTAGTGTTGGTCACATCCCATTCGTTTTTATGTATTTTCATCAAGTATGCATGTTGTTTATAATATTTCGTTACAATAGACTATTAGACATAAAACTAATCCAAAAGACTAAATAAAAAAAGAAGTAGAAGTATAAAACTATAACAAATAGTTTGTAATAAAAACTGACCCAATGGTCTACATAGAAGATGAAATAGAAGAATTACACATTAGGAAATGTATTATATAAAAAACTGACCAAAATGTCTTCATAAAAGAAGAAGAAGATGAATTGAACTATAGGAAATATTTTATATAAAATTCACCCAACATCTACATAAAATAAGAAAACGAAGAATTAGACTAAAGGATAGTTTGTTTAAAAATAGATTGTTTAAAAACTAACCAAAAGGTCTACATAAAGGAAGAAGAAGACGAATTAGACTATAGGAAATAGTTTGTATAAAAACTCACCCAAGGTCTACATAAATTAAGAAAAAGAAAAATTAGACTATAGGAAATAGTTTATTTATGAACTGTCCCAAATGACTTCACAAAAGAAGAGGAAGAAGATTTAAACCCCAAGAAATAGTTTGTAGAAAAAATCACCCAAAGGTCTACATAGAAAAAAGAAGAATTTCACTATAGGAAATAGTTTGTAGGTATATTGAATGTGTATTGTAGTTAACCTAAAATAGTTTAATAATTTTCCTATTCAAAATCAGTATATTCTTGGTTTTTAAGTAGTAAGTATTAGGTATGTAGGTACCTACCTACAATGATGTTCTTAATTAATTCGAATTCGATTTATAACAAATTTTATTTGAATATCAGAATGTGTCCGTTACCATAGTAACCATGTTCCAACATGTGAAAAATATCAAATGTTATGGAGACATTTTTTGAATATGTAGGTACCTACATTGGTTTGTTCGATGCCATAAAAATGAAAATTATCAGAAAAATCAAATATTTTAAACAAATTATGCAATTTTATTACGCCTATATCTTTACTAATAATTAACAGACTTTTACAATATATGTCTTAAAACTTGCTGTAATGTCTTGTGTTTCATTTTATTATTTCATAATCACATTTATTTCAAAGGTATATTATTTTAAAGAACATATTCATTCGGTAGGAAAATTAAATATCATATGAAAAGATATTAAAATGGCGGGGTTATATGTACATTTGTACAAAACGCTTACTTTAAAAATAAGTTAAACATTATAATTAGACAAAATATTCACCATGTTTTTCACTTAAAAGCTAAGTTATACTTGAAAATATATTTTTTTCGTGTAAATACGTACTTCTAACTTTTAAACTAACAGATATTTGCGTGCAAAATGTACACTTTTTTGACAGATATGACTTGGAAAATTTTGTATGAAAAAAATAATTATTGAAATATCTTTAAAATTCAGCATTTTCATCGCATTATTTTTAGCGTGACACTGCATCAGGTATACTGGTACACGTTCGCACATAAATTAGATTTTTAGATGCTCTTGGTTTTTCAAAAGGCGTGAGACAAACACACACACACACACACATACACACACACACACACTAACATATTGATTGCTTTATTACTTTAGATGAAACGACTTACTTTACTATGAAACAACTTACTTTATTATCAAACAACTTACTTTAGTATGAAACAACTTATTATTGAACAACTTACTTTATAATTGAACAACTAACTATGTATATTAAGTAACAACTTATTACTAAACAACTTACTTTATGATGAAATCACATATTCGAACAATTAGTTTTTCTTCAAATCGTAATGACTGATTGCATGGTTTACTTAATTATTAATAATGTTGTATTGTAACGTTGAATTTTGGATATTTAGAAGAAAAATAATACATAAAAATCAAATTTGTAGTATTCCATAGTAAAAATATTCAACACCACGATTTCAGTATTGCTTCAGCGATCGCTCAACGATTAAACTCAAAAGTATTATGATGAATTATTATCGAATATTTTTACTCTCCACACTATGGAATAGGGGAGAGTCATGATTTCACAATTTTTAAGCGTATTTTTTACATAAATTTCTCAACGGGTATCATGTAGAGAGTGCACACTGTGAGTTTCGTCATGATGTGTTTGTATGTATGGCGTATGGCGTAGGTACGACGTATGGCGTACGGCGTACGCTAAATCCTTTTTGTGTCCTCTCTACAGCCCAAACTATACAAAGTCCGATCGACTTCATATTAACATCATATGTGTAAAGTGCAAAGACCTAGAGCTGATTAGTTTTCCATAGACAACTTTTGATTTCTTTATGAATTCATCATTTACGATGATTTTTTTTTGTGTCCTCTCTGCAGCCCAAATTATAAAATGCTCTCACGATCTAGAAATAAGAGATATTTTAATTTTCTTTCAACTATTTATACAACACCAAGAATCTTCATAAAATTGTATTCAAAGTTGGTCAATGTTGGAAGAAAAATATTCAACGGTTTGAAAAATTGTATTTTATTTAATGGATTTTTGTATGAAACTTATATGTAACAAGATATTTTTTTTATGTTTGGCAATGTTCAGTTCTTTGATTTCATATTGATATGAGAATATTAATAGCTTGAACTTAGAACTGATTAGCTTTTCATAGATATCATAAAATTTCTTCATATGATATCATGTGTCAAAATTGTCAAAATGCTCTCGCGTTCTTTAAAACAAAATTTATCTGCTTTTATTAAAATATTTCACACAACATAAGCATTCTTTACCATACTGCATTAATAGTTTGTCTTTCTTAATATTTCCTATTTCCTGGTAGTAAAATTTAGAATGAATAAAATATTTCATATAACATAAGGATATTTTACCATATTGAGATTGTCAACATTTGAAGAAGAAAAAATAAATGCTTACTATGGTGTGGAGAGTTTAGTGTTGGCCACAACCCACTCGTTTTAATTGCATATACGCCAACACTGGATTTTTTTCCTTGACGGGAGTCAAATGATATTTTTATTGACAAACTTTTTAACATCTCAATAGAGACGAAGTTGAAATAAACAAAAGCAAAAATGAAATAATATTTCTGGCGCAGTTCAGGGCTGACATCTGTACGAGTCACCGTCACCTCATTTATAAGGACTGTTGCTTTCATTGTTTACAAATAAACTAATTTCTCAATAGATGGCATTACAAAAAAAAGGTTTCTTAGTTACTCATTATTTTCAGGTGAATTGTCACACATTCACATTCAAATGTATAGAACTTTCAAAAATTACAGTGATAAATGAACACAATAAGAAGGAAGAATTGGTGAACGTTGCGCAAGCACATAAAGTGATCACGTAAACCAACCGATGACAGGTCGTAAGCCCTGTAGGTGCCTTGAGTTTCTGGTTCCTCTATAATCCCAACGTCGTCTCTATTGAGATGTTAAAAAGTTTGTCAATAAAAAAAAGTATTATTATCTTTTTTTATATTTTGTTTTTATCGTATAATCAAATTTAGACTACATTCTGATAAATAATAAAGCTTGTAGCTTATTAAAAAATAAATCTAAAGTAATAAAGCAATCAAAATGTTAGTGTATGTGTGTGTGTATGTGTGTGTGTGTGTGTTTGTCTCACGCCTACTGAAAAACCAAGAGCATCTAAAAATCTAATTTATGTGCGAACGTGTACCTGTATACCTGATGCAGTGTCACGCTAAAAATAATGCGATAAAAATGCTGAATTTTAAAAATATTTCAATAATTATTTTTTTCATACAAAATTTTCCAAGTCGTATCTGTCAAAAAAGTGTACATTTTGCACGCATATATCTGTTAGTTTAAAAGTTAGAAGTAGGTATTTACACGAAAAAAATTTACTTTCAAGTATAACTTAGCGTTTAAGTGAAAAACATGGTGAATATTTTGTATAATTATAATGTTTAACTTATTTTTAAAGTAAGCGTTTTGTACATAAATGCCGCCATTTTAATATCTTTTCATACAATATTTCATTTTCCTACCGAATGAATATGTTCTTGAAAATAATAAACCTTTGAAATAAATATAAAAATGAAATAATAAAATGAAACACAAGACATTACAGCAAGTTTTAAGACGTATATTGTAAAAGTCTGTTAATTATTAGTAAAGATATGGGCATAATAAAATTGCATAATTTGTATATAATATTTGATATTTCGGACAATTTTCATTTTTATGGCATCGAACAAACCAATGTAGGTACCTACATATTCAAAAAATGTATCCGAACCATTCGATATTACTTACAGACGGTGGCCAAATTAATACAATCAAATGAATTTATAGCAGTTTTTAGACTTCGAATCATTGAAAATTATTATTTTTTTTATTTTATTTCGATCTTTCTAGAATATTATGGGAGATTTAATATATTTTTATAAAATAAAACGCATTTACTATGAATATATAATAGTTTATTGATAATAAAATACGTTTTATGGTAAAATGATCAATATTTAGTAAATCCTCCCTTAGCTTTAATTACTGCTGATATTCTTCTGGGCATGCTGGAGATACATTTAATTGAGATATTTTTTAATTCTGGTGTGTTGTGCCATGCCTCAATTATGTTTTCTATTAGTTGTCTTTTGTTGGTGATGACACCTTTTTTACAATTGCCCTTTTCAGAGCCTCCCAAACGTTTTCAATTGGATTTAGATCCGGTGAATTTCCTGGCCAATCTAATACCTTTATTTTTTCTCCTTCTAGAAATTTAGTAACGGTTTTCGCTTTGTGGCAGGGTGCAGAATCATGCATAAATACATATTTTCCATTTGGAAACCATTCGGCCACTTGAGGCTTTAGTCTCCCTTTTAAAACTTCTATATACTGGTCCTGGCGCATTGTGCCATTCACAATATACAGCCTTCCCATACCCATCCCACTAATCACTGACCAGATCATTATTGACTGAGGGTGCTTCACTCTTTGGACCACACATTCCTCATTATATTTTTCACCTGGCCTTCTTCTCACATATTGAGTTTTGTCCTGCAGTATTTGGATTGAGGATTCATCAGAAAAACAAACCTGAAAGAACACGAGAAGTTTTCACTAGTCAATTTTATTTAAGGCCCTAGTATACCCTGGATATACGGATGTACGCAAAAATGCACACTAAATTAGCTTCTAATGTATGAAACACGAGAAAATATTGTATATCACCTGATATGTGATATACAACATTTTACCGTGCAAAAATGGTGAAATTTAGAGGTTTTTTTTAAATAGCAAGAAGAGTTATTGTAATATTATAATAATAAAAAATTCAGCCGGTAGATTTTCATATTCTCTATCGAATAAAGTAAAAATATACTTCATAGGCCTTGTAGTTTTTTAGTTACTTACAATAAAAAAATAAAAAAGGGTTTTACTAAAACTAATTTTACAAGAAAAGTATTAAACAAATTCAATATTCAAAAAAATCATGCAATAGATTAAAGATGTACATACAAACTGTTTCTTATTTCAAAGACGTATCTTTTGAGGGTATTAGGGAAATTATTTTCAAAATATAATGTATAGCCTACTATAGCCTCTTAATACAGAAAGTTTCATAAAAACTTATTTTACATTCTAATACCTTGCTCCAATCGTCTTCGTTCCAATTTTGGTGTTTTAGTGCCCATTCTAGTCGCTTTTTACGCATTTCAGGTGTTAGTTTTGGCTTTTTCACTGGGCGATAACATTTGAGGTCCATTTCCACCAATCTTCGTCTCAATGTACGATCAGATATATTGACTCCTGTGGTCTGCAAAATAGATTTTATTACTTTTCGAGGCTTCTGTCTATTTTCTAGAGCAACATTTCTGATTTTTCTTTCTGTTCGCGGAGTAGTAATGCGCTTTCGTCCACATTTTCCTATTCGAGATGGTTCAAGGGGTACATTTCCTTTCATTTGCCTACTTATTTTGTGCACAGAATATTGAGAAACATTGGTAAGTGTGGCAATTTCTCGTTGACTGTATTCACAGTGACCAAGAAGGGTTGCAATTTTAGATTTTTTTCTTGGAGTGAGGTCACAAGATCTTCCCATTTCTAAAATAAACCAAAAAATTCTGAAATTCAGCATACATTTAGAAAATAATTTATCAAAATCGTAATAATTTGATAAGTAGTATAATTGTGATAAATATTTAGTAATAAATATTAGGTTTACCTGTTATTTAAAAAAAAATGTAAGAAACACTCAAACACTGTCTCAAATAAACACAAAATCAATGGGCAAAATATTCCATTAACACCCGCACACTCTGTGAAGACCAATACTAAACTGACATTATCGTATCTTGTATGTGACAAACTTCATGTTGATGCTTAAAAAGTGTTGCAAGTACGATAACAATAATGAAGGGAGTTGCCACAGTTAAAAATATACTGATGTGATTCGATTTTGCTGGATAACAGCTAAAAATACAATTATTTTTGCATTTTTTTCCTTTGATTGTATTAATTTGGCCACCGTCTGTACGTGTTCGAATCGTTTCCATGGCTACAGAAAGAATGTGATATTCAAATAAAATTTGTTAGGAATCGAATTTATTTAGAAGGTTGTTGTAGGTAGGTACCTACCTAATACTATTTACTTACAAATCAACAATAATATACCTATACTGATTTCCTATAGGAAAATTATTTTATTTATTTATTTATCAACCGTTTGTCCGATTATAATGAAACTTTGGTGAATTGTCGAGCGTATGCCCAGGATGGTTTTTGGATTTAAACTTTTTTCTTATTCTTCTTCTTCTTCGTGTATTTGGTCGTTTTACCTATGAAGGGGGAGTATCCTGGGAAAAGAAGGTCCGACTGTCCCTCCATCTCTTCACAGGTCTTCCAGGACGGGTTCTGCATATAAACTTTTTTCTTCTTTTTCTTCAACGTGTACTTGGTCATCTTACCTATGAAGATGAACTATCCTGGGAGATGAAGGTCCAATTTTCCTTCCATCTCTTCGCAGGTTTCTGGATTTAAACTTTTTTCTTCTTCTTCTTCATCGTCTATTTGGTCATTTTACCTTTGAAGGTGGACTAACCTGGGAGAAGAATGTCCAATTTTCCTTCCATCTCTTCGCAGGTATCTGGATTTAAACTTATTTCTTCTTCTTCTTCTTCATCGTGTATTTTTGGTCATTTTACCTATGAAGTTGGAGAATCCTGGGAGAAGAAGGTCCAACTGTCCTTCCATCTCTTCGCAGGTATCTGGGTTTAAACTTTTTTCTTCTTCTTCGTGTATTTAGTCATTTTACCTATTAAGTAGAGCATCCTGGGAAAAGAATGTTCTTTCATCTCTTCGCGGTTCTTCCAGGATGGTTTCTGGATTTAAACTTTTCTTAACCGACTGATGGGACGGGATGTAATGAAGGGAAGGGATGCACTAAAGGGCCTGAAGGGACGGGAGGTATAAAACTGCCTGAAGGGACGGAAGGTAGTGAAGGGTCTGATGGGAAGGGACGTAATGAGGGATTAAAGGGACGGGAGGTACTGAAGGGCCTGAAGCGGCGGGTCCTGGAGTCTAATTCTGTTTCTTCTTAATTTTATGTAGACCTTTAGGGCAGTTTTTATACAAACTATTTCCTATTGTCTAATTCATCTTCTTCTTCTTTTATGTATACATTTGGGTCATTTTTTTATAAAAATTATTTCCTTTAGTCTAATTATTATTCTTCTTCATTTAAGTACGTAGACTTTTGGGAGAGTTTTAATACAAACTATTTCCAATAGTCTTATTCATTTTCTTTTATGTAGACCTTTTGGTCAATATTTATACAAACTATTTCCAATAGTCTAAATATTCTTCTTCTTCTTTTTTGTAGACCTTTGGGTGAGCTTTTATACAATCTATTTCCAATAGTCTAATTCTTCTATTAGGTATATGTATTTTTACTTATTTTATGTAGACCATTGGAATAGTTTTTTATACAAACTATTTCTTATAGTCTTATACTTATTTTTCTCTTTTTTATTTAGTCTTTTGGGTTAGTTTTAAGTCTAATAGTCTATTGTGCAGAAATATTATTAACGATATGCACACTTGATGAAAATACATATGAAATGAATGGGATATGGGATGTGACGATATAACCTGCACTAGAATCTTTTCAATACTTTTGTTTAATTAAATTTAAACCATTTATATCATCCTATTTTGAATAATTTTCAACACCTAATATTTAAAGAATGGGGGTTGTGGCCATTACTGAACTCTTCACAACATTTATATTCAAATTAAAAACTATTTACTATAGTTCAAGTCTTCTTCTTCTTCGTTAATGAAGACTTTCAGTCAAATTGAGCAAAAATATAATGCACACTTGATGAAAAAATATAAAAACGAATGGGATGTGACCAATACTAGATCTTTTCAGTACCTACGTTTGTTTAATCAAATTTTAACCACATCCCAACATCCAAAATTACTAAATTTTCAATAGGTACACATTACAATTTGTTTTCGATGATAATATTTAAAAATGGGGGTTGTGGCCAAACCAATCTCTTTACAACGTTGATAAACAGTCATATTTAAAACCATTACGCATAGTCCATGCGAGCAGAAATTGTATAAATATTATACTTCATTCACATTCTGGACATCTCAGTTTATTACAGGACACGGCAGCTTTAATAGCTACCTTCATAGATTCCGCCTTGTAAACTCGTCCTCATGTCAGTTATGCCATCACCCTGACCAAACTTCAGAGCACATCCTCTGGGAATGCTCTCACCCAAATGTGTCCTACAACAGAACGGAGCTCCTCGCGGCAGTCCGTGGGCCTCTTCAAGGTCCCATTGGGCATGCGGATTTAGTGGTCTCTAAGAAGAACTTTACAGCCTTCAAATTGTTTTGCCATGGCTATAGTGCCCTTCTATCTGCTGAATAAAAAAAAAATAAAAAAAAAAAAAATTAAATTCCAGAGTGTCCTTGGTCAACTCTCTGATGCCCAGTTTTACAGTCACAGGCTTGAAGTACTCTCGCGACAATCCATGTTTGTGAATATTATGTTCACCGACGTTGATTGTTATTTTTTGCACAATTGTGCCGAGACCACGAGTCTAGAGGAGCTTCTAGAGCTACTCTTCGTGCCATGCATTCTTTGTCATTCTTACTAGCGTTCTGTGAAGGGGCCGTTTCAGTCCCCATATGCGGAACGGGTGGAGGTGGGCGTAGCTATACTTCATTCACACTTTATAGCAATATATAAAAAAGAATGGGTTGTGGCCATCACTTGAACATTTTACAATACTTAAACTCAATCAAATTTCAAACCACTTTTCATAGTCTGATATTGCAAAATAATTGGGTGACAATATTATAAAAACGATTGCTTTTTCTTTCACAATTTTACATTCTTGGCCAACGGCGGGACATAAAAGCTAGTAAATTAATATATAGGGTTTTTACTGGTATATTGACTGATATTTTGTTCATTCGTTATTCGAAATGTACGTATGATTTTACAACTCTCAATATACCAATAAACAATTAAAATAGATTATAAAGAAAAATAAATAAAATATATTAAAATACACATTGATGTATAAATACGGGCGTTGGTTAACATCGTTATTTGAGTTCATTAATATGTCACAAGCACATATTCAATATTTGCATTTATTCTGTATTATTTACAAAACATATAGATTATTTGTTGTTTCATAATTTAAGTAAGTATGATCATTATAAATTCATTCATTTCGATATTATTTATTATACGACTTGAAAATGTCGTATATCGAGCTGCATGAAATAAGAAAATGGAAGAAAATCCGAATGTTTTTTCGGTCTTTATCAGGGGCTAGGCAAACCCTGGAAGAAAATTGGTAACTGTCGAAATTTTTAATGTTTTTTTAGCATCGTTGTTCATTGCAGTGGCCATGAAAAATATTTTTAAAATCACATTCCAAAATAATATTTACATTTATGGCTCTGGAAAGCATCGGATCTACAAACGGTTTAATTTTTAATCATGTAGTATGGTTGCAATAAAATAATTAATTAAATATTATTTCTTGAATTTCTTAACATAATATTCATAGGCAAGCCAAGATTTTCGGCTTCTATAAGCAATTCCGCTACTGGTATATATGTGCATATAATCCAGTTATTTTAAAGAATAGGTAACGATATTTTTGAATTGATTAGTTTTTTAACAGTGTATTTTCAAAAAATATTAAAAATTCTTTATCAACTAAATTTAACTAAAAATCGGACATGCTACCCAGGGGACTAAGTCCGGTTAAACGGTGGAATGAAATCATTCCATTTAGATATTCGATTTTAAAATTTTCGATATAGAATACTCTTGCTACATAGGTTTATTACGTGGGTTAGCACTACAATATGGGTTTATTTACATATTTCATTAAGTTTTGTTACATACATACTAAAAAATTATCACTATAGGTAAATTATAAACTGCTAGCCCTAGAACATGTTTTCCTAGTTGGGCAGCAGTAATATACTTGTTGTCATTGAAAATATTATGGTAAGATGAAAAATATAAAAAAACGTACAATCACGTCATGTCCCTCACGGGGTAGGCAGTGAAAACCGAACGCCACATTTTTCTATCTTGACACATATTCATCGCCTCGTTAAAATTCCGCTGTTCACGCTTCTTATATAATATATCAACTTCGTCTTTATTGAGATATTAAAAGTTTGTCGATAAAAATATCATTTGACTCCCGATAAAGAACAAAATCAAATGTTTGCGTATATGCAATTAAAAAAATATTCGATTTACATACACATTGCTACAACAAGCCAAAAATGAAATCATATTTCTGGCGTAGTTCTGGGGTGACATCTGTTCGAGACACTGTCACCTCATTTAAAAGGACTGTTGCGTTAATTGTATACAATTAAACCAATTTCTCAATAGATGGCGTTATAAAAAAAAAGTTTTCTTCGTTACATTTCCGTCTTTCAGAATATCGTTATCGACGCCCCTGAACTCTCGTTCGATTCCTGTCAGCTTTGTATATTTTCTTCGTCAGGCGTTCTTCATTCATTCTTTCCAAGTGGCCAAACCATCTCAATGTGTTTGCTTTATATTTTTTAATTACATATTTCTTTATCTGACATTATTTTCTTGTGTCCTAATTTCTTACCCTGTCTTACGTTGTTATAATACAAATTTAGAGTTATTTTTTTCTGTTTAATTTGTATTGGAATTCAATCGAATACAAAATTAATTACTTTATCCTAAATTATTCCCAATTCGAGCTTGATTATTTTTATTTGTTGCATTTTATGTTGATCTTGAACTATAGTTACTAGCGAATTGGTCTGCGAATCTTATGAAAAAGATTACAAGTGTAATAAATGAATCACAATCGTTTATAAACAGATAAGTTTGTAAAGATTTGAAACTTTAATTTTTCCAAAATATTATAAAGACAGAAAATCAAATATATACTATAAACTATATTTTATGATAATTTTTCCAAATTGTCATATTTCACAGAGGTAATTTTCAAAAAAAAAATTAAGCATTTTGTATCGTCAAACATAAAAGCAAAATCGTACGTGTTCAGTACATATTTTATTAACTGTATTCAAATAGTTCAAAACATCTTTGCTACTTCATCATTACACGTGAAGGTAAAATACATATAATGATTGGTGTACCTACCCATTTTAATATTATCGACTGAATAAATATAATCAATCTTATTTGTTATAGCTCAGTTATTAGAACATCCAATTACAAAAGAGCTATGGCTATAATACAATATATTATTATGTTTGTATTGGTTTGTATAGAGTTTTTATAATAAATATTGTTGCATTTCCTAATAGTCAATGTCCTCATTGATATCAATGTGTTATTTTCATAACAAGTATTTCATTGATTACAAATCAATAAAATAATATAATTTATATGCTCGCTGGACAGGTATCGCTTCGTTTCAAATTGTACATAATATGAAGTTGTCAAATGATAATTTATTTACACTATCGGAGTTTAATTTGTCGCATATAATATTATACTAGTTGCATGTAACACAAACGTAAGATCCAACTGTCGATAGCGAAAGTTTGTATAGTTGAAGAATACGTACCAAACTATAAACCCAGAAATCCAAATTATTGAATATTTTAAGATATTTTGTTTTCTATACAACACATGTAGGTATACCAATATATGTCAAGATAGGATAGTATGGAGGTCAGTCCTTTTTTCTTACTCGGAATATTAAAACACCATGATGGTATGTATATATGTATGTTTAGAGATTAAGTATCAAACTATTAAGTCTTCTTAGATATTGTGTATAGGCGACTGCCATACAAATTATATGAAGCGATGTAGTCACTAAATTCAATTTTTATAAAAATTGTGAAAAATAAATGAGATGTACTACTACAATTTCCTTTCAAATTTCTGAGATATATGGAAAAATAAAGTAAAAATTCAAAAGTTGATAACCCCTGACTAAAACGAAAATTCAAAATTATGAGTATAAAAGTTTTGTAGGCCTATAACTATATATATATTCTGAAATTTTGGGCTCTGTAAATTGAGCGGATCAAAAGTAATAAGAGGGACACACACACACAGACACACGAAATGTTTACTCCGAATTCTGAGTAAATCCGTATATGGAACATATATGCTGCGAAGGCTCTAAGTTGGTGTTTTTTGACTTCAAAGTTGGAAAAACCGTGAAAAATATAGACCCTGCATACAATCGTGTTCCTTCATACACGCGTCTTGGATTTAAACTGCCTCTTCCTTCAAATGAATTTCATTCTCTTGAACGAATCGACACTTGGATAAATCTGCTTTGAATTAGCTACGTGTACCTAAATTTGTGAAGTTATTACTTTTCTATCAACAAAAAAAACACACAAAAATACACATCAAGCTAAAAAATATTATTACACGAAATTATATTTTTGATGTTGATTTCATTTTCTGTTCTGCCCATAATTATAATCATTTCACACGCAATTCTTGTTTCTCCGGTCTGGCAACGTACCTATTGGTCTATTGTTTGTGTTTCTGTCATTGAGTAAGTGTGTAAAAGTAAAAGAAAAGCCCTGATGTACAATACAGTGTCAATAAATTGGTATGTTTACGTTCATCGTTGACAAACGATTCGCTCAAATTCACATGTATGTAAGTGAAAACACTGCATATGAAATATTTTACCAAACATGAAGGGAAATTCTTTTACCACACAGTCAGATGCAAAAATGTTTGAAAAAAGTAAACTTTGTAGATACCTACCTATTAAAAAAAAACTTTTTGATATGAAGAAATCTATCTGCTGTGTTCTCAAATTAGCTTCACCTATATTTTTCAAATAAATAGAAAAAAGCGTACTTAAACGGTTAAAAAATACCTTAAAATATAAAAATATATTAATAATTCATATTTATTATTTATTTTTCTTATGGTCACAAAGTTAGTATATCACAACAATATGTCGCACTGTAGTGCCCGTCAAAAGTTAATAAATAAAATCTAAGTTTTCTAAATAATTGGCCGCTGCTTCACTCAGGACCATAAATTCCGAGGGGTCCCCCCCAAAATAATTCATATTATAAAATAATAGCAATAAAATGATAATCTAGATATGACGAGAAAAAATGCACATAATGATCGTTTTGAGAAAATCAAAGTAAATTTGAAATGTTTGGTACTTAAGTCTTTTGACTGTGCTGGCATCCTGGGTTCTGTAGCCTGCATGGTATAATTATTGCTTCTCTGAACAAAACCACCTACATATAAGTTTGAAGATATTGATATATTCGATTAAACTCGCTACTTGCTCAGGGTACATGAACAAATCAAAAATAACATTTTTATCTTTTCTTCTTTTCTTAAGATTTAATAATCTGTTTTTCCAGAATGCTGCTACACTATGGAAGAAGAAGTAGGTAAAACTCCCTAATGCAAATACGGAATAAAACAAAATGAATATGAAAAGAATGCAAGTATTGAGACTGTGCAAACAAACAGCCGGGTTATATTTATTTTCAAAGGTACGAATGTTACCTACCAACTGTTTGAGAAAGTACACACAGTGGGTACAACGTATAATATACATACAGTTGGCAAAGACTACAGTAGAGTAATGCACCCGGTTGTTGCATTTTTTCGCTTGGCACTTTTCAGAACAAAAGCTGTCTGCCGGCATGAATTGTGAATGCACTTGTATTGCTCCATTCATTGTATCTTCTAGTATGTACCAACACATGTACCAAGACACAGTTTAAAGTGCACTTATTATCTTCTTTCTAGTTGCTTCTCTGCACTCCTCTCACTGCACGCTTCTTGGAGAAGAAAAAAATAATGTGAGAGATACACGAATCAAATGAGATACAGATGACGTTGTTGCAAAAAGAGATAAAAAATTCAAACTTTAATAAAACATTTTGTTCATTTTTGTAAGTAGGAGAACATACCTCATACATACCTTCATATTATACAATTCGTAATTTCATATTTTGTAGTGCTCCCATGCAGGAGGAGGCCAGGGCCCACATAGGGTTGTAGCGCCAATGATGCTCCCATACAACTCTAAGGTACCTACAAGGTAGGCATATTATGTCATATGTGAATTCAACATTCATCCAATTACAACATTTTATTGGAGACTCAAATAGTTGTTTTTTCTGTTAATTCACGACTTGTCCAATTTCATCCATCCTTCATCCAAAGACAACATTTTATTGGAGACTCAAATCATTGTTTTTTTCTGTTAATTCACGACTTGTCCAATTTCATCTATCCTTCATCCAAAGACAACATTTTATTGGAGACTCAAATCATTGTTTTTTTCTGTTTATTCACGACTTGTCTCTTAGATCTACTGATGCAATGTCCAGCTCGTTTTAAAATTTAGAATAAACGTCTTTTGAACTTTATTTCGTATCTTGTAGCTGACGCTGTTCCTAAACCTAAAATTTACTCACCACAAATTTACCTCATGTTAAAAATTAAAACTCAACTTACCTAAAATATCCCGGACTGTTGTGAAAATAAAGGTACGCTTCCAATTAGGTGTGAACTGAAATTAGGAACGTTTTGACAGTTGATATGAATAAAGTGTGGTTTTGGAATCGGGAATTGAACTAATTCGTATGGTTTTAGAATAGGGAATTGAACTAATTCGTGACTAGTAAGAACGCTCCTAAACAGGAATGTTTCTATTTCAGCGTTAAAGAATATCATCTTAGACTAAGTGGGGAAGCGCACCTTTTTTAGCCGGAACGTTCTAAAAAAATGGGATGTATTACCTCCATAGAAATCGGATGTATTACCGATAGAAAAAGGGATAGTAGGATTAAGGAGTAAAAAATAATTTATTGTTTTGATGCTTTTTTTGTATTGTTATAATATTGTTGAATTTTTTTTTATATTTTCTGTGTTTTGTGTAATTGTGTTATGTTATTGAATCGTTCTATACATATGCACCCACAAGCATGCTTATTGAGAAAGGGAAGAAAAAAAAAATAGTGTACAAATTCAAATATTTGTAGAAAGGAGATAAGCGAGTATTCTGAGATGGTCCAAGTAAACGCTCATTTAGTGGAAGTAGCTATAAGTTTGATAGATGCACGTTGTAAGTATTTGGTGTTGTGACATATCTCCTTTATTGATCTGGTGACCGAGTCTGCAAACCCAGGACGGGACGGTAGCCAGGGCTGACTGAAAACCGGTTATGGTAATACAGGCGAGACGCATCCCATGTGTGTCAGGGCTGCAACAAACGTCGATCAATTTAATATAAAATTAAATATTAAGACACGTGTTGAAAAAGCATTTAATTTTATTAAATATTGTGGACTTTCGCTACTGCTACTGCTGGGTGGTGGCCCGCTCTGCATTTGGAAACTGTCAATGGCCCCTTTGCAGAAGTCTAGAATGAGCAACATAATACAATGCATAGCATGAAGAATACATAGCTCATCTCTAGATAAGCAATATTTTTTTTTTATTAAACGTGCTCTTCTGTGCTGAAATAAACTGACATATTTACACAGTATATCATTATATTTTTTATGACAATAGGGACAAAGTTGGAATATTATAGAAAAAAAATAAAGGCACCTTCTTGTGCTTGCGTAACGTTCAGCAATTATGTTTTCCTATTGTGTTCCCTATCCATCCAAGTTTTATATCGCCAACAAAACACCATGAAAAACACCATCGCGAAGAAACCTTCCTGTAACGCCATCTATTGAGAAATTGGCAACAATAAAAATATTCGATTTACATTATATTTTATTTCAGTAATTCGAACTACGTGGTCCCTTAAACATTTTTCTATGTATCCTATATAAGTTCATGAATATTTATATTAATTTAAACAATTAAGGAACGTTATAAAGTTACGTAATTTATCAAGCTATGAAGGTGTGGGTGTGTCCCTAGTATAAAGGCATATTGAATCCACAACAATAAATGGCGAACGACATGTAAAAAAGGCATATGGATGTGTTGTACTGGTATCTACCATTATATGTAAAATATGTATATTGAATTAAGGATGTAAGTTAACTAACTGATGGTTTTTATTTTTCATCTGTAAAAAGACCAGAAGAAGGTTATATAAAATCTAGTTATAATAAAGCCCAGATGTTAATTTATTTATTCTTCTTCGAACATAATATGACAAGCTGGCTTTGAATCCAACGCAGAGTTATTTAAAATGATTAAAAATCACAGAGATTCTAATTGAAATGAAAATTATTCTACATATTTTAAAGAAAGATAAATAAATATTGCAGAGTAAAATAAGTACTTACAACCTGTAAAAAGAGAATCTCTCGCGAAGAAACAATTAGAATCAATAGATATTTTTCTTTAATTACAGGCTTTTATTAAATTTTTGTTTTGTTTTTTTTACATCATATATTCAAATTAATTAAAAGAATGAAAGTTAACACATTGAGATGGTTTGGCCACTTGGGGAGAATGAACGAAGAACGCCTGACGAAGAAAATATACAAATCTGACAGGAACGTGAGGGACATGGCGTGATGGTATGTATGTATATATTCATATATCTCATGTCGGTCTTTGTAGTTCTGTTAGTCAGATTATAAGTTCTGAGACAAGGGTCCTGGGTTCGATACGATTCCCGGTGGAGTCACATTTTCCACTAAGTTTTGAGTCTGGATTCGTGAGACGATTATCGTATGATTCCAGAATTTTGCATCATATTATAGGGTGCGAGTCAAATTATTATTTTACATAATACTCTAATTAGGTCGATAATCAATAGGTTATACCCAATCTATTATTTTTTTTCAATATGTCCGTGTATGAAGTACATATACCCTAAATAAGGCATTTGTAAAGTAGATTTCTTTTGAAAGCTGCGAAAAAATCATTTTTAATTGGTCAATTTCTTGATTCGGCGGATATTTTGTGGTAGTTAATATTAACCATATTATGTCCTATTCTGATTCGTTTCAGAGTACCAAAACGTCTGTAACCAACGGGCGACCATGGATAAAAGGATTTTGTTCGCGCGGTGTGACGTAATGAGTCCCGTATAAATGCAAGCACCTTTTTTACATTTCTCATGTACTAAAATTCAGACGGATAAATTTAGACAAATCAGAATTGGACATATTGAATTATAAATTAGCTATAAACCTTCCGCGTGTCGAGTCTCGACACGCCGGTCGATGGAAGGACAGCGCTTCCGAAACATGTCGCGAAGTGCTCAAAAAACAAGAGGTTTATTGCTAATTTATAATTCAATATGGTCAATTTCTTATTTACGAAATTAATCTGTATTAAACTAAGAAGTAAATTGTGTTGTTTTCATTTTAATGTTAATATGAAAATTGATTATTTTATTAATTGCATAATACGCAAGCATTGGATTTTTTTCCCTTTCGGGAGTCAAATGATATTATATTGACAAAATTTTTTAAAAAATGTTTGCCACTAAACATAATATTGTTTACATGGTTTTTAGTCGTCAGTTAATGATTAAACTTCCTATGTTGCTTTCAAACAACTACGTATATATGTATTTACTAAATATGCGGGCGCCGAGTAATCCTAGATTGATCCTGTCACAGTATATAAGTAAGTACATAATATAGGTTGTGTATGGCTATATAGGTTGGTACAGCTTGTGTATAAATACTAACTAGTTTTGGTCCGGAGAACTGGTTTCGATTTGCAGTTCGCTAACACGTGCGTTTGTTTAGGTGGTAGATACTCAGCTCACGAGATGAACGTACAAAATATACTTACATTTGCTAATAGGAACGATGTGAAACTTCAAAATAACATCGGTATTTTAATATAAAAATGTTTATCGAACATGTGCAAATCTTTAAAATCAAGACTTTTTTTCAGACAGTTGAAGTTAACCCAAGATTGAGAAAAAAACACTTACTAATTTGCTAATTACTAATTATAAATGCATTCATCGTTTCTCGTTTTATTAATACCAATGTATCAGCTCGAAAGAATACCAATGTTATTTTTTTTATTATAAATAATTGATTCTGTAGGTACAAGGTGTTTTGATCCAATTATTTTTTAGTTTTTTTTTTGTACATAACATAAACAAATATATTGGACCAACCAGATTACAAAGTTGACAAAATTTTGTATGTACCTACATCAATAAAAGAATGAAATAAAAAAAAATCTGTGAATAAACCTGTGTATTACACTAATAAAACAATTGAAAAAAAATTACTTCATAGCAAAAAGTGGATATGGTAAAAACAAGGAAAGGAAATCGCGATCAGGTGTTCAAGGATAAATTATATTCCTTCTTTAGTTTTTTCTTGAAAACACAAAGTTAGACAACGCAATATCCGGACATAGGCTATTCCATTATGTTATATTGTGATGTGAGAGAAATTATGTTTTAAGAGCAAATTTAAATTTTGTAAGCAGTTTTGTATGTTTGCTTTGTTTCTTCAAAGTGGCACAAGAGCAGCAGCGGCACTGGGAGCATTCCTGTCTCCAAAGTCCATATCGCGAAGAGTGAAACTCCAGGTCTATAATAGCCTAATTAAACAGTAATACTGCATGGTGCCGAGTCCTGGTGCATGACACTCAAGGACCAACAAAAACTGCTAACATTTGAAAACAGGATATCGCGTAAAATATTAGGCCCAAGACCAGGAATTGCGACAGGTACCTGGAGGCCACGAAGCAATGAGCAAATTCGTGCATTGACAGGACAACCTTTAATCACCAGCGAAATTAGGTTCTGAAGATTAGTTTGGATTGGACATTCTGTCAGATCAGGGGAAGAAAGAGCCACAAAACGTATCCTGCAAAATAACCCTGTGGGCAAGAGACCCCTGGGAAGACCAAGGCAGAGATTGATGGACAATGTTACCCGAGATCTGAACGTGCTGAATGCTTGTGATGACTGGGAGCCCACTGCAGCTGATAGGTAGGAATGGAAAGCTATTTTTCAGGAGGCTAAATCTCTACCGGAGTTTTATGGCCTTCGGAAGTAAGTAAGTAAGCAGTTTGAAGTTCGCAGGTATTAACATTTCGCCGGGCATTTTAAAGAATATGTTGAAGCTTTCTCAATGATTGATTTTCTTTTCCCAGTTTTCCCATTCCTGTACTTTGTTCTGTCCTAAACATTTAGGGGCTAGGTTGTGGCATAGGGACATAACCAAGAAATTTGAGGGTGGCCACAGCCCCATCCTAGGTTTCTTGGCAAAAGGTTGGTGCCCCCTTCAATTCATACCTATGGAATAGCAGGTCAGACGCCTTAACATCTCGCTCGACAGTGACAAGCGGCGAGGATCCATCTTGCATCATTCACTGGGCGTGGAAATCGAAGATGTGAAAGTATTGTCCACGTGGTGTTGTTCCTGTAAATCACCAACACGAGTAAGGGGTGGAGGAGCCCCCGGTACGACTGGTGTGCACGTCCCGCTCAGCGGTAGTCCGTCATGCTAATGAGACTGGTGTAGCCGACGCTGCGGTTGGCGTGAAAATCGAAGAACTGAAAGTACTACAGGCGTGGTGAAGGTTCCCTGTCTAATCACGTCTTACCGTGGCACTGTTGGATGGGAAACCCTCGCCATGATTGACGGGCCTCCACGTTTGTGATTGGACTCTTAAGGCTGTGTTTCTCAATCAAAGATTAAAGTAAAAGTATAGTTAAAATACTTTGTTTTCATAAAATTGCGCAATACTTTTGGTTGTTTTATTGAAATCTATTGCCACCAAACGACACAATTTTGGACAATTTTATGAAATCATAGAATTTTAACTATACTATTACTGATATAACTCAGCCTTAGTTATTATTTATTATTTGAATCTTCTTGTACATACAATTTGTACACTGGCGGGCTAAGACTTAGTGGTAGTGGTATGTAATATGCTTGATGGTATTTCATGTTTTGTTCGACGAGCAGCCGCTCCGGGGATGAAAAGAACTACATACATATGTAGTTCTAAAACATTCCCTATGAAGTGGGTAGAATACTGTGAAATTCTGTTAATTATGTCTTAAACATCCTAGCTTGTATGCATCTATTAGAGTAGTTTATCGTATTTTATTTAGTTTTTCTTACTATCTTTTTGTACACATATATGGTAATTTACGGTATTTTATTTTTTTGTAAGACCGTACCTTAGTAATTGGTATTACAATCTTGGTTTTATAGTTTATTTTTCAAAAGATATATGCAACCTTGATTAAATAAGATAATATAAATAAAATAAAAGGTAATTTTTGTTTTACATTATGATCGTTTAATGAAGAACCGTGTTTAATTTAGCGGCAAGAGTTATTTTTGGTGTGGATAATAACGATGTCACATAAAGATTCTTCTAAATGGATTACACAAGTTGAAGTGTCCAGAGCGAATGGATACTAAAATTTATTGATTAAAAATAATTGTCAACACATTCAAGAACTGTGTCAGTGAAGATAGCTCTCTGAGAGGAATCTAACACTCAGGTCATCTGTATAAGAACTTCTAAAGTAATTTGGACAGAATCAACAAGACGAATATATCTTTTAATATACCGAAATGTATTAGATCATTTGTTAAATAAAAATTGCATCAATTAAATACGCTGTTTCCAACATAGCTAGGGACCCTTCCATGTGATCCATGCTTTGATGTGAGTGGTCCTATTAAGCGATATACGTCCAGGTGTCAACAGTACTCAAATAAAGAGCATAGTTTCATAGCCTGAAATAGCTTAATTTCGTAAAGCAGTACAAGACTGATCAATAAGCGTCCTTAGAATTTTCATGAATCGTTAAACGGCGCTATAAAAAATATTCCTATCGTTATTTTCATGACATGACTTCTCAAACGTTCATTTCATTATGTAATTTTCTAACATTGATTTTTTGGATACCTACAAATATCGTATTTTTAGTATCAATTTATAACTCAAATCTATCTGTGAGAAGTATTTCTGAAAAGAAACATCGCATTGGTGAAAATTTGAATATCAATTTAAAAATATCACCCAGAGAATATTTTGATAAAATGGTGGGTTCGCCACAAATAGATAGGATACACGAAATACATAACGAAATTTTAATGGACTTCAATTATTTACAGAACGTGGTCTTTATTAAATGTTCAACGGTAATGGAAAATCAATTAATATTTTACTTAGAGATTATATTTTTGTTTGTACTATTTATAAATTTTATCTGTGTTTTTATAACATCATACTTCAACATAGTCAATTTTTCAACAATAAGGGATTATTTCAAATATTAGCTGAGTAATAACAGATTTTCTTTTTTTAATAGTGGAAATAAATATATATTTTTTATCGAATATTTTTATTATTGCATATGCGCCAGACCTTATAAGTCTGGCGCAATTCAGGGGTGACTTCTATGCGAAAAATGCATTTGTCACCTCAGGTATAAGAATTGTTGCTCTCATTACAAAAACCAATTCTCTCAATAGAGAGGCGTTACAACAAAAATAAATAAGAATAATAAAAAATGTTGTTCATAATTTCACACATAGATGGCTGTAGTAAAAATTCCTTATTTTCAAGCGAAAAGAATTTCAGTATTACAATATATAGAACTTTGAAAATTGAATTGATAGGGATCTCATTAAAAAGGCATAATTGGTGAACGTTGCGCAAGCGCATAAAGTGATCACGTAAACCAGCCGATGACAGGTCGTAAGCCCTGTAAGTGCCTTGATTTCCCGGTTCTCCTACAGTAAATATTCCAACTTCGTCTCTATTGAGATAATTAAAAATCTGTTAAAAAATATATTTTTTACATTAATTTTTCAACTCTCATAGGGAGTATCTCCCCAAGGGACTAGGGGTGTCTGATTAAAACTTGCTAGGTTACCTTATTATTTTTTTTATTATAAATTAAATAGGTTAATATTTATTATTATAACCCAACAAAATTTTTTAATTCTTTTCAATTTTATTTATATCAATGTTTCAGCGACCTTCAAAAAATATATCATACATAGACTTTGGGTCGTTTCACTGGAGTTTTTTTATGTAAAATATAACAAAGTTTTTTCGCAGTAGGTACGAAACCTTAGCTTTTTGTTATATTTTTCTTAAAACATTCCTGTAGTACGACCCATAGAAAACTAGCTAGCACAATTATTGTCAAATTAATTTTGGTTTAGCTGTATCCAACGAAAGCCCTTAGGTGTCTTATTCATTTGTGAAATACAAAGAGATGTTTGTTAATTTGTTAAAAAAAAACTTTGTGTTTGATTTGATAACAGCATCAAAAAGACAACATAAAGATAAAATTCCAATGTGTCAGCTTGACGATAGCGAAAAAAATACTGCAATTAATGGATATTATACGAGAAATAAAATCAATAGACCGTTTGATAACCACTCAAATATATATATTGAATGACACCACCACACGAAGGTCGGGTCGTTTGTAATGTCATTATAATAATTTGACACATGGCTACCTTGAGTCTCCTTGTTATAATACCTACAGATTGGAGTGGAGTCGAGTCGAGCGGAGTCATAAAACTCGTAAATAAACCACTTCAGCTTTTATTGCTTCGAAACGGGAGTCAAATATTATTATTATTATAATATTATACACATGTCTAACCGCACGGACTGATGCGATGAAAAGCGTGGTGCGATTTTGATGACAAAATTTCAATCTTGTTCACACCATGAGCACTGATCACCGTGAGTGGTACGCTTTAGACTGTAGAGAATACTTCCTTTTGTTCGTGAAACTGATCGATTAATGACAATAAATACTTCCTTGTACCCTGCGCAAGTGGCGAGTTTATTGAAATGAATTAAAATCAATTTCTCCCCTGCTGGGGACCGAACCCGCTACGATCAAATTAATACGTGTAGGTAAATGAAAATAAATTTTACTTTTAAGGCCTAAGAAACGAAACAATATAATAATAACTTTCTTTATAACACCCTTGTATTAAACTTCACGTGACAGAACTTGAATTTTGCAATCAATTTTTAAGTAATTTTCTGGCTCTTTAGAGTTCTGCAACTTTCTGTATAACCGATGACAATGCATGTTAAAACCAGCTATTCAATGCCAGATTGAGTCACTTGATAAAATTGAACAAAAAAAATATTGTATATCACACAATCTGTACGATACAATATTTTTTTCGTGGAGGAAAAGTAAAATTTAGAAGTTTTTTTAAATCGTTAGAAGAGTAATTTAAATATTAAAATAGCAAAAAACCACAAAAAACTCAGACGATAGATTTTCACATTCTCTTGCGATTGAAGTTAAAATCTTATTCACAGGGCTTGTAGTTTTTTTGGTTACTTTATACAATACACGCATACACGCGTGTCGTGCTTCCTTCTATAAAGGAAATTCAAACCCGCACACATGTCGCTGGTTACCCATCGTTGTAGGATATGCCGTGATGGTATGAATGAACGTATGAATGAATCCCTGATGCTTGCAATTGCTATTGTAATGAATAATGTGAAGTCTAACTAATACATAAAAACGATATAAAAATAATTAAAACATGGAAGGTATGTAGTTTAAAGGTAACTTATATGATAATTAATGTTTCACATATACATGCAGCGAAATACAAAATATAACCGAGTGATATTGTAATATTCAAAAAACAAATATTTTTTCTCATAGGTACAACTAAGTATGTAATGTATTATATTAGCACATGTAGAGAAATATAATACTCTTAACAATTATGTATTATGGCTAATTTGCTCGTCAAAATTAACGACTTCTTTCCCATGTAGCAATTAGGTAGCCGGTATAGGTAACAATTTAATTAGACCGCGCGCAAAAAAAACATCTTATTTTGCGGAAATCATACAAATGGTCACATTTGTATGATTAATTAAATATTTTTGAATGGGATATATTTTCCATCGCGAATTTTCGACATTATTTTAATAAAAAAATACCCTATTTGAGATGGGCGGCGTATTTACAAAAGCGATATGTATGACTATATTGTACTTATTTACATATTATAATCTACCTACAAACACTGAAATGAATGATTGTTATAGTTATTGTAGATTTTTTGTGCTAAATTTGGATAAAGTAAACTTATTTTTATATAAAAAAATCGATAGCTACATACTACGTTAACAAAATATTTTTCAATATTTAAAAACATAAGTTAAATCTTTTTCTGTTATAAAATTGGTGTTAAGAAAATAGATAGAATAAATCTTTACACTATAAATTTATATAAATTACAAAATTAGTGACAGGAAATAAAAATAAGGAGCATTCACCAAAATAATGTCAATATTGTTTTAGCCCCACATAGCTTACTGTAAAAAAAAATATAAATCTTTTGATAGTCATTTAAAAAACACTGCAGAAAACACATGAAAAAAAATCATTCTATCAATATATATTTAATTGGTAATAATAAATGTATCAGTTTTTGTAAATTCGCAGACGGGACGTGTTGTCCATTCAGAACGCGATTTGTTGATATATTTTTAAAAATTCATTTTGTCCAATTATTTTGAGTGTTTTCTTCAAATTAATGTCCAATAATTCAAGTAAACGAAGGACGCATGCGCGATTTAAATGTTAAGTAAGCGTATGTTCTTTAGTTACTTATCTTATATTTCGTTAATTTATTTAATTTATTATGGGCGAACCGCTCAGTACAAACTGCAAGTTCTCTACATACATTGACGCACAGTTAAACACGTGAATAAGCATGCTGTCTTTGGTTAATGTTCTGATGATTCCGGGTTCAAGTACCTAACATACAACTTAATCGACTACAGAACAAAGTGAAGTAGGTTGGAGGTATACCTACATTATGCAACGAAAACCAACATTTTCTTATCATTTTACAATCTAATTTGTATATAGGTAAAAGAAATTAAAAGAGATTAAAAGTTCTACAATGTTATATCTAGTAGCCCGTTTTGTCTTCTCAGGGCCGTTTCAAATTATTTTTACTTGAATCGTTTCTGAATTATTATCTATACCTATATAAAATTATGGATTTATGTTACATATGGATTTATTTATATAAGAGTGAATGCTTTGAGGTGGTTTGGATATTATATTGAAATATTGAACAAAGACAAAACTTTGAAAGATTTGAGATCCTCGGCGATATTGGGAAATGAAATGTAGGGTCGATAAACCACAGAAAAAGATGGGTAAAAGACATAATCTCAATCATGGGGAGAAATTGGATTCATACGGCGCAAGAAAGAGATATAATTAGGGATTGCAAACTGAAAAACCTGTATACCGCCAGTAGCTACTTATGGCTTGGAGACTATGACAATGACTCAGAAAAACGGTTTCGAAGCGACTGTTTTTCTCAAAACGGATGAGAACTATTCATCTCGAGAAAGATTAGGTCGTTACGAAACTGGTCGTATACATGAATTGAAATTGGCACAAAGGACATAAAAGTTGACGCTGAAAATGATAATAATATTTTTAATCGTCGCGAAGCTTTAAATAATTGGCGCGCAGTAGCAATCCAAAACGCGTTGGGCCTCGTTCACAGTCAGGGGCATAGCTCTAGTCAAATTATTTTTATCGACCCAAAAAAATTAAATGGTTATTACTAATCCAAAAAAAATGTATAATTTATATTCTACCTAAATAAATTAATCCAATTTTTTGATTGTTGATAAAAAAATATTCGTTACATACAAGGACGTTTTTCATATAAATACGTATTAGGGATTTTTTGTTAATAAACTACAGGCTTCGGTTATTTTTTAAGAGCAAAAAGAAGTCTATAAATTTAGAATAATATCATCTTTATTGACTAGAGCCTAATATATTTGCATATATATTACTCACAGGAAATATTTTCATCAAACATAATTATATTTAACCACGCAATATGAGTACGCATAATCTCAAAGAATTAATATATTTAACTAAAAGTATTTCAAATCTCTAACGACGCATGAAAATTTTGAGACGGAGAAAAAAATTACATAAGGAAACCATTTTAAAAATAATTTCCTTGGCAATGTAAACAGTTTTTTCCCTATTGATATAAATTACGATTATATTATAAAATGACTATGTCGGCAATGTTTTTCTTATTTTTTAGCGAAATCATTGACAGTGTAAATCATTTTCGTATGGAAATTACATCGCTTGGATCACACATTTAATGGGAACGATTCGTTTATAATGAGAACAACAAATTTGACTTGGAGGGCAAATCCGTTCAAACGGAGGAATCAAAACCTTTATTATTACCCATATCATGGATATCATTATCTTAAGGAGTTCTATAATATGTTAAGGTATTATAGAAGTCCATGAGATATTAAAAATCATGATGTGGATTATCGTGAGGGTTTTGATTCCATCGTTTGACCAGATTTGCCCCCCCCCCCAGATCTATTCTTAAAAACATCTTATTTTTTACAACTGCGTCATAGGTAGCACATTGACAATTTAAACGTAACCTGCGATTGTGAAAGAGAGGGATACGTAAATATGACTATAGCAGTGTGACTACCTCGACAATTGCTGAGGAAGAGAAAAACAATATTATGAATAAATATTAGCATTCTGCACTCCTCCACCGCATAAACTTTAACTATGCCAAATTTCAAAGTCCTCTGTGCGGCGTGCGCGCAGTTTTCTTAAACAGGAGTTCGAAGTTTTTGCTTCACGAATTAATATATAGATAATTATAAGACACTAAAATAGTTCAATAAATGTCACATTGATGTAAATCAAAGATTTTGATCCGGTCTCAGTTTAAGTAATGTTTGTTCAGAATACAGAAAGTGAGTGTTATTCATTGGATACCTACAATGTATACATATAAACGTGTTTTGTAATGCAAGTTTTCTTCGCATCATAATATGAATATGAATAATATATTGAACAACTTTTGGGGCTGTTAACCTCACTGGCACTAATCTGGCATGACTGTGTTGTGCTGGTGATTTACCATCACATACCTGACATTAATGATTCAAAACCAAGTGCATGTTATAAAGTATGATTTACATCGGCCAATTAAGGTTTCCCTTATATTCAAGAGACATCCGGAAGAATATCACTTCGGTTTGAAATGTTATTTTACATCGAGATTCCACATTAAGAAATAAGTAAGATAAAAATATTTATTTATTTATTTTTGTACACAATGGCGGATTTATTGCAATAAGATAATTTCTTCCAACCAACAAAAGCTACGTTAGGACATAAATCCAATTTGCCACATATAATAATACATATATTTTTTAAATATAAGTTTTCCTCTGGCTTTAGAGAAAACGTAATACTTTGAATCGTTGTTCAATTCTTTTGCTTAGTATCTATAGAAATTTGTAGCATGGAGAAGTATTGATCTTTAAGGATGTACGTTTTTACTACATAATATAAATAATAATCATAAACACTTCCTTGCACCTTCCGCAAGTGGCGAGTTTATTGTCATATTGCAATTTCTTCCAACTAACCAGTGTTTCCAGCCTAGAGAAGCAATATTAGCGTGAGAAATTAATTTAAATAAATTTCTCATCTGCTGGGGATCGAACCCTGGACGCCCGCACAGAAACTAAACGGTTTACCAACTGTGCCACGGCGGTCGGCATAAATAATTAAATGAGGGGTTTTTCAATCAAACTACCTCTTGACATCCATTGTGTGTGAATTTTATTGCCCTTAAAAATGAGAAAAAATATGCACTTGTATTGTACCTAATAACAAGTATTTTCATTCGTTTATCTTTGGTCGGACAAACGTAAGTTGATAATGAGGATTATAAATTAAGCAATTAATTTTATATTGAAGTATTTCTTGATTGTTCTTACTGGACGAATAATAACATAATATCTCCGAGTAGACACTGCACTGCGTTAAAGATCAAATCATAAAATAACATTCACATTCACATACTGTCATTACTTTATAAGACTATTTATGATCCCTATTCACCACAATATTTAAAAAATAACGTCGTTTTCTTGTCAAGTCACGGCCTATCCCTTCGATCTGCTGAACGTACTACACTAGCTATCCCCATTCACAATACAGAAGTTTTCAGCTCCTCTTTTCAAGTACAATCAGCTAGACTATGGAATGGCCTAAGTGATGAAGTAACGTCATCCCAATCCATTCAAATATTTAAAGGAAAACTAAAAAAACTTTATTTGTCAAATAGTTCCTAAATTCCTTCTATATCCTTCCGTAACCTCCTTTTCCTCATTGCTATGATCAGTGTTATTTTTATTATTCTTTTATTTTTAAACTCTCTTTTCATTTTTTTTCTCTTTGTAATTTTTTTTTTTATATTCCTTACTCTTTTATGTTATTTTTCATCAATTTATTTCTCACTTAATTAGTACTGTACCAATTTAACTAAGAGACTTCACGTTGCTCGGGTTGGTTGGAAGAAATTGCCTTATGGCAATAAACCTGCCTTTGTACACATGTACATAAATTATATAAATAAATAAAATAAATAAATAAATAAAATACAATTCATCAGCTAACGTATCAGACACGTTTCCAGACAGACATTGGAACAAATGAGCATAAATTGCACAAACTTTTATAAAATAGAAAAAAATGACACTGTGAGAGTCCAAGATGTGGTACATACATAGTAGCAGACATGATAAAAAATGTATATATTCTCATGTAATTGAATATGAAGGATTGTCTTTTTATGATTATGTTAAAGACGTATCTTTTAATTCTTTCAAATTCAAAGGAGAAAACAAGACTACCTTGAGAAGCTTTTTGTGATGGGCAGAAACAGAATAGTAGGTTTATTCCATGTTCTGCGTGGGTAGTGTAGAAGAATGTTTTTGTCACTCTACTGTGTTGGAGTGAGCATATCTGCAACGAGGTTGTCGGTGACTAGTGCTCTACGTTCTGATCAGAAAAGATCTGCGTGCAGGCAGGCTATACAGAGACTTATTGAATACAGAAAAGGACGAGAAATAATGATGTGATATTGAAAAACAAACACTCAAAAAAGTACCTACCTCAAAAAATCGACAGTATTAATACATGTTGGAGATGCTGTCTGTGTGACCGATACCGATGGACTTTAATTGGAGTTGCCACATCAGCTCTGCAAAATGATGACATTAAAAATCAACTTCAATATTTATTATGTTCCATGCGTACATACTTGTAGGGCACATTTAAAGATAAGAGTTGACTGTGTGGTTATTTATTATGCACTTGAAATCGTGCATCGCTATAACCATGTTCTTAATTTTATGAAAAACATTATTGTCTGCATTCGAGATTTGCGACATATGTACATTTAGTACGAGTTTAAATTGACGATTCACCAGTAATTTTGTATTTGTATGTATATTTTAATTTTGTATTTGTATGAAACAAATTTAGCCTGTGTGAATATCGGATTGGAGATGAACATCTCCAAGACTAAAATGATGAGTATCGCGGAAGAGTCCTTCCCCATCATAATAGATGGAGTGAAAATTGAAAGAGTAGACAGATACATACCTATATCTAGGCCATACCGTGGTGCTTGCCAAAGAAAATCAAGAGGCAGAAATAGAAAGAAGACGTGGCCTTGCCTGGGCAGATTTTGGAAAATTATCATACATTCTGAAATCCCGTAAATACTCCCATTATTTGAAAAAGAAGCTATTTGATGCATGTATTCTCCCAGTGCTTACTTATGGAATGGAATCATCTGTCCTAACAAAACGAATAATGCACAAGCTGTTAGTGACACAGAGAGCTATGGAGAGAAGTTGCTGGGTATTTCAATAAGGGACAAAATTCAGAATGTCATGATAAGAGAAAGAACCAAAAAAAGAGCTGACCTTAAGTGGAGCTGGGCTGGGCATATTGCCAGATGCCAGAATACACGATGGACTAAAAAGATCGTAGAATGGCGACCGATAACAAGCCGAAGAGGCGTCGGCAGACCCCAGGCAATGTGGTCTGATGACATCAAAAAATGTGACGAAATGGGTGTTGTGGAGGATCAAGGGGGAGGCCTATGTCCAAGAATGGAAAAAAACAAGCTGAAGAAGAAGAAGAAGAGTATATTTTATATAGATGTAAGAAATAAATACATTTTCTTACCCCTAGTATAAACAAAGGGATATAAAAAATGTTGGAAAAAAAACATTATTTTTAAAAAGAATGATCAAGTACATAGGTATACATCCATATACATTCCCTAAATTAAGCATAAATGCTTGTGATATAGGTGAACGAAATCGGTCGTGGCAGGATTCGAACTCGCGACCCCTGGTTTACAAAACCAGCGCGCTAACCGCTCTGCCACCACCCATCTATAAAAAATTTCATATTATGACTTATAAAAAACAACAAACACGAAAATATTCCAATGTCCATACACTGAAAACACAGGAAGCACACATCTTTAAAGATTTTTTTTCTTTATGTATTTAATACGTAAGTTTATATTTTTTTTACTGATCTCCTTATTTTTTTATTCAATTTTTTTTTCGTATTTAATATCCCAATGAAGACGAAATCAACAAAATAATTATTCATTCAATTCAATAAAATATTCGGCTAGCATGCTGTATAAGTATTACAACGTTTTTCTCTCTAATAATAAATGGTGACCTGAATCAGTTAATCAGTTAATCCTCTCTCAACTTATTACTTTCATCTAGAACACAAGAATCTTGTTAATTTGTTCGTTTTTGACAAATGACTCCTGCAGATTTCTTTTCTAACCGAAAACACATGTTATGAAACAAAATATAAAGCTCTTAATCAACAATTAAAAATATTGAAGGAATAAAAAAATATGAGATGAAATTAGCGTAAGCGGTATTGATTGCGACATAACTTCTTAAAATGAAACGGAATAATGTTCAACTGAATTATTTTGTTTGTTTGTATGTTGATATACCTACAGATAAAAATAGTTATGTAAGGGATTATTTTGAATGGAAAACCTGTCGTTGGTTACCCCATATAGTGACATATTCCATGATGGTATGTATGTATTTTGATTTGAACTATTTGTACAAATCAAAACTCACCTCTGACATGTAAGGCCTGTACTACCAATCTATTCAAAGCGCCCTTACAATTTTTTTATTAAAAAAAAACAACTACACATCACGCATATACATTTTTGTTTTTTACATAAAATTTATATACATGTGTTATCGCTTTATTTCCCAGGGAGAATTTACAAAGAAAAAATAGACGTGTTTAGAGATTAAGATAGAGATAAAAGTAACAAAATAAATAAAATTAATAAATGTAGAAAAAAAATTATTCATTTATTTATTTATGGTGTCAAACAGTCACAATTACAAAAATACATAAAATAAGAGAATTATCTACCTAAGCACCAGAATATGTAACACTTATAATACAAAATTAATAACAACACGTGAATGTTGGTGTATCTGAATCATAAGGATCTAGGAGAAGATTAAAAGGAAAGATTAACAATATAACAATATTACTACGTCATGCCACCATGATGAGAACTTGATTTCGCCATAACGATTCATCATAATAATAATTTTTTTTTTTTTTTATTTATTTCAAATTTACGGCTTGAGAGCCTATGTAGAAAAACAACAAGTATATAATGATTAAAACTTTGAATTATAATAAAAGTAAATTTAAACTAACATAATAATATCAATAATATCAACAATTCAATTTATAACAAACATAATAATAAATAATATCCATAATAATATACTATACACAATTTAAAAAAAAAATACAAAAAAAACCCAGACACAACGATTACTAGATTAACATTACATGAGTTAAAATGTTAATTAATTAATTTTATTTATTTAAATACACTTATTTATTTAAATACACTAATAATTGAAGTATAATGTATAATTTTGAATTTACAAAAATGGCGTTTTAAAATCATCCATATAACATAGAGGCTGTATCTGTGATCTTTTTTACAATCTCCCTTTTAAATATATTTCAGATACAATAAAAATGTCAGTATGGTCATTGAATTGGTCATTAAAGTTTTTACCCCCTAAATTATGAATTAGTTCTTGGTAGATTTGAGGTGAGATGAAAAAAAAACGGGGCTTTATGAGTCATCCTAGTTTATTATTTATTTAAGTATTTTTGGGCCGATTTAATTGTATTGACAATCACGTTTTATTATTCATAGTACGAACAATTAATCACGTTTATGTCTTAGGCAAATTCTAATCAAACCCTAATACTAGCTTCCGTCTTATTTAACCCCCCAACATTCCGTCAAGGCAGGTATATAATTAAAACTAAGAGAATTGTATAGGAGCAAATTGACTATGCAAAGTTTGAATATTAGTTCGACTTATACCTACTGAGGGGATAAAGGGGCAGGTGCCAGGAACATAATATACAAAATTAAAATGACTTCAATTCTTTCTTATATTATTTAGTTAGTTTTTTATTCAAAATATTAAAAGATATTCACAGTGTGTAAAATTTGTTTAATAGTTTTTCAACATTACATTATTCACAATGTTGAATAAGAGGGAATTTAACGCTAAATCTAGTAACTGAAAATATTACATATTATTAAAACAGCCTGATACAATATGAAATTACCTATGTTTATATTTTGTTTTTTTTTTATTTGGCTTTTTCAACAGACCACACATACAAGTTTTACTATTTGATACAAGGATAAGTCCAATTACAGAAAAACGCAAACTATACAAAAAAAAACACAGTAACTATACAAAAGATAACTATTACGTGCGTTTGAATCATCGGTAACCAAACCTTTATTGTTTTTTTTTTCATTTTGAAAAAACTTAAAAACTATCGTTAGTTCACTTCTACATATTTTTGACAATTCTTCAACATTTCAATACAGAAGTAGTTGGAATATTTTATTGAAGAACCAGGAACTCAAGTCACCTACAGGGCTGATCACTTTATAAGCTTGCGCAACGTTCACCAATTATGCCTTCTTATTGAGTTGCCTAATCAATGCAATATTATTTGAAAGTTCTATATATTTCAATAATCGTATATAATTCATTTG
Organism: Molanna angustata; assembly: GCA_963576475.1. NCBI lineage: Eukaryota > Metazoa > Arthropoda > Insecta > Trichoptera > Molannidae > Molanna > Molanna angustata. Next base: position 20,353,805 of record OY754978.1, on the reverse strand, counting down.
AAAATAACACATTTTGACTTTCGCCATCTATGAAATAATGAAAAATCCTTTTTTGTTACGCCATCTTTTGACAAAAAATAACTTCTCAATAGATGGCGTTGGAAATTGGAGTGTTTCAATATATATGCCATCTTAAAATAAAACACATTGTTTTATTTCTGCATATCAATTGTGTTGTAAGATAGATTCGCTTGGTGACGGCCTTTTGAATCATTAAATTAATTGTTTCAGGTTAACCTTGTATCTATTTACTAAATATTTAATGCATATTTTATTTTGAAAAAATAGGTGTAAGAGATGGAGTGAATAGCAGGGGCCGCCCCAGAAAGGGATGGCATTACCATGTGAATGATATTTTGAAAGAAGGAAACATAAGAAGCTTGAGTAATCGACGAGCATGTATGAGACGATGCATATATGTAAAGTAAGCTAAGAATGTATGCAAAAATAGAGAGTATGGCGCTCGGTTCTCTCTGCTTACCCCGTAAGGAATATGGCGTGATGGTATGTATGTATTATTTTGAAAAATTAGAAATTATTGAAATCATGCTGACCGCCGTGACACAGCGAATAGGTGTTTGATTTCTATGCTGACGCCATGGAATTAATCCATAGCAGGAGAAAAATATTCTTAAATATTAATTTAAATGCGTAATGATAATTAAATATATTATAAGTTAACCTAGGAGCGGCTCTGAAGCTAATAATTGTCTGTTGTAACACGTACGTACTTGAATGTATGTAGGTATGTTGAATGTACCTTCCTTACTTAGGTACAGGGTGTCGTGAATTTATCCCTTAAATTAACAGTTCACATGTAGCGGAAATGCTCCTTTTCGAAGGTATCCATATTAATCATATTATAAACCATTTTCTGCCAATGTAAACCATACGTGAATTTATACGTATTCGAAACCTTTCTTTTCCAATATCAAAGCGACAATATACAATATCATATATAAAAAAAATATTTTTTTCCTACTTGATATTGCATGTACTTTGTGTTTTTCACATTGTTTTTATAAATATTAATAATTCGCTTCTGATCCGATTTGTTTTGGTTGTCGCACTTAAAAACTTTCATCATCATCATTGGCCCTTAAGCCCGTTGTGGGCCTTGGCCTCCTTCGGAATCCGTCGCCATTCCTCCCTGCACTCTGCGGCTCTCTTCCAGTTGGTAAGGCCCACCGCTCGTACATCAGCCTCCACATCGTCCAGCCATCTCATTTTTGGTCTGCCTCTGCTTCTTCTTCCGTCTGGTGTGGTGTTTAAAAACTTTAAAGGGGGATTAAAACCTAAACACATTTATTGGAAATCAAATTTCTCCAATATTTTAAACAGTGTGTTTCTAAAAAAAAACATAAGTTGGTACATTACAACATTCCTTTGGTGAATTTTCGTCAATTTTAAGATTCAGCATAAATTCCCCTAAATAAATTATAAATATCGTCGGCCTTCGTGGCTCAGTGGGTTGGGTATTTGACTGCTGAGCGAAAGGTCCCGGGTTCGATCCCCGGTGGAGACACAGTTTTTAAACCTTTTTATTTAGTCTGGATCTGTGAGACTATAAATATCGTAAGCCTCCAGGGTGTGGCAACTTGTAATTGGGTGCATGTTAGATTAATATTTGACATAGTAGGTCCTACCTATTAGATGCCCGAGAATTAATCCAACTGTCGATTCGTTCATGAGAATTCAATTCTCTTAATGAATCGACATTATTAAGCCAAGATGCGTGTACGAAGGAAAATTTTGTATGGTGTAGTGGACTTTTTGCATGCTATATAAAAAGCATTTTTTTTTTAATAACTCCATAACTCCATAACGTTTATCCATGTCAAGTTAGAGGGGCAAGTCCTGTCAAACAGTGAAATCAAAACCCTCATGATTACCCATATCATGGATATAATTATCTTAGGGTATTATAGAACTCCATAAGATAATTTATATCCATCTTCTTCTTCTTCTTTGTCAGCCATCTCTCCACTGCTGGATGTAGGCCTCCTCCAATGAACTCCATCTCTCTCGGTCCTGTGCTTCCCCCAGCCAACCCTTTCCCGCAACCGGAATGATATCGTCCACCAATCTTTTTTGTGGTCGCCCTACCGGTCTTTTATTTTCCCACGGTCTCCATTTTAGTATTCTGGGTGTCCACCTCTCGGTACCCTGTCTTGCAACATGCCATGCCCACTGCCATTTCAATTTTGCAACCATTTTGTATCTACGATATGGTTAATCATGAGGGTTTAGATTCCACCATTTGACGAGACTTTGTTTGACCCCCCAAGTTTGTTCTTTAAATGTAAAATATCAACAATTTTTGTGTTTCTGATCATTTAAATTACAATTGTTACCCTTACTAATACGAACTTTATATTGTATTAGTCGGTTTTAATACAATATAATGTTTTCAGTCAGCAGATCCATATATGCCATAATATTATATGCCCTCTTAGCTCGAAATGTTTGATAGTGATATTCTGAAAATCTTGATATCAAATTTATACCACTTCCCATAATATTGAAATTTTTCTGATATTTTTTTAACACACCTGTTTGCTGAGAAAATCAGGTGGTTAAAACATAAAAAATGAGAGGATAAAGGTGACTATAAAGTGGAAGAAATATATTATAAACATTACAAACGCCATTTTTGTATATAAAATTCTCTAGGTAATAAGGAGAAAACGTTATTTTTCCTTTTTTCTGTTAAACGCCAAATCAAGATAAATGAATAATAACGTTTTAAAATTTCTTCTATTTAAAAAAAAAGTGTTGAATAAGAGGAAACAAAATATAAAAATAATGGCATTATTGATTACAAATAAAATAATGGAGGGCTTCAATATATTCCCTTTTCTTTGAGGGTACTCCATTCTGAAACATGTGGCCCATTATAACGAAATCCAATCATCATCATCATCCTCAGCGTTACAACCCTTGGTGGGTCCTAGCTGCCTCCAAGAATCTTCTCCAAACTGCTCTATTGTTGGCTGCCAGTTTCCAGTTCTGCTGCCCCATAGCCCGACAATCCGTGACAACGCCGTCCAACCATCGTAGCTTAGGTCTCCCTACGCTTCTTCTACCGGTTGGGTTGTCAGTCAACACCCTTTTTGGGAGCTCCAGATCATCCATACGGTGTACATACACCCAACCAGCGTAGTCTGCTAATCTTAATAAACTTAACCACGCTGATGTCCTGGTAAATATCATAGAGCTCAGTGTTGTAGGTATCTCTTACGCTATGTTTGACCATCATTTATTGGTCCATATATTCTGCGTAAGATTTTTTCTTTTTTAAAGGCGTCCAGTCTGTTTTCATCGTGATTGGTTAATGTCTAATTCTCCGAGGCATATGTTAAGACTAATAAGTGTCTTGTATAGTGTGGCTTTAGTTTTTCTGGACAATAGGTGTGATTTCAATTGTCCAATGAGACCAAAGTAACTCCGGTTAGCTGCAAGAATCCTCTTTTCAATCTCAATACTTATATAATTCTCGTTATTAACGATGGAACCGAGGTATGTAAATTGCTCCACTGTTTCAAATGTATAATTACTGATAGTTATTGAGGATTGGCTGGTGCCGTATATATCATTGTGGCTGGCTTGTACTTAGTCTTTGCCTCTTTGATTCGGAGACCCATCTTTATAGCTGATGACTCTAGAACTGAAAATGCTAAAACGAAATCCAAAGGGCAATAAATTATTGTGGTATAAGAACAAGTGCCTAAACAATTGATAATCAAAAAAGTTCATTTAAATAGTTTGATGCTGATATTAAAAAAACACAAGACAAAAAAAAAAAAAAAGACAAAACATTGATCATGATTCTCAACAACGATTATTTTAACTTAATAGTTACAAAATGGGATTTCATTTGCACCGTGAGGACTTCAAAATGTTTAAAATTTTAAAATGTTCCGTTCCCTTTTTGTAAACGCGCATCGATTGGCTCAGATTTTTTTTCAAATTTAATACAAATGTACTTGTATTCAAATTACTCGTTATTTCGAATACATTTATGAATCTATAGGTATATAAGATTATATCCGAAAGATATCATTATCTTTTGGGAAATTCATTAAAAATAATTAGGCGTTTCCCCTATATTTGGAAGGCTCGATCGCAAACATCAATTTATTTAGAGGAACCGTTCACTGGGAAAATGTTTACCAACTTCTAAATATATACCTTGATTATATATACATATTTCCGTTCATTAGAAAAAAAATAACGATAAACATTTTATGCCTGAAATAGAAATAATCAATAAAGATGTCTACAATTTTTTTTGTTTTTGATTCTGATTATATTATGCTGCCCTTAGATTATATATGATGCTGCCTTAAAACAGGAATTATTCCTAGTTAGGCAGACAGAGATAAAAAGTGGAACACAACCTATATATGTAATATTTACCTACCACAAAAATGGTAGAATTCATGTTTTATATACTTATTCACATATATTTTATTATTATTCTTTTCTATGTTAACATTCAATATTGTTCCAATGTAATCTGTTTTTAAAAGTAAATAAACAATTATTAATATTATTATTTATTTCGATATATAAAAACTAATACATGTAGTTTGAACAAAAAAAATAATTTTTATTTGGAACAAATAAGTATGGTAAGAGCATAGAATTATAATATACAATTCTATGGGTAAGAGTAGGGCAATTAATTATGAAACATACCTATTCTAAAACTATGGAACATTAATAGTTTTTAACTAAGTAGGTATGTATTCAGCACCTAGCCTACGAAAGGTGACAAGACTTGTGGTTTCTTTTATGTTTGGTGGTAAACTATTATACATACATTTTGATATCTTTATGGTATAAACTATTTTGTGTAGGTACTTGTTAATCTTGTTTTTGGAAGTCTTAAATCCTGACATCCTCTCGTAGGGTAAGTGTGAACACTGACATTGAATAAGATATTTTTTGAATATAATATATTTTGGAAACATTATTACTCTATTTATAAATCAATGTCAATGTGTTGTATAAAAATGTATTGCTTTAGTGTCAATGTTTAGTTTATTTAACATTAAGATTATTCTTGTTTATCTATTGCATTTTAAAATTGTTCTCATTCCCATATTCTGTTCTGGGGGAGCAAGTCCGTTCAAACAGTGAATTCAAAACCTTTTTGATTACCCATATCGATTACTCATAAGTTTCACTGCATCGAACTTGTGAGTACAATTAAATTTCACGATTCGAATAGACGGACAAACAAATCTGTGATGTTTCATGAGGTAGCAGCTTCCACGAACATTTTTTTTAACTCACCAATACTATGTGTTGATGCAGATATTTTCGGGGAAAATTTGCCGGTCTTCATAAAAAATATATTATGGACCTTTGTCCTTTCATATATCGATAGCTGTCAATATATAAAGCTGCAGTCGATCAATTGCCACATTCGTTTTTTTCCCTCCTATTATTTTTATGTCTTTTTGTGAACAATTATATTTCAATTCTTCTTTCATCCATATTAGTTGGGCACATTTTAACGTTTTATTCAGATGATTATCATTTTGTTTTAATATTGTTAATTTTATTTTATCCTGTTTGAAAGGTGTCTTATTATTTTTTGTCTATTTTTATCTAAATGTATATTTTTATCTATTTCTATATTTTTAACTGCGTCAATATTTTTATCTGTTTCTATATTTTCATCATTGTAATTAATTATTTTTAGTATTGTAACAAGTAAATGGCTTATACTGTGTGAATAAATAAACATCATGGATTTAGTTTTCATATGGAGCTGGTGAAAACTTTTTGTTTTTAATGACTTTAGTGTTCATTCAATTTTTAATTCGTCTTCGGAATTGTACCCATTGTATACTATAGGTAGAAGTGAGTAGGCAGTTATCTACCCTACATATGAAATTTCAACAACGTTTTATATTCCCTCGTACCATTCATATTTTTTTACGATGTGGTATACCCATTTTTTTCTTGCGGTTAACTCTCGCCTTTATTATGCTCATGTTGCGCCATGGAAGGTGAGTATAGAGCATGTATAAAAATGATCGAAGTTTAATAAATTACTAAGGCGGATCGCATAGTGCACGCCCGACCATTAAGCGATCAATGATCCGACGGCGACTTTGCGAAAGGATCATTCCAAAACAGCCGTGTTCGTCCTTTATTTCTTATAATGTAATATAATAAGAATAACCTTGCACTCTGTACGGAGATATCTTGACACTTCATATTGTATTTCTGACAGAGTATTTTTAGTAGCTCCAATAAATTTTACCCATCTAGAAAAACCAAGTGGTTCATGGATGAAAAATAATTCCATTCACTTTTACAGGTGTCAAATCATAAGCAAATGATTATATTGTAATCAAAATAGTAGAATATGGAGGGAATTCCATGCTACCTATCAACCCTAAAAATACTCAAATATTTTATGAACTCAACACTCTTAAAATATTGAGTTTTTCCCACGTGAAATTCAGTATTTATATTTTGTGTTTTATATCACTTCAAACAGGTAATGTGTCAAAAATTAATAAAACACGCACCCAATAACAAGTTGCAATATCCTGGAGACTTGCGATATCAATCATCTCACAGATTCAGACTTAAGACACATTTAAAAACTGTGTCTCCAACGGGAATCGAACCCGGGATCTTTGGATCAGCAGTCTGATACATAACCAACTGAGCCACAATTTATTTACTTTTGATATTTGTTCAATTCTAATTTGAAATATACCTAATTCGATGGGTAGGTACCTACATGCATTGTAATCAGTTTTATAACATAAATTATATAACAAATGGTAAGATTTTTCTGTCTTTACAAAAATGAACTATTAATCGATTATTAATTATAGAAATATTAATTATAAATTGGTTGCATGCAACACATGAGATCCAACCGTCGATGGCGATAGTATGTATAATTGAAGAAAACGTACAAAACTTTAACACAAATTAACTAATTAACTAATCACTCCGAAGACAAACACTACATACGGACAAAGACATTATCAATACTTGGCTCTAAAGATCCTAAATTTAGTTGCAAAAGATATAAAGAACATAAATTTAATAGAAAATAGAAGACTTAAACATACAATACAAACATGGTTTTATAACAAAGGGATCAACTATTGTCAGCAAATTCTCAATTCATAACAACAAACATGACAAAACTACTAACATAGGACTTAAAAAGTGGACCATGGGCTACACAATCATTCTATATAACAGCTTACAATGACTTAGAAATTAATATTATGTAAATAGTCTACCACCTAGGAACAGGCCTGGCCTAGTGAGGTGGTCTAAACCAACCCAATTTATTTGTTATGTTACTTACATATATAAAATAATGTAATTTCTGGTCTATGTAATAAAAAAAAATATTTTAAGATACTTTGTTTTCTATGTAGGTATGTTGGTTCCGGACTGAAAGATTGGATAGTTAGACCCTATAGGCGGCGCTTTTATTGGGATATAAAAAAATATATTTAAATTATTTTTTTAAATTTATTGTGCCTAAACATAGAATCACATATTTTGATTTCCCCACATGCCCCCAAAAAATATACATAGGTAAAATGGGTAGTTATAAATTTATCATATAAATGAGTCAAGTTGTGCAAGCTTTCAATAAATTGCGGTGTAAGTAAATCTACTGACATCTGTAACACGCATCTAGAGAATAATATACCACACTCAAATGCAAGTTTTTTTTTGGTTTTATACATAAAATGAGGTCTATATAAAATGCGGTCTGTAGTAGAACAACGTCTGCCCGGACTCACTAGTACTCCATATTATATTCTATTCGTTACTTATAACATTGTATCCTGTTTGCTTGTTTGAAACAAATAAATAAAAAAAGTAAAAACTACTATTAAAATCAGTATAGTTGGTAGGTACGTTCAATAAATAAAAAATAATACCACACATGCTCTTTGCAATAAATTTTTCCGATGATAATTAACACGACAGAAATTTAATAGAAAAATTACAAAAAAATAAAAACAAAAAACTATTTGATGCTCGTAAAACACAACAAATGGAGATTCTGCCAACAAAATTACAAAGAGTTTGATTTGTAACAGTTATAAAATAAATGATGCCCTCTTGAATGATGTTCAAAGTCAAGATGAATTCGGTACAATAATATTGGCAAGATGATTTTAAACACGCGCTCACAGAACTGACGATTTCGTAGGTTGTTCGGAAAGTTATTACATTTAACTAGTTTTTTTTTTGTGAAAATGAAAGACGGAAATTGAATCAAAGCATTTCACGTGATTATGATCGGTTGATTATTCATTTAATTATTTATTCATTCTGAATGTAGTACCTTTTTAAGTGAGGCGAGACTGGTGTACATTATGTCTATACACGAATGAAGTTAGCTTCCTTTTATATGGTAATGCACACCCGCGCACCTGTTGCTGGTTAATCTACATTGTGGGATAAAGTATGGTATGAATGAATAAATTATCTTTTGACTTCAATATATTTAATCTAAGTTGTTTCTAGGCAGTTTTCATCTATGAGATTGCTTTTTGGGGTCCTTTACTATATAAAATGTGTAAATAAAAATGTGTGTCTTTCAACTGTAAAATAACTCTTAATGATGCAATTAACATTCTATTACATCCTTATATCGACCGCCGCGGCACAGTGCTAAGCCGTTCGGTTTCTGTGCGGGCGTCTTTCGTATAATATTGCTTCTCTGGGCTAGAAACACTGGTTAGTAGAAAGAAATTGCCATACGGCAATAAACTCGCCACTTGCGCAGGGTGCAAGGAAGTGTTTATCATTATTATTATTATTATTATATATACCAGCAATGCTCCTTTCGACATTCTAACCACCAAACTAAAACCAACATACACATAAAACATTTTTGCGCACAGCCGTCAAATAATAAAATGAAAATGCGCCTTTAGGGGGCGACTGCTGCCAACGTACCTATTTTTCATTTTGATATACCATAATTATTTCTAATCATAAAGTTTTGACAAAATAATTTCGATGGTTTGGGTATTACATAGTAAATAAAAATATACCTTAACTTTTTGATAATGTTCTGTAGGTATAAATTCTTGTAGAAAAATAATGGCATACCACGATTTTTGTCGTTTATCTTATTTTTTTAATAATACGTAAGGCGTAGAGCAATATATATATTATTTTTAATTAAAGAAGACAAAAATACCTTTAAAAATATGTCGTGACGTTGCATTAATGCTTCAGGTTTAGTAAAGAAATCTAAAAAAACATTTATTTTCCGTTCAGCGCCATTGCGAAATAAAGGTTTTATTGGTTTATTTACTTAACCCGATGCATTAATGCAACGTCACACAATATTTTCCAGATATTTTGTTCTGCATTAATTTTAAAAAATATATATCGCTCTACACCTCATAGATTTTTTAGAAATAAAAGATAAATGTCAAAAATCGAAGTATCATCATCATCAATGGCTCCACAGCCCATTGCGGGCCTTGGCCTCCTCCAGCATTCCTCGCCATCTCCCTCTATCGCGACATGCTCGCCTCCATTCTCTTACAGCCTCCACATCCCGCTGCACGCCATCCAGCAATCGGAGCTTGGGTCTACCAACGTTTCGTCTACCTTGTGGCTTTGTGTGCAGATCCTTTTTGGCACTCTTTCATCGCCCATTCTTTCCACGTGTCCTGACCATCGCAGCCTCCCTATTTTTATCACCTTTGTAATGTTGGGCTCATTATAAATATTGTAGATCTCATCATTGCGTCGTATTCTCCAAGCAACGTTTACCGGCACATGTCCGAATATCTTTCTAAGTTAAAAGTAAAGACTTTTTGATTCTACATTAATTTTTTCACTAATTATCCAAATAGGGATTGGTCAAAAAATAAATAGTCTCAACCAACCAGAGTAAAGTAAATTTATTTCTTTTTTGCATTGTATAATATCAATAGTTTTAAATGACCAATCACAAGAACCTGTAAGCTCCTCCTACATAATTAATCTATAAATATAAGTAAAATTTGTCAAAATAGTCATAAGCTAGTCAATGCCCTAACAAGGCGAAATAGGCCTATCGCGCTCAATTAAATTAATGTAGAATCAAAAAGTCTTTACTTTTAATTATAGATATAACTTATAATGGAATTCTACCAAATAAAAACTTCATCGATAATTAATCTTTCTAAGTATTTTTCTCTCGAACACTAGTAGAGACAATTCATCTTTTTTAACTCAATACCCAGCATTCAGAACCATAAGTGAGTAGAACCATAAAAATCGGAATATGCTTATTATTTTTCTAAAAGAATAAATAAAAAACATAATTAAAAGTTATGGTATATTTTAATCGCAAATTGAAATAATAGGCAGGTACGTTGGCAGCATTCGCCCACTTACGTCATATCATTGCAAAAATATATGAAATGATTTTTCAAACAACCCAATGTAATATGGAACTGACCTTCGGATATATATTTTTGATGGAAGAACTGAATTAATTTAACCGAAAGTTATTTAAGATTCAACAACGCGGACGTTTGCTACAAATCAAGTTAAAATCATATCAAGTTTGTATTGGTTTATTTTGTTTGTTGGTCGCGTTTAATTGACACTACTGAGTTTGTAGTGTTAAAATATCCATCCAATTAGTGGCGTTGTTGGCATTTGAGAGATCCACTTGAATATCAAATTTTAGTCCCTTTACTATTGCAAAAAAGTTTTATCTACAGAGTATATTTTTTACTCCTCACTAACCCAAGGGGATATAGTAGGGAGTTATGATTTCGCAATTTTTAAGGCTATTTTTTTATTGCAGATTTTCATCACAATGTATCTGTGTGTGTGTACCTACTATATACTATTTACGGAGTGTTTATTTTACTTAATCGATTATAGACTAAAGGACTCATTCGATCCTTTTCAAATTCTGCAAATATGTATACCTACCGACCGCCGTGGCACAGTTGGTAAGCCATTCGGTTTCTGTGCGGGCGTCCTGGGTTCGATTCCCAGCAGAGGAGAAATGTATTTAAATTCATTTCTCACGCTAGTGTTGCTTCTTTGAGCTGGAAACACTGGTTAGTTGTAAGAAATTGCCATACGGAAATAAACTCGTCACTTATGCAGGGTGCAAATAAGTGTTCATTATTATCTTATACTCGCTTAGATCCCATTAGATTTTGAAGGATATCTGAATAGTGCTTCTCATTTTTTTAACTGTCAAATATTTCAAAGTGACCCCAAGCTCAGGAAACTTGGTAAAAAGGCATATCACTTTCATAAAATGGCATTGAGGAGTTATCAAATTTTCGTAATAAAATAATTAAATAAAAAATAATTAAATAAACTCATTTCATGAAAATGCTGAATATTTTCCATACAAAATTTGAATACCTACTTTATAGAATGATTTGTTAGTGAGGAGTATAGCGTTGGCCACAACCCACTCGGTTTAGTTGTAGGTACAAACATGCATACCTTCAGGTCATGTTCCTGTTATTGTGGTAGGCAGAGAGAACCGGGCGTAATACACTTCTGTCAGCATAAATTCATCGCCTAACTCAAATTCAAACATATTTGCAGACAATAACGTTAATTTAGTTACATGAGTAAACGTATACCGGTATAAAAATATATCAATGTTTAATGATAAAAGTATTAAATGTCCTTGGCTGACATTGGTACTTTGAATTTCCTTGTTTCAAAGTCAATCCCAAGAAACTCATATAAATATAGGTATTTGACTTTTTAACAATAACTATATTCAAAATCATATTTTGTTGAATGCATTTTTTACCAAAAATTAAAATTACAATTTAAGTGAAAAGTAATATATTTTTTTAAAGTAATATCTATTTCTTAATATATAAGTTGAGGTAGGTCAAATCAGGGAAAGAATGTGGTATTGTTGTATTAAAAAATCCGTCACTATTGTCATTTGCTCCATACCTACATTGAGCCAATAATGTGTTGCTTAAATGAAAATTTCGTGTCAACATTGTGCGAAAAATTACACAAGGTAGGTATAGTTATCGGAAAACAACTTGAACCCGTCACGTTGGTAGGTAGGACGCAAATTTGTGTCTTGTTGCTTGTTTGGTATGTACATTATGTACAAAGCGCCCCTTTCCATAGCGAAGAACATCAAAAAGTTTAAAATAAACTATATATGTATACTACTAGTACGGATAGAATATTCACGCATATGATTTACACAATTGATAAATATCAATATGCTTCAGAACCCTGAGTAGTGGTGGCATTCGGAGATAATAACCATCAAAGTGTTACAAATGATTGAAAATTGCTATTTAAATTCAATTTACGCTATAAAGCGTTATAGAATTAAGACTGTTTTTTTTATATTTACTACGGAAGACTATTAGAACTCACGACTTACATTGAAATTCACTTTAGTTGGTAGAAACTCTCCGACAGACACCTTTAATGAGATAACAATTAATTATAAAATAACTTTAATGTCAAAGTGTCTGTCAATTTCAACGCATTAAAATACCAATTTTCAACACTATGAAGGCAATTTTCTCCGAAAGCCATCACCACCCCGGGCTCATATTATTCAATAATTGTTGCCTGCTGTGGTATCCTTCTACAGAAAAAAATAGCATTAATCGGTCGTGGCAGAATTCGAACTCGTGATCACTGTATAACTAACCCAGCTCGGTACCCACTCTGCCACCACCCATCTATGACTTAAATAGGTATAAGTTTACATATTTTGTATGATTCCACTATACAAAATGACGTAGATAAGTCTAGAAATGCAGGATCTGACACTATAGATTCGATTGAAATTGGTTGTATCTAGTTAGGAGACAACGTAAGGTAATAGCCATACATATGTATGTACAATAGTGTAAACACGAAACTCAAAATACAAAATTATTGAATTTGTTCAGAAAATACACATAAAAATTATTGTCAAATATACTAGGTACCTAAAGTTGATAGTATTAATATTTCAGTATATATGTATACATTTTTTGTATGATTCCACTATACAAAATGACGTAGATAAGTCTAGAAATGCAGGATCTGACACTATAGATTCGATTGAAATTGGTTGTATCTAGTTAGGAGACAATGTAAGGTAATAGCCATACATATGTATGTACAATAGTATAAACACGAAACACAAAATACAAACTTATTGAATTTGTTCAGAAAATACACATAAAAATTATTGTGAAATATAGGTACTAGGTACCTAAAGTTGAGAGTATTAATATTTCAGTATAGGTATATGTATACATTTTTTGTATGATTCCACTATACAAAATGACGTAGATAAGTCTAGAAATGCAGGATCTGACACTATAGATTCGATTGAAATTGGTTGTATCTAGTTAGGAGACAACGTAAGGTAATAGCCATACATATGTATGTACAATAGTGTAAACACGAAACTCAAAATACAAAATTATTGAATTTGTTCAGAAAATACACATAAAAATTATTGTCAAATATACTAGGTACCTAAAGTTGATAGTATTAATATTTCAGTATATATGTATACATTTTTTGTATGATTCCACTATACAAAATGACGTAGATAAGTCTAGAAATGCAGGATCTGACACTATAGATTCGATTGAAATTGGTTGTATCTAGTTAGGAGACAATGTAAGGTAATAGCCATACATATGTATGTACAATAGTATAAACACGAAACACAAAATACAAACTTATTGAATTTGTTCAGAAAATACACATAAAAATTATTGTGAAATATAGGTACTAGGTACCTAAAGTTGAGAGTATTAATATTTCAGTATAGGTATATGTATACATTTTTTGTATGATTCCACTATACAAAATGACGTAGATAAGTCTAGAAATGCAGGATCTGACACTATAGATTCGATTGAAATTGGTTGTATCTAGTTAGGAGACAATGTAAGGTAATAGCCATACATATGTATGTACAATAGTATAAACACGAAACTCAAAATACAAAATTATTGAATTTGTTCAGAAAATACACATAAAAATTATTGTGAAATATACTAGGTACCTAAAGTTGAGAGTATTAATATTTCAGTATATAAGTATACATTTTTTGTATGATTCCACTATACAAAATGACGTAGATAGGTCTAGAAATGCAGGATCTGACACTATAGATTTGATTGAAATTGATTGTACCTAGTCAGCCCCCGTAGACAACGTGTCATTTAGCCCAAGAAAAGAAACAAGATGTGGTATATTTATCAATGAACAAACCAATGCAATTAAACACTGTTTATTTAACATTAATCAATATATTTACAATAATTATAACAAATTGTTTTACTTAAATTTCGCACGCGTATTCTATACAGATAATACCTATCTAGTTTGACATAGTGTGAACGCTTTCAAGGTTGAACGAAGAATAAACGAAGATTTACGACAACTAACGACATGACCCGATATTCACTGTCGTTGGGCAAGTACATACCTATGTACTAAGTGGTATCAAATATCACACAAGAAAATGTCACGTGACTGGCAACTGTCACTTCCATACATTGAGTTATCTTTTCTTGTTTCTTTTCTTGAGCTAAATGACACGTTGTCTAGGGGGGCTGGAGACAAAGTTTAATAGCCATACATACAATAGCATAAACACGCAACTAAAAATACAAACTTTTTAGTAAATACACATAGAAATTGTGAAACACACTAGGTATAGTGTATAGTGTATAGTAAAAATAATTCAGTCTATAAATATTACTTAATTATAACATAATATACAGATTTACTGTCACAATCTTCTTTAAAATGATCAAAAGAAATCACCTGCCATGAGGAAATCGTTATTGTCAAATTTTTCATTATCAATAAAACTGTTTTATTATTTCATTGCCACATCGAGAGTGATTGACATAAAACATCTTTTCATTGCAGCGAGTTTATACCAGCGGCCATGAGAATGGAGTATCTTTTGATAATATTAACTGACCTCAAACGCCGTCCAAAATAAGCCAGATGATATTTTCCGTTTGGCATAATAATAATATTGTAAAAAAATATATATTTTCCATATTATTACAATATTATTTTTGACGTCCGTCGCGTGACGACCAAGTCTCATATGTTCAATATAAATTATCAAAGTCTTCAACTTCCGATGGCATATGAATTAAATCTTTGGCTATATAGCGAGTCAGCACGCACATTGTGAACTATCAAACTATTTCACATAATACTTATAAACAGTTAAATTATTCCCAACTATGGTTTGAGTAACTTACGATAGGAATCACAATTTACTTGATTAATCTTTACAGTTTTTATTACAATAGAAGCGTTTTATGTAGCCTACTTTCAAATATTAAACTTTCATGATACTATGGGGTAGAACATGGGTGAAAATCAAAAATAATGATTGAAGCGTGAACGATTGTCAAGCTAAGAGCAATCTGTGAAATATATTACATATGAGTATATAATATTTATTTATATCAATTAGAGTAGGCAGGTTTATATAAATAATTTCTGTAACTCAGTTCTTAAATATAAGTAATTATTGTGTAGGTAAGGACGGTGTTGAAAGCACCAGTAAATGCATTTTATCACACCGCTCTGTATCTATACATCGTCCATCAACATCACAATAGATCAAATGATATTTATTAGCTGACAAAACTGTTGCTGTACAATTGCGTTTGCGCATAAAGATATACATAGGTACAATGCGAAAACATATTTGAAGTCAATTAAACAATAAGTAATGTGACTTGCTCTCGCGAATCGTTATGCTTAGATACCACCGATAAATATCATTGTGTGGATATATCAATCAGCGCAATTTTTAAAAGCAACTGTTATTCAATGAGGTGAACCGGTGATTTTCTTTTCAAAATACATATTAATTCTTTACATTTTTCTGGATAGCCTAGTCTTCACATCATTTTTTTTAAACATAACCTACAAAAGTTTGGTAAAAATACCAATTTGTTCATTTATTTTAATATTTTAGCTACTTTTTTTTAATATGTAATGCAACTGGCTGTCTGGCTCACGCCAGTCGCAAGTATAACTACAAACAAACCTAACCAACCTATTTTTACCAAACTTTTGTAGGTTAGGTTTACAAAAATGGTGTGAAGACTAGGCTATCCCATTTTTCTACATTCCCTAAATATAACATAAGCTTATATTATATATGACAGATGGGTGGTGGCAGAGCGGTTAGCGCGTTGGATTAGTAATCCAGTGGTCGCGAGTTAAATTCCTGCCACGACCGATTTCGTTCACCTATACTACAAACATTTATGCTTAGTTTAGGGAATGTATGTGGATGCATATGTACTTGTTTCAAGGACACATTCATTCTTTTTAAAAACAAAAAAAAATACAAAATTGGTAAAGGGTGGTTTTGAACTCGCTACCACTGAATTATTATACCAGCACAATGCTCGCTCTACCACCGACCAATATATATAAATTTAAAAAAAAACTATGTCTAAATATAGGTATGTCCAACAAATCAGGGGGGCAAGACTGGTTCAATCGGTGAAATCAAAACCCTCACGATTACCCATATCATGGATATAATTATTATATGGAGTTCTATAATATCTTTACATGTCATCACTAGGGTTTTGATTTCGCCGAACGAACCAGACTTGCCCCCAGAATTAAACGAGAGACGAATGCGAGAAACGCTTGTATCTAACAACTTTCATTTGTTTACGTGTCGACATATATGGAAATATATTATATTTGAAGTCTTTGAACAACACCTTTACGAGTGTCAGTCGCATATGCGTCATTTGCGAAACACAACTACACCTTAAACATGCTATTTTCTTTTCTTCAATCACTTACTTTCAGCGAACGCCCTATGGTATATAAGATAATATTTTATTCGACACACCATATTTACCAATATGTAAAGCGACTAGGTATATTGTATATTTTATTCGACACACCATATTTACCAATATGTAAAGCGACTAGGTATATTGTATATTTTCGAAATTCCAATGTACCCCACAAAGTTCGTACTGAGCAATGAGGATGTGAAGCGTTTTACGAGAGGAATGATATAGAAGTTTACGACTTTTAAGATTATTTGAAGCATCTGGAAAAGTGCCATGCAAAATTAATATGTATCTAATAGCGCAGCGGTTTGTTTTCATTCTGCCTACAAACAATTTTTGCCCACGAGATTTCGTCAAGTATTTCTAAGGTCAATATCCGATTTACTATATTTATGAAATCACGTACTTTTCCCACATATAAAACAAAATTAAATTATGATTTAGTACAAATAATACAGGTAAATGTACTTCTTTAAATAAGTTTGATTCAGATGATAATATCATAACGAAACTTTGAGTAAACCATAGAATTATAAGATACAGAAGCCGCGTGTAGTATAAATTTCGAATTCAAATGTGTAACAAGTTTTTTTTACATGTGTGTGTGTGAGGCGGTAAATCGTTTGGTCTACGTATTATGTAGGTGTACGTATCGTTAGGTGTACGTATCGGTAGGTGTAGGTATACGGCCGGGCGAATGATACTCAGAACAATGTTCTTAGTTTTTGTTGTCATACTTTCATTGCGCTGACTAGGTATCTGTATCATATACATATAATCTAAGATGTAGACGATATACTATGTCCATATTGACAGCAGTAGAGAATTACTTGTATGTTTCACGAACGAGAAAAAGTAGAAAAAAATACTAAAAAGATATAAATGTATAATGTATACATGTATGTAGACTAATTTGAAATTTCATTTCATTACATCTGATTCTATCAACTTTTTAAGAACATTCCGACTAAAATAGGTTCGTTCCTATTCAACTTAGTCCAAGTTGATATTCTATAACGTTGAAATAAGAACGTTCTAACTCCAAGTAAGTCACGAATTAATTCAATTCCCTATCCTACAAGCAAATTTTAGTCAAATCAACTGTCAAAATGTTCCTTAATTTATTTCACACCTAATTAGAAGCGTAGGTACTAGCTATTTTCTAGCAGTTCGGGATAGTTTAGTTAAGTTGAAAACATTAGTTGTGTACAAAAAAATGGATAATTCACGCGTGTTGCGTTGTTGAAAATAAAAAAAAACAAAGAATATTACTGCAGATCAATTGAAATGTTAGGTTAGGTGACATCACGGCGACTTGACATAAATAAACATGGCCGAACAGTGCGCAGTGCGCATGCGTAGTCTGAGTTCAAATTACTATCAACGGTGCAATAATTTTGTAGATATCAGTTTTAGAAACAACCTCAGTTACAGAGTACGAAATTTAGTTCAAATGACCTTGAATATAAAATTTTAGAACGTTCCTATTTTAGTTTAAAAAGTTACTTCTTCTTCTACTTCGATGGCGCTACAGCCCAAATCGAGCCTTGGCCTCCCTCAGCAAGCGCCTCCAACGTCCCCTGTCACCAGTTGCCGTCCTCCAGCAGAGTATATAATACCTACGGTCCTCCAGTTGGACACCTGGAGAAGCTGTTAAGTTACTTAATTGGACATAATTTCAACCGAATGTCACTTGACACCATTCATGATAGAAATTAAATTTTCTTTTTGTATAATTATTTACATAAATTACAATTGAATTGACTTCTTGTTCAGTGATATGTTAATACCTTTACAATACTAGTATAATCCGTTTCGTTCCTTTTAAATGAGGACTGTTTTGCATACGAGTACAAATTCAATTGTCAATAATTTTTTTGATGAATGAAGAGTTTTGGGCGTGGTCTGATTGCATTCGCTGATCGATCATGTCGCCATTACATAAAAATAATTATTCGTTATTGTTTTCGTGAAACAATAAGACACATGCATACGAGATATTGATTGATCAGCCGACTTTCTAAAACAATACAAAACATAATGTATCTACATCCTCATAAATTAAGAATCTATATTACAGCATTACCCACATCCTCATACATTCCGTAAATTAAGCATAGATGCCTGTGCTATAAATGAAGGAAATCGGTCGAGGCAGGATTCGAACTAGTTTTCTTTACAAGCGAGTTGGATTACTAGCCCAGCGCACTAACCGCTATGTCACCAACCCATCAGGGGGACAAGTCCGGTCAAACAGTGAAATCAAAACCTTTTTAACTACCCATATCATGGATATAATTTTCGTATGGAGTTCTATAATATCTCAAGACATCATAAAACTCCATATTATAATTAAATCCATGGTATGGGTAATAATGAGGGTTTTGATTTCACCGTTTGACGGGACTTGCCCCTCTGATTGTGTTTCTTCTTTTTTGACGCTGATGTATTTTTGATGTGATATTTTTTTATAATTACGCTTTTTAAGGTGATATTAATAACAACACCGATAAGCTTTCATTTGGGAATAATTCACCAGTACAGATATTTTACATATCAAAAGATTGGGCTCTGAGAATTTCCTTATACTCTCCATCAACACAAATGATTCCTGATAATTAACTTGTAAAAAGGCTTTTACGATTCTATGTATATTCAATATTACCGATTTTTGCATTTTTATTATAATTTTTTTCGATTAATAAAAATTTATAAACTATAATTTCTATATTATAGTCATACTATTTTAATAGTATAGAATACTCTTTAGCCTGCAGTAAACGCGACCGCTTTATGTTGACTAATTTGGTCAACATTTTGCTACTAACATTCAGTAATCATTTGACCTTCTGCGTGATACGTTCTCCAAATAGGGAATTTTTGGACTGCTTGCAAAATTATTTACGCAGTCATAACGAGTAGTACTATACGAACAATGTCTACCAACATATTCATACATATATTGACACGAGCCGGCCAATAAAACGGCTTCACTTTTTCAGCGAGGTATTGTATGGGAATGAGTATTCCATAGTTTTATTATTCAATAATTATAGTAGGTATTTACTTATTACTGCTTATTACATATTAATTGGGGAGTGAATACTCGCTGGTGCCGCTCGAGTGTAATCGTAATTCCCCCTTGAATCGAGCAATTTATAGATAGTAAAGGACATGATAGTAAAAATAAAACAAGTTATTTGTGTGCAAAAATTTATTGTTTTTATGTTTAAAAATAATGTATTTTATTTCATATTTTTAATTTGGGAAATATTCTTTGGTGAGAGAACAAAAAATAATGAGAAGGTAGATTAAATGAATTAAAAGTCTCGAAAATCAGCGAGCATGTACCTATTAAATGATTTAACAGCATGCATAAACATGTAGGACATTACGATTACTTGGTAGTTATTCTCTGCCTACTTTATTTTGCACATGTTATGATACCTAGTAGTTATTTAACAAATTAATTTGGTCATCAGTTGATGTAGAGAGTAGAGACTAGGTACAATAGCAATATCCAACATCGTAGCCAATCTGGGCCTGAAAAAAAAGAAAAAAAAGAATCAATTAACATTTGAAGTTTTGCATAGAAATTTGATTAATGCTTTAGTAAATGTTGTTTTGTAATAGAGGAACTGGATAAAAGTATGATTGCAACAGTGTTAAGAAATACACAGAGCTGACGTAAGCTAGCCAGGAGATTGGTACACAAACTGAGGTAGATAAACATTGAATGTATCCCAAACACATTCACAGTGTTATTTATAAAAATAAATTTGGTTCAATTGAACCCGGTTCAAAGTCTTATTCTGAAATTCAAATATTCTCATACAAGAATTATTTATTCTTGTATGAGAATATTTGAATTTCAGAATAAAACTTTGAACCGGGTTCAATTGAACCAAATTTATTTTTATAAATAACTGACATGTTAAATATAAATCGGATATTAATGACACATTTACATTGGAATAAAAGTATTTGCTTTCAGAACTTTTGGTGACATAGTCACGCGGTATATTCCAAGAAACTTTGCTTGTTCCAAGAGTATGTCATGTATATCTATTGTCTACACACCTATGTCTGTCTATCTATAATGATCTATTGGTCTGTGATGATTGCTTATTTAAGGAACGTTTGTTTATATATTAAAAAAAAACAACTAATAAAGAAATTTGCTAAAGCGCCGTATAATAATTTATTCATGTTCTCCAGAGGGGATGATATTTCACTTATTTATGATCAAGATTTGTTATTTTCTATTGGCTTCGCGAATGTCTTAATCAATATGTTCCGCACACAAACACTTTATGAAGAACATATTCCTTCTTGTGATGTCCGAGGGAAATTTCTTTTGGCTCAGCAGACATGCGGACCTTGTTGCCACCAAGAGCTACTTTAGGGCTTTCAAGTATTTTTGTCTAATTGTAAATAGGTACGTTTAACTCTTCATTTTCAGTAATTCACTCTTTTCTTCATTCAGGTTCTTCTAAGCTCGACATAATGAACAATAGTGTTGAGGAGCTGTTTTTCACTCTCCTTATAGTGATCGTCAACAGCAGAGGGACCTTTAGCCTTCAAATGTTTGTATAGAACTTACATGCCTGTCGCCTGCGTACATTCATATTATTATCGATCACTTCTATTGCATCTTACTTACCTACCGCATATATATAATTCTCAGTAACAAAGGTTATTAACGTATTGGATCGTACAGGAAGAAAATTTGAATACATAGATTTTTTGGCTAAACTAGCTGCATGTAGCTCACTGTCGATGGCGATAATATGTGTAGTTAAAATACGTACCAAACTATAAACACGTACATATTTTCTATATAAAACATTTAGGTGTGTATGTCAGGATAGGATTGTATGAAGGTCAGTCTGTTTTTCCTACACAGAATATGAAAACAGCATGATACATGTTTGAATTCTGAGTAAATCAAATTATCAAATTATTAAATTATCAGTTAGATGTACCAAATATCCTTCCACAAATTCAAATAACAGTACCACTTAGAAATACCACAATTAGAAATATTTTTCACTTAAAATTCTATAATACGAATATCGGTTATTTCTCTCCAATTCCTCGCTTAATCAGAATATACAACTCAGTTCATCAAATTAATTATATTGACATATTCTCAAACTCCAAATCAACTTTCAAAAAACACATAATATCCCAGTTCGTAACCTCTTAATTATTTCGTTTAAATTTATGTATAACTTCTCTGTTCATATTCTCATGTTTAATTATTGTTGATTTTCATGTTTCATTTGTTTAATCTTTAAATCTACAACTCTAAACTTACTATGTAACATCCACCCGCAACATAATAATTATATACCTACATCATGTAAAATAGACACTGCACCTTCCGTACACTGCATACATAGTGTAGTGTAGTGTAGGTAGGAAGTTTATATATCTACAAACAATTCTTATTATGACATGTACTTCCCATATATAAGCTATTATGCGCAGAAATATTTGGGCATTCATGCCTGTGTCTGTGCTTAATTAAATAAAATAAAATAAAAATAATTAAATAAAATATATGCTGCGAAGCCTCTAAGTTGGTGTTTTTTGACTTCAAAGTTGGAAAAACCGTGAAAAATATAGACTCTCCATACAATCTCGCGTATCTTGGGTTGATACTTTGTCGATAAGTTAAGAGAATAAATTTCTCTTGAACAAATCGACAGTTGGGAAACAATTCGCAATGAAAATTACTTAATAGTTGCGACGCAATCGATGACCTTTGACTCGGGAGTCTGGCGACTGAGCCAAGGAGGCCGACAAAGATAGAGGTCTACAAGTAAAGGTAAACAAGGAAGATCAAATTAATACTTACAACATCGTTTCTGTTAACGGGTATGTAGCAGATATGAGGATCGGTTAAGTCTTTGGCCTTGTCACATAAGGACGTGTACCGATACGTTGTGACACTGTTGTGACATATGAGGGGCACATCGGGACAGCTGCACGGTGGGAGGATCGGGCAAAAGGGGGGGTAGGGAGGCTCAGGGGGGTGTCTCTTCTTCGGGGGAGGGATGCAGGGCGGGGGGCAGGGAGGTATCACGGGGTCCAAAAAGCAACGGATTGGTCTGTGTGGTGGGCATGGAGGTACATCACATCTGAAAAAAAAAAACAAAATACACGTTGAATAATATGATATTATAACAGATTGGAATTATTTTGACGACAGGGTTGTTGGCATTTAATATCTGCCGTAGGAGATCGAGAGTTACGGTACACCCAACGATTTCCGCCGTAGGAGATCCAGAGGTAGACCCAACTATATCCGCCGTAGGAGATCCAGAGGTAGGCCCAACGTAGGCGACACGAAGTAGTAAGAAATAAAAAAAAAATAAGTATGATAAGTAATCCTGGGGGGGGGCAAGTTTGGTCCAACCGGCGAAATCAAAACCCTCGTGATTACCTATATCATGGATATAATTACCATATTTGTTGAATGAACGTGACTGAGTAGTTAATAGACAAATTGTGTAATGTAAATGTTGTATGTGTTGGTTAAAAGTACTTATTATTGTTTTTTATTGTAAATTTAATTTTTCTTATGACCCCTCATACCAGCAGTCTGTTTTCTGGGGTCCTTTATTTTGTTGTTTTTTTTGTATTAAAATAATTATAATAAGAGAAGAAATCACACTAAATAACCCATTGTTACATTAACTCTAGATCAAAATTGAAAAAAAATAAAAATATGGAGTTCTATGACATCTAAAGATATTATATTATTAGATTAGATTACCTCTCCTTATTCTTTCCCAATACTTTTATTTAAAGAAGTGTTGTTTTTTTTTCTTAGTGTACCTACTGTATTTTTCTAATCTTTTTTTCTGTTTTTTTTACTATCATTTTCTTGTTAATGTAGGTACATATACCAATAAATATAAATACTATTAACTTTAGAGACTTCGCTTTGCTCGAGTTAGTTGAAAGAAATAGCCTTTTGGCAATTAACCCACCTTTGTACACTTGTACATAAAGTTTATAAATTAATGAGTATAGTTTTGTTATATTTTGTAATGTGTTTGTTTGGAAAAAAATGCCTAATGACAATATATTTACTAATGATATTATGTAGAAAAAAGTAAGCAAATAAATAAATAAGGATTAGTTTTTATTCGGGACAATGAAACAAAATATTTATCGATTTCTTACCCAACACACGGTTTACACATTGGTATTATAGGCGGGTTGTATTTTAATGGTATGGGGTCGAGTCGTTTCTGTTGGCATCGCTGCGGAGGCCATCTGGGTGGAAGGCACCTGGGAAGAACCGGCGGAGGGAGTGGATCCTGGGCGACATCTTTTTTGCAACAGCGCACGTTCGGCACCAGGGTCGGCCAAGTTTCAGGGCATCTGGCTCTTGGTTGAGGACACGGGAGCACACATTTTGTTTGGGGTTTCGGTTGCGCTGGAATACAGCATACTTTGTTTTCCGGGCCTACTCCGCAGTATTTTATTGGCATGCATTGTTTTGGAGACATTGTCTTCAAAAAAAATCCGTTCGGAGTTCCACAATTTCCAAAAACACTTTTATAAAATGGCACAAATTGGCTGATTAAATGATTTATGTGCTTTGTTTTTTTTTATTATTTTACGTTTAAACATATTTTGATTACAAAATTAACACACTACATAATTTTATATTGTATATAAAAATAATTATGACAAATGAAAAATTTGAACGAAATGATTTTCTATTTTTTAGATCTATTCCAACATTTACGTAAGTAGGTATGTTTCCATTTTTTTGTACTTACGTAGAATTTATTTTACGAAAACCATTTTTTTTTATATATTTAAAAGGTATATTTTTATCATCACCTCATGCAGATCATTACAATGATGTATCTAGAATCAATGTATCTAGAATCTTAAAATGTACTCAAGAGAGAGCAACGTCAAAAAACGATTAATTTTTAATGGGTGTTTTTTTTTGTTATTTCTTTCCTTTTGATTATAGGTATGAAAAAGGTAAATCTGGCATCTGAGAGTGGTTGCATTTACCAGTACGCATCTCCATTCAATAGGCGAAAATTGCAGATTTTTGTATCTTTGTAAGTCCTTTATATGCTTTTATACCATCCACATTATAATGAAACTAGGTAATTTTATGTTCAGCGCACACCTGGAAAGATTTCGGATTTTTTTATTTTTTATTTTATACATATTTCAGTAACATTAGTACGTTTTTCAAAAATGGACGGATTATATAGGAAAAAATAGAATACAAGTAAATTTTTTATGAATTAATATTAAAATCTTCAATTTTCTCATATGAAAATGATGCGCACTGGTAAACGCAACCACTCTCAGATGCCAGACTTACCTTTTTCATACCTACATTAAATAAGAATGAATATATATAAAAAAAACAGTCATTAAAAAATTATTCTTCGTAAACGTTGCTATCTCTAGGACTATTATAACCAGTTAGTGTATTCTATGATTATAACGTTACTAAATTGTAAATGATTTATTTGAAAAATAATATTTTCCAATGATTAAAGACAGGTAGGTGATTAATAAAATATTTTATATAAACAAAAACAAGTGAATAATTTCGCTCTGTACTATTTTATGTTGGTAAAAAAATGATGTTCGAATATTCAAACAATAAAAAAAA
Source organism: Molanna angustata (assembly GCA_963576475.1). Classification (NCBI taxonomy): domain Eukaryota; kingdom Metazoa; phylum Arthropoda; class Insecta; order Trichoptera; family Molannidae; genus Molanna; species Molanna angustata. The sequence continues at coordinate 20,328,293 of OY754978.1, read as the reverse complement.
CAACATTATTTGTGAGATCGTAATTGTTAATAGTTTTGTTTAGTGAGTGTTCATTGCAACCATGCATTTGATATTAGAGTGAAATTTATGTGTCTCAACAAAATGTATTAAAACAAAAGAAAAATACAAAAAAAAAACAGTAAAAAATCACAGGATGTTTCAATAATTCATAACAACTTAAATATAGGTGTGGTTTAAGATCTGAGAAAATGTCAATTATCATCTGTGGATCAGAAATACCGGATTTTCAGAGCAGAGAGGTATGCTATCGGCCACTGAAACCGTTCCCCATGAACGTAAGACCTCGGAAAATTCCACCCCCTTTGCCGAGGGAAAAAATGAGGGGAAGATCGTGTTGCTATGATCTTCCATGCAAAGCTGAATGCTACAGCGCGCCTCCTTGCATGAGACCATCTGGAAGGTACGAAAATTGTCCAAATTTTCCTGGAGTGTGTCCGAAGAACGTCAAGATGTGCTGCCATCATTATAGAGGGAAGAAAAAGTGTTAAAATGAAGATTAATTTGCAATAATTTGATCCAGTAATTAAGACACCCGGATTTTCGTCAAATTCATGAAGAAAATCCAAACCATACTCGATATTGATCATATGAGATCAAAAAATTAAATTTCTAAGGAATCAATGTTGTCATTTACAATATACATACTTTCAAATCTTCGCTGTTTTTTTCCGTTTCTCTTGTTCATCTAAGTCTTCATTGTGCATTTTATCTTTCAAAGGGATGGCAATCTCCGTCTGCTATAGTATATCTTGATTGTGAACAATATTTCTTCTTAAAATAATCATTTTAATACGACAAAGAATATCTTTATGTCGAGAGTCAAGAAACTAAAACGCATCCATATCATTCTTCTAAACCACAAAGCACAAGTATGAATTTGCGAAAATGAAAGGATCGTATTTTATATCAATACATTACATAATATTTATTGAAACACCACGGTGTGATAAAAAATACAAAAAAATGTAAAAAAATGGTCAGTTTCTTTTTATAACAGAAATTATGTATTTTTTGTGAATAGCTAAATAAAACAATTTATTAACAAAATGTCATTCTTAATTTTTTGATATCACAAATTTTAACAAGAATTACTTTGTAAAAAGTAAGCGGATGAATTGTAATTATTAATATTTTTTTTATTTGAAGCCTAAAATATATAAACATCTGCCATGGTACAGTTGGTTAGCCGTTTGGTTTCAGTGCGGGCGTTCTGGGTTCGATTCCCAGCAGAGGAGAAATTTACTTAAATTTATTTCTCATCCAGTTATTGCTTCTCTGGGCTGGAAAGACTACTTAGTTCGAAGAAATTGCCATATGGCTGGGCTGGAAAGACTACTTAGTTCGAAGAAATTGCCATATGGCAATAAACTCTTCACTTGCGCTGGATGCAAGGAAGTCAATTATTATTATCATCTCAATCCTATACCAATAAAGTATTTAAATATACAAAATCAAATAACTAATTACATTCATATTATAGGTATATATATTTCAAAGTTCAATTATCATGTGTGTCAAAAATATCAAAATATTCGAGTTACATATACATAGGTACAAGCAAGTAAGCAAGCCAAAAATGAACAAATAATTCTGGCGTAGTTCAGGGGTGACATCTGTGTGAGAGCATTGTCACATCATGTATAAGGACCTTTGATTTCCTTATTAATAAAAAAACAATGACTCAATAGATACAAAAGGTTTCTTCGTTTCATTACAGATGGCGATGGTATTTTACAGATTATTTTCAAACAAACAGTTTCTCATTGTTAAAATATAAAATATCATATACTTATGTATTTTTTGTGAATAGCTAAATAAAACAATTTATTAACAAAATGTCATTCTTAATTTTTTGATATCACAAATTTTAACAAGAATTACTTTGTAAAAAGTAAGCGGATGAATTGTAATTATTAATATTTTTTTTATTTGAAGCCTAAAATATATAAACATCTGCCATGGTACAGTTGGTTAGCCGTTTGGTTTCAGTGCGGGCGTTCTGGGTTCGATTCCCAGCAGAGGAGAAATTTACTTAAATTTATTTCTCATCCAGTTATTGCTTCTCTGGGCTGGAAAGACTACTTAGTTCGAAGAAATTGCCATATGGCTGGGCTGGAAAGACTACTTAGTTCGAAGAAATTGCCATATGGCAATAAACTCTTCACTTGCGCTGGATGCAAGGAAGTCAATTATTATTATCATCTCAATCCTATACCAATAAAGTATTTAAATATACAAAATCAAATAACTAATTACATTCATATTATAGGTATATATATTTCAAAGTTCAATTATCATGTGTGTCAAAAATATCAAAATATTCGAGTTACATATACATAGGTACAAGCAAGTAAGCAAGCCAAAAATGAACAAATAATTCTGGCGTAGTTCAGGGGTGACATCTGTGTGAGAGCATTGTCACATCATGTATAAGGACCGTTGATTTCCTTATTAATAAAAAAACAATGACTCAATAGATACAAAAGGTTTCTTCGTTTCATTACAGATGGCGATGGTATTTTACAGATTATTTTCAAACAAACAGTTTCTCATTGTTAAAATATAAAATATCATATACTTAACTAATTATTAATAACATTCATATTATATATACATTTCATATTAAGTGTGTGTGTGGGGGGAGGTGTGGTGTGCGTGTCTGTGCGAGTGAGTTTGTGGGTGTATGTGTGTACGTGTATGAATGCATAGATTATTTTATCCTTCAAAATATCTGGATGAAATTTGAGTTTTTTGCTAAATAAAAATACTACAATACGAGAAATGGTATTATGTTGCATTATAATAATGTAGTTATTTTTTTTCACTTTTATGCACATTTCGCAAATATACCTACAAGTAAATTGGGTGGTGGCAGAACGGTTAGCGTTTCTACTGTGGTTAAGTATGTTTTGATTTTAAATATTTTACACTACGTTTTGCTTTGGGTTAGAAATATATTATTCAACGATCACGGGTAAAACGGAGACTTACACTTTCACTTTATGAAAAATTATTTCATTGGTTTAAATTAAAATTATATTTGACCCCTTTAACTTAAATGTAACATTAATTTAAGAGAGCAGCATCCTGTTCCCGGCCAATAAACATTTCATACCAAGGAGCGATCTGACCCTGTAAAAAACACTCGTCGTACAACCACTGTCCTCTTTAATAAATGAGTTTTGGGCGAATTTTCGTTATTAAAGATTTATCTTCCGGTGTAACGCCCTTTGCAGGCCCGGGGGCTGGTCCGCGGCGGTGCGGTGGTGTCAACTAACGTCTGAGATGGGTAAGACAATAAACAGGTCGAAAAACGTGAAAGGGTTGACCATTTTATCGACCCTCGACAATTCACTTTCACTAAATAATGAGTGTACCTTTTCAAGCGATGACATTGCTGACTAGTGATGTGCGTGACAGATCTTGGTCTTCAAAAATCTGGACCATAATTTCATGACCAATAAATGCATCAGATTTTATCTAAAAGTAAATTCTTCAGGAAAAAACTTATTCCGATATTCAGAATATATATACCTATATTCATATACATTTTTGGCGGTACTAATAACGAAAAAGTAGCGAGGTTGAACCATGGAATAGAGTGATTAAAACCTAACGGCCAAAAATATTACTAATAACCAAGTTTTAAAACTTCTATTTTATTCCATGGTTTATATCACCATGGAAACGCTAAACCATCCGGGCCCCTAGTTTAGTGGTGGAATAGCAATAGTAAATTCGTGAACTGTCAAAAGTCAAATAGACCGCGCGTATTGTATATTGTCATTTTTAAAGAAATACTTTTTTTAATTATGGATAATAATCTGTTTGATTATAAAATCGGCGATTTTGAAAGATTGTTTCAAGAAATATAGCAGGTGGAAACAATTTATCGAAGACGCAAAATTTATACGGTGCGTTGTAATCCGTTTGTTGATTACGACGACATTAATTTTAGAAGTACAGATTTTCAAAGGCAGGAGTTAGACATCTCGTAGATTTATCTGGAAGAAGGCTAATAAATGAAGATATGTCCAGAAATGGAGGAAAAATATCACCGATACGTAAACAGTAAACCATCAAAACCATGCAGTAAACAAATAATGACAAACATAGAAATACGATTCTCGATAAATGTCATAGATGACGGCTAATAAAGTCATAGAGAATGAACAACGTATTTGTGTGAATCTGCATTTTCTGAAATGAAAATAATTAAGTCAAAATACTTAATAATTAAGTAGTATGTAGGTAAGTACCAATTATTATTTCTGCTTGTGAGTCGATCGCTTGTCGTCCAATTTTTATGTTGTAGACCGCCGATGGTGTAAGTCTGCCCACCCCTGTCCTAAATGGTATATTTGACGATATTTAGTTTTATAAGGTTACCTACTTCGCAACTGCCGCGTAGCGGCAAATAAGCCGCGCAGCGGCTGTTTGGGGTTGGGCCGCAATAAAGGGCAGGGGCAGAGCCCCTAATGCCTTGTGAATAAAAGACAACGGTCTTAGTGTGACCAAAATTGCCTTACTAATACCAGACAATGGTCTCATTCTTCCGTTTGCCCATCACTTTTGCTCGAAATACTCGATTGATGTATTCCGAAAGTCAAAGAGCCGTTTAATTACCTCTGAAATAAGAAATATTGTAGGTACCGTTGTTTTCACGCTTTACACAAATATTTATTGTTGATCGAAAAATTATTGCAAAGTGGAAGGTAATTGAAAACGTAACAAATTCCCCCGTGACGAGTCCCCTATTTCAAAACCGTTTAAGATTTCAATTGTCAAAGGGAATCTTTGGCTAATGAATTTGTTAACATTGTGATTGTAATTTTCTATAGGTAAAGATTAAATTTCTATAAAAATTTATTTTTAATTTTATACATATTATTTTACAATATAAAATGAGAAAAAAATTAACATTATATTTGATTTTAATTCCTACCAAAGGGGATATAGTAGGGAGTTATGAATTCGCAATTTTTAAGGTAATGTTTTTTACATATTTGATATAACTTCTCTTTAACACGCTAAATTTATAAATTTCTTTAACATGCACCCAATAACAAGTTTCCACATTCTGGAGACTTACGATATAAATCGTCTCACAGATCCAGACAGAAAACACAATTAAAAACTGTGTCTCCACCGGGAATCGAACCCGGGACCTTTGGATCAGTAACCAGATACCCAACCAACTGAGCCACGAAGGCCGACAACGCATATTATCTATTAAGTATGTGCCGACCGTCGTGGCACAGATGGTAAGCCGTTTAGCTTGTGTGCGAGCGTCCTGGGTTTGATTCCCAGCAGAGATTTTTTTTAAATTCATTTCTCTGGGCTGGAAACACTGGTTAGTTGGAATAAATTGCCATACGGCAATAAACTCGCCACTTGCACAGGGTGCAATGAGGTGTTTATTATTATTATTATTATTATCATGCTGAAGTTGAATTCTTAAAGAATCATCACAATGTATCTGCGTGTGTGTGCTTTGTATGTATGTGCGGCGTGTTTATTCTACTTTATCGATTACATTATTCATTAGATTCTTTTCTTATTTTACAAATTTGTAATTGAAAATTTTATAACAACAATACACAATATCTTACAAATACTTAAGGAAAACATTTTTTTAAATATTTATTTATTTGTGTTTAAGTGTTTTTACCTAGTTTGGTACGTAATCATCAATTATAAATACTAACGCCATCCATATCTCATGTGTTACATGCAACTAGTTTAGTGAAACAATGTCCTCTTATATAGTATGTAGGTATATATTATACAATGTATCGATAGATGATATTCAACAGATCATTTGAATTAAAATTAAGCAGCTAATCTTGTAGTACTTGGACCAAGTCCAAAAACTACACATGATAAATTAGAGATTATGTTTATCGTGAAACAGGGAACAATAATAATTCAATTCATAATGAATTAATAACACAAGTTGGCACATTATATTTTAATTTCAATAGTGCACATTAAATTATTAAATTAATTTTTGAATCATTGAAGTAACTAAGTACCTATCAAATTATGAAGATGAAAGACATAAGCGATTATTTAAAACTTATGCTGGCGAATAATTATTTCTTACAGTAAATATCTCAATTGAATTCATATTTCATGATTTATGGGTTATTACATTGAAAAAACTTTTATTAAAATACATATGCATTGAAAAATATATAAAAAACAAGATCATGGGTAGGTAATGTGTTTTTAATATTTGACATACCTGTAAGTTGCTCGAGAATTAATACAACTTATGTATTTAAAAAAAATAAACACTTCCTTGCACCCTGCGCAAGTGGTGATTTTATTGCCGTACGGAAATTTCTAACAAGTAACCAGTGTTTCCAGCCCAGAGAAGCAATATTTGCGTGAGAAATGAATTTAAATAAATATCTCCTCTGCTGGGAATCGAACCCAGGACGACCGCACAGAAACCGAACGGCTTACCAACTGTGCCACGGCGGTCGTATTTACATGTTTTATTTTCTACTGAGTTAACAGGAGATATTTTGTTTCATTTATTTTTTATATTTAAGAATTACATTAGATATAAGAATTACATTACGAGAAAGAGCTGGCATGATCATATAAATGAGATTTTGAAAGAGGGGAACATACGAAGTCAGAACAATAGGAGAGCATGTATGACGCGATGTATGAATGTAAATGAGGCAAAACAGGTATGTCAAGATAGAAGAGTCTGGCGTTCGGTTCTCTCTGCCTACCCCAAATAGGGAAACGACGTGATGGTATGTATAATGTATGTATGTATGTACATTAGATATTGGGCTGAGTTGGGCTGCTTTTGGAAAGTTGAGGCACATATTCGGTAACAAGGAAATACCGAATAATCTAAAAGCCAAAGTGTACAATTCTTGTGTTTTGCCAGTGACAACATACGGTCTTGAAACCATGTCACTTACTGCCAGAAGTCTCCACAAACTTAAGTGTAGGTACTCAACGAGCAATGGAAAGACAAATGTTGGCCGTATCCTTGAGAGACCGAATAAGAAACGAGGAAATAAGACGCCGGTCAAAGGTCACCGACATTGCAGAAAGAGTGGGAAGGCTGAAGTGGCAATGGGCAAGTCATGTGACAGGACAGAGAGATGATAGATGTACCCCCAAAATTATGAATTGGAGACCCAATCATAATAGAAGAGGTGTAAGGAGACCACAGAGGAGATGGACTGACGATATTGTCGAACTTGTGGGACATGGGTGGAAGCAGAGCGCCCAGGATAGAGAGAAGTGGAAAACTCAGGAAGAGGTCTTTATCCAGCAATGGAGTGAAAGGGGCTGAAGAAGAAGAAGATAAAGTATCATATTGTATCTTATTGTTAACTATTTATGGAAATTTTGCTGGTTTATTTGATTATTTTTTTGTACCATTACACAACTGTATTACACACTTTAACGAAGCATTCATGCAGAACGATCCTTGAACAATCTTTTTTTGAATCCACATATGAAATGAGTCTTAAAAGTTGTTTATTTCGATATTGTTTAATAAAAAAAATATTCTATAGGTACAAATTTTGGCCCTCTACCTCAAGTTTAACAATATGAAAATAACTATTAATGATCGTTGCAATACTTATAATGCAGTAGTATGTAGTTATAATAAATATTATGTCAATTTAAGAACATTAGTGCATGTTGTTTTAGTGTGTCGCGTGTCATTCGTTGATTTCAAAGGGAATAAAAGATGGTCAGTTTTGGGAGACCTGTCAGCCGCGCTGTAGTTTTTATTTGATAATTTTTTTTTTTAATATAAAATTGTCTACCTGGAATTTAGTTTAGAAAATATCAAGAAATTTCAAACAAATAAATAAAACATCCCATAAGCTCCGCCCCAACTTCAAATATCACTAGATGACCAAAAGTACTATCGAATTTGAAAATTTAAAAAACAGTTACAATCCAAATATGTATGGGCAATTTTTGAGACCGCTTTCGCTAAGACTTGTTAAAAAATAAAATTCTCCATACATGGACGGCCCAGCCTAATTCAGATGTGGCAACGGGTGTAAGCCAAGATATGTAGAGAAAGTATGGTGGTTAATTCTTTATGCCTATACCAGGAGGACATGCCGTGATCCAATGTACTTTTAATTCACACAGAATTGGAAAGATCAGTTTGTTTTCTGAAGTGAATTTACATACATTTTTGCGAATTCGACTTGTTTAAATATAGATAATGTAAGGTCACTTAACTTAAAATGATTATTTTAATCATATTTATTTATGATAGGAGTACCTAAATTCAATTTAATGTTAATGTCCAATTTCTCAGTGTCTCTTTAAGATTCCTTCTGCGCTATCTATAAAATTCCAAGTTAGACAATGTTTATATTAATCTGTCTGGAAGCTTAAAACGCATCCAAATGCTCTATAAATAATATTAGCCGACGAAAATGGAGATTAGTGAAGGTTATTAATTTGTAAAATGAAATGTGCATCGTGAGATTATTGTGAAATGTGTATATACACATCAAGGTAAACGGAAGACCGGGCGCTAACCTCACGAAATAATGGTGAGTAGGTTTAGTCATAGGCAAATAACTTGACATTTTTTTTTGCACATCTACCAACCAGGCAAAAATCGAAAATTTGGTGTGATCGTTCATAATATAAGTATTAAATTTTAAATGAAATATTCGAATACAAATAAACCAAGATTCTATAGACGCTCACTTCATAATATGATAAGTAGGTACATCTTGTGATAATTTTTGAATGAAATGTATGAATACATAAAAATCAAGATTCTATAGGCGCTCACTTCATAACATGATGAGTACATATGTTATTTTCATTACAGTTTACATTTATGCAAAATATATAATACCTATTTTGCTATATTCTCATAAAAAAATATACTTTTTTAAAATCCATTCTTGTCATTTACCGATATCGCATTTGATTAGTATTATCTGATCATTCTTTATGTAAATGTATCATCATGTCTATAGCTACATGTACTTATGTATATTCAAAACAATCGAAATCTATTTTTGACAATTTTTTTGTCAGTAATGTAAAAGGAATCTATTTTATTTAAAAACCTATTTCCCTCTTCAACCAAAATGTATTTAAATCTCGTTTGGATCTTTTGGTACTTATTGGATTAATAAAATCAATTTAACGAATATTTTCCCGGTGTTATCCATCACGGAACGCCACTGTTTCCGTTATCGCTGGCCGAGTAATTGATTGTGCCCAATGATAAATGCAGGATTTATGTAAATAAGGTCGATAGTTGCACAGCGATGTGACGTCAGCTAAAATCCCGAATTTCACGAAAATCCTACCATTACAACGCAGTGGCGTAACATTAATTATATTTAGTTAAATTGCCGAATTTCAAATGTAATTCATCGCTTGAAATGAATGATCATTGTATACAGAAGATTTATGGAAAGAACTTACAAGTACCAATAAGAACCGACTTTCAGTACCAATATTGTACAGTAAATAATTTAATAAAATCATTATTAACCAAATAAAAAAAAACATACTTAAACCCTTAAGCAATATTATATTTTGAAAATTTGAATCTTTTCTTCAAATTAAATAAAAGTATGAAGAAAAAGATCTGTGAATTTCGTTGCATACCTTGAGCATTAGATTGGATACATATTCATGTCCCAAAATAAGTGGTAACCAGCGACAGGTGTTCGGGTGTGCATTCGCATATAAAGGGAAGCATAACCCTTGCGTGTACCCCCATAGACCCGTCCCATGTCAAATAAAATGGTAATATTCAAAATGTTTGGTGAACCTCAATGGATACATTACCCCCCAATATACGAATTAATAAAGCCGTTTTATGATACAAGATTGTTCTTTAGTTGGATCTGCTCAAAAATGAGACTTTATTTATTTATTTATCTATTAATTTATTTATTCATTTATTTATACATTCATTCATTCATTCATTCATTTATTTATTTATTTATTTATTTATTTATTTATTTATTTATTTATTTATTTATTTATTTATTATTTATTCATGTATTTATTTATTTATTTATTAATTTATTAATTAATTAATTAATTAATTTATTTATTTATTTATGTATTTATTTATTTATTTATTTATATATTCATTTATTTATTTATTTATTTATATTTATTTTTTTATTTTTTTATTTATTTATTAAGAGAAAAAACAATCACACATACACATTTTTGTTTTGTAAATAATAAAGTTGATTTATATGTGCAATCACAATATTTCCCATAGAGAAGTTAAAATGTAAACATAGACGTGCTTAGAGATTAAGATAGAGATAAAAGTAATCAATCAATACTTATTGAAAAAACATCTTAAGAAGTATTGTTTGGAATAGGTACACAATAATGACATCATATAACATCACTTCCTCAACAGTGCATTCCAGCTATACCCAGGTCCTAAGAGGTTGTATCAGTGATCTTTTTTAAAATTTACCTTTTGAATATAGATTTACATGCAATAAAAATGTCAATATGGTCATTGAATTGGTCATTAAAGTTTTTACATATTCTATAAAGCGGTATCCTGAATCCTACATTAGTTCTCGGAGTATTTGTGAAAAAGAGTTGGCGCTGTCTCGTTATTCTAGATGGAATTTGTATTTGAAACATACCTACTATTTAATTGAATGCAATCGAATTTACTATGGGATATTTTATATAGTGTAAATGCATCAAATAATTTTCTTCTGTTGGCAAGACTAATCATGTCCTTTTAAGTAAATCTTTGTATTGGATCTGACGTTCATGATTTCTGTACTGCATACACCTAAAGAATTTTTTGTATCATTTCAATATTATAAGAATACTTCGCATAATGAGGACTCTAAATAACACTTGCGTTCTTATGTAATTTACTGAAGTTTTGATTAAGTACATATTATAGGTCGGCCGTCGTAGCTCAGTTGGTTAGATAACTGACACATGAGCCTAAGGTCTTGGGTTCGATTCCCGGTGAAGACATCGTTTTTAACTGTGTTTTCAGTCTTGATCTGTGAGACAGTAAATATCATAATCCTCCGCTTGTTATTGGGTGCGCGTTTCATTAATATTTTACATAGTAGGTACCTACCTGTTAGTTGCTTGAGAAACAATTAGAAATTAGAAAATTAGGTTCGTTTACACTAATACTCTGTAGAGGTAAGCGGCTCAGAAAAGAAGTTGAAGAAGTTTCGTATTCAAAACAAGGGAGATCTGTTAGGCCCGAAGGCAAAAACCATAGAGGTCGCCCTAGAGACAATAATTGTATGATGATGTGCGCTGCAGCAGCTACCGAGAGATGCAGAGACTGGCGAATAATAGAGATATTATGTGGAGAGACGGAGTGCTCGGTGCAGACCAAACTTAGGTCTGAATGCAGAGTCCTACCTACCTTAATACTAAATTCTAAATACTAACCATATTATGGTTGCGCAGTCGCACAGTTAAGTTACGAGATCACGTGGCTTCCTAAACTGGCGGTTGCTACGATGTGTTTGTATGAGAATCGTATTCCAGAGACATATCTAAATACTTGATAGCGCATGCGCAGTGGCGTAAAATAATATTTGCGAACTGTCAAAAAGTAAAGTTGATCGCGAAGAAACTTACGAGTGGTTTAATACTAAAATACGAGATGTTTTCGATGGATGATGATTTTAACGACTTCATTGAATATGTATTTGGTAATTTTGTCAAACCAAATCTCACACAGAGTATTCAGCGATCTATATAAGATGCCGGAAATTCATGGAATTTCAGAAAAATCGTGACATCGAGCTGTCAGTGTTAGGTTGGGTACATGTGTTTGTGTTGTTATGACAAAAAACATGTCTATCTCTTTTCTTCGTATACAATAATGTGAAATTCTACGCCATCGACTTTTGTTTGGCGTAGTATTTAGTATTTAGTAAGCGATGTCTCTGCAACGCAATTACTAACTTAAGAATACTAAATACTCCAGTGAGGTTAGGCGTTAGTATTTAGTTATCTAGGACTGAGCATTCGGGTCTTAGAGTCGTGACCTAGAATAAGAAGATTGGCTTACCTAAGTGAAGTTGCATATATTTGAAATCATTGATTTATTATCTATAGACGATAATAGTTTCTTATATTTTTGTAATATTTATATAACGGTTATTATACGGTGACTTTTACTATATGTCGTCTAATACACACACTCATATTTCACAGCTGTCAATGATAAAGATACTCGTGAAATGATTTTATATTCACGAGCTTCCTTTTTGGTTTAAATATGTAATATTTCATACTTACATAAGTAATTATGTCACCTTAGTTTTACTACTGTAAATATAGTAAGTAGTTGGGTATTACCTACTCTCAAGTCGTCATTGACATTTCGGTAATTCAATACACAAAGACAGTAAAACTTAATAAAAAAACTCATCGTCTTTGTTTGGAAATTCAGTTGGTTAAATAAAACGGATTATTTTATTCATTAGCACGACAAGCCGACACTTGAAAGGAACCAATAAAGGATTTATTGAAATTGCGATAAAAAATAATTATTTGTCGATTTTCCTCTAAAATAATACCGAGGTTGCATCCAACGAAATATCATCTCGATTTGTCATAAAAGTGATGTAGCAAAAAATACAGTTAAATCTGATAAAAAATCTATATATGTATATCCTTGTGTGAGAATTAGTAAGTTAGTATGATATATGGAATTAATTTCACAACTCATGTAGGTAGATTACAAAATTGCAAGCAACAGCTATTATAATCGTAAATCATCTATTTCATATTTGGTTAATTATGAAAGTAAAATTACGTAGATACCTAGATACTGTTTATTTTTAAAAATAATTGAATAACCTACCCATAAAGTTCTATCAAAAAGTGACAATACAAAAAAAATATAACCTTCTTCTTCTTATTCTTCGCCCTCGCCTTTGTCCCATTTATTTAGGGTTAGTTCTCCTTATTCTATCTCGCAAAACTCGCCTGTCCTGGCCAGATCAGGATTCCTCTCTCGTAGATGCTTCTTGATGCTCGACAGCCATGTGACTGGTGGTCTGCCTGGTCTTTTCGCTGGAGTCTCGTTGTCCAAGGCACACTGTATCACACTGTCCGTCGGCCGTCTCAAGATGTGGCCGTACCATCTAAGCCTGTTTACGACTATTTTTTCGTCTATTGGGGCCACTTTGAAACTACCGCGGACGTGGACATTCCTAGCTTTGTCAGACCCCCAGCCCACCTTAGCACATTCATTTCCGCCGTGTGCATCTCTTTTTGGTGTTTCAATAAAAAAAAAATTCTGTGGAATATCTGCTATACAAAATATGAAATCAGTATATATTTTTACCTGTCGTTTTTACATAATATTTCATCTACTTACATAATATGTATCAGGTAGAGGTAGTCTGTATGTATGTATGTACGTAAAATTCGCAAATAATGCTTTATCCTGCTGTCAGCGAACCAAGAGCCCAATAGCTGTGGTCATAGGTGCATTCATACGGAAATGTTTACAGCAACGTCAACCGTCAAAACATTTACAAAAATGGAATGAGATTTTCCGTTTTATATACAAACATAATACATACTTTATATACCTATCAACGTTTTTCACATCATCATTTACCGGTTTTTTCCGCTGAAATATATTTTTTCAATAACCGTTCGTGTTTGTTGTTCTGTAGTGAATAACGTTTTTTAAGCGATATTTTTTACGAACGAATTTTTGGACAGTTATATGATTTATATTTCTATTTCAGCAGACATTGATATTGACGTAGAGTAACATATAAATATTATTACGAACACTTCCCCACATCCTGTATAAGTGGCGAGATAATCACAAAATGGCAATAATTGGGTATATTATTATTTAAAACATATCTCCTCTGTTGGGATCGAACCAGGAAAACACGAATTTTCACTATGCCTCGGTGCTGAGGTTAACGTATGTAGGTACTTGCAGAAACATAAAAAAATATATTAATACTTCCTTCACCCTGTTCAAGGAGATGAAATTAATGTCAAATTGCAATATCTTATGACCATGTAGTTATTACATCCATATCAGAAAAAACAAAATATGCAAAATACATTATCAGTATGTGCCATACAGAACAAGCTCCACAGTAATTTTCAAGACTCTGGAAGTTATGACACTTCGTCAACTATACACAAGATCTGCACTTCTATACCATTTTAAACACAACATACCCACTATACACAATGGTGACAGGAAAATTATTCGAAAAACAATTATTCGAATGCTCAATTTTACGAATGGCAATTATTCGAATCACATTTTTTCGAAGAACAATTTTCCGAACACATAATATGTAATTATCAGAAATTACAATGTTCGAATTTTTATGACGTCATGTTGGTAGGATTGTGAGAGGAATAAACCATAGATTTTTATTATAATATACTAGATGTCGTAGTTAGCAAATTTTGTATGAATTGAAGTGAGGCATTTTTCCGGGGGATTTTTGACGTTTTAGTACATCGTTTTTCTATAGAGAATAACGACTAATGTGAATTGTTTTCGGATTTATTTGTCGTAAAAAATACTTTGTTAATTTAGATTTAGAGAAAAGTTATTTAGGGTGTGTTGAAATGTAAGGAAAACTGAAATATATTGCCAACCAAAACGCAAAACGCGCGATAGTCCATGACTCACTTTTTGCACGGAGTACCTACTACATCTACATAGTATATTATGTATAATAAAAATCTATGGAATAAACAACATGGCGACGCACCGCGCTGTCGGATATCCTAGGATGTACACCGATTTTTTAAACCTAACCTACAAAACTTTGGTAAAAATAGGTTGGTTTGGTTCGTTTGTAGTTATAATTGCGACTGGTGTGAATACTAGATAAACTGTCTGTACATGATGTGTCAAAATCAAAAACTGGTGTACCTACAAACTAGGCTATCCCGCGCTGTAAAACATCAGTTATTAAAAAGTTGCAAACATACGTACCCAACAATAATACAACAAGTAATAATAGTCTTCATCGAATATATTTTACTGGCAACAAATATGTCAAAGGAGGCAACATAATGACACAAAAATATATTAAATTCGGTCAATTGATATTCCAACAAAGTTAGTTAGAATAATTTGCTTTCGGACAATTGTCATTCTGATAACTGATTTTCGAAAAATTGTTATTCGTACAATTGTGCATTCGAACAATTGTGTTTCGAAGAATTTTCATGTAATCATACACAATACACAACCTCCAAGAACAACAAGATCCTTTATCACCAACACAATAAAAATATCCCAAAGTTGCAAACTACCCATGGACAAATAAACTTTAAATAGTATGCCATCAAACTACATAATTGCCTACCAACCTCATTAAAACTGCTACCACAAAACACATCGTCACAAAAATACAAAAAAAACACATAACTGCATGGATATATGTACAACACCGGTTCAGAACAATTCAATAACATAATTACACCTAATCAAATATAATTTATTTTTTATTTATTTATTATTGACAATAAAATGAGGAAGATACAAATACAATTACAAATACAATTACACACAGATTTTAATTTAACAATTAAACATCACATTTTTTTCGCAAATATTATTTAATGTATAATTTAATACAAGAACTATATACATAATCTACTATCTATGTCACACAAATGTTCAAATGATCACATCGGCACAGGACTTCCTAGTGAGGTGTTCAATGTATCCGATCAATTAATTATAAGATTTATCAATAAATAATACACATACACACACACACACACACATATGTACACACGTACTTAATTTCTTGCTCTAGTGTGTAATTGTATTTGTAATTGTATTTGTATCTTCCTCATTTTACTGTCAATAATAAATAAATAAATAAATAAATAAAAAATAATAATAAAAGTAGACGAAACATAATATTAATATCTGGTCGGTTGAAAGATGTTTTCCAATAAAAGAAGCCACAACACGCCTCTCCTAAACGAGCTGCACTGGTTGAGGTGTCCAGAGCGAATATATTATAAAGTGTGCTTGATGGTTTTCAAGGTTCTGCATGACTTGGCTCCGCACTATTTTCGAGAACTGTGTCAGAGGAATGTACCATCAGAGAGACGCTTAACATTGAGTTCATCAGAATAACACCAATTCTTTAAAGGAATTGGATAGAGCCAATAAAGCGGCTCTCGTTGATCGTGGTTTCGGTGTTAACGGACCTATCAAATGGAATAAATTGCCTTCTGAAGTGCGTGGAGAGCAGAGTTTTGGGGCCTTCAGTAAATTGCTTAAGACTTTTCTGTTTCGCAAAGCTAGCAAATAAGCAAAATCGCCCTTGGTATGGTCTTTGACCATAAAACGGCGCTATATAAATATAATTTGTATTATTCATAGCTCTAAATTCGTTTTTACTACGTAAAAATATAAAAATAAATAAGCATTAAAGTTTACAAACTTCTCGCATCTCTGATCGTTTATAATTCAGGGGGGGAATATCTTTAGATGTCATAGAACTCCATTTGATTATTATATCCATGATATGGGTAATCACGAGCGTTTTGATTTCGCCGGTTGGACCAGACTTGCCCCCCTGATTAGTTGAAATAAATTGTTCTCATTCCTTGCAGGAAGTGTCAACAATACCAACGATTTTCTTGTTTATTCTAAATACAAATAAATTACGTTTGTTTAACTCAAATTCGAAAATTCGATCCAATCGATTGGATCGAAGTTTTTCAATAAATCGAATCATAATATTATATTAAGAGCAGACTCCGAGAATAACAGGACACAGTCCTAACTAAAGTGGAAGGAGATTTTTTATTATACTTAATACAAAATAGTTGTCAGGAGAATATGATTAAACTTGATTATTTTTCTTGGATACAGTGAGATTCCTATTTGTAAATCGACTTGAATTGTAAAAAAAAACAAATAAAGTGCCTTTTCAGACTTATTGAAGTGTGAATAATAGAATTGTAGTAAGTGTGACTAAAGTAAAACTACTGAAGTACTGGTTAAAAACAATGTCATCGGCATATCTTATGTTATTTATAGCCCGTCCATCTATCTTTATCTCTATGTCAACATTTTGTAGTGCATTTTTGAAAATGAATATCAATGTTAGGATATTGAAATATCATGGATTTTTTTGTTGAAGGCGACTTTTGCTCTTAAGCGGCTTTCTTGAGATATCCTACTGGCCAGATAAACAAATTCTTTGACTTGCTTTACTGTGGTGTCACCTAGAAAAATATTTGGGGTCACCTCTTCTCTTCCATCAACCATGAACTTTGTTTTATATTTATTTATAATATTTATCTTTACGTCATAATTGGAGTTCAAGACATTTTTTTCTTCTTGAAATGTTGACAATCTCTAAATGCATTTTTATGAAGTACATTTCTATTAGATTTTTAAACAAATATAAGATTCCCAAGGGAAAAAAGTTTCCACAATACACCATACACACAAAAACATTGTAACTAAACTTATAGTATGTTAATGATGAATATGAAAACATATTCAATTCTACAATTTATTTATTTTACTCCCGACGACCGTTTCGGCTTATAACGGTATAATCAACTGGTGTTGAATACACAGTTCACATTTCTTTTATACAAAGTTAAACAAAGGTTATAACAGGTAAATAGATAAATGTATGTATGTAATGCTATTAATGATGGGAAAACCGGACACATAATGAGGTACTGGAAAAGGGATAGACAAACGGGTATTTGTGTGAGAGGGGGAGAGAAGGAAGACATACAAACAATTAAAATATGCCATGTGCATAGGAATTGGATTTTCTGGTAAAGCCCATTATTACTATTTCAGTATGTCAATTTCTTATTATTTATGGGTGGCAATTTATATAGTTCTTATATGTAAACAACATAATACCTAAGTTATAATTTTTGTTCCACATATATTGTTTCGGCTCACACCACCTTATCAACTGTATACAGGTATTACAGGTACCAAATAAAAAGAAAATTTACTAACATTTCTTTGTATGTATGGCATTGTGTTACGGCACTTTTGAATTGTGTATAGGTAGAGAAGATGAAAGCTTCATATTTCTGAATTTTCTCGCTTCAAGCTACATTGTTAAATTCCTTTGAAAGGTTTAAAAAGAATAATATAATACCTACATTAATACCTACAAAAAGATCTCTATACACAACTCAAAATAACGGCTTGTCTGAGAACTGTTTTCTTTCCTTGAAATTTCAACGATAAACCTTTTCCTGAATTTGAATAAATTATATAAATAATACATTACATTGTTAAGCTTTCATGTTAAATTTTAAAATACAAAGTATTTACATATTTGGAGGAAAAATCACTTAAGTGTATAAATAATATCTTTATCTGGTTATATTGGTATTTTTACCAAATATTTGTTTGTGAGAGGCACAAAAAGGAATTGTAGGAATTGTAGAATTGTACATGCATATAAAATATAAAACATTTTACTAAATTTTATCTAAAACTTCTTTGCTCGATTTGTTTAAATAATGTAAAACTAAGGAAATTAAAATTTTAGATTATTTTTAAAATTTTGATAATGATATACAGTCGTGTAGAGAAGATTAGGTTAAGGATTAAGAATCAAGGGATTAAACATTCATAGAAGAAAAACGGTATTCACAATAAAATTACGAGTCTAATTAATGAAGTGTTTAGGTACTTGCTTTTAAATATTTTTTTACTTTAAAAACTAATTTGTTCAATAAGTAATGAAATACAATTTTTTTGTGTGATTCTTAATATTAGATTAATTTGTTTTGTTAAGTATTGTATTGAAAATAAGTGTATTTGTGTACGTCCTTATATTACATTAAAATCAATATTCTTGAATAAGCATTGAAATAATGTTTTTTTGTATGATTATTTAAAAAACAATAAAAACTTTTTTGTTGAATAAGTACTAAAATTAAGATTTTTGTGCGATTCTTAATACAACATTAAAATCTTTTTCGATGTATGAGTTGGTATTAATTATATTAATTTTTTTTGTAATTCTTAATATAACATTGAAAACTTTTTTGTTGAATAAGTATTGAAATAAAGGTTTTTGAGCGATTCTTAAAAATTAAAATATTTTTTGTATGTTTTGAAATAATTATTTTTATATGAAATTAAATGAAATTATTTATTTTCATTATTTACATATATAATATATAACAATTACAAAAAAAAACTATATTTTAAAAAGACTTATTATAAACATACTATGTACAATTGTACCTGTTTGGAAATTTATTGCCTCACTAGACAAGTCTGTTCTGAGGCAGTACTTTTTCAATTTGGCCTAAGGTTACATGTTTTTGAATGTAAAATAATTAAACATAAACAGACAAGAAAAATAATCAGAATAATATAACGTGATCTCTCAGTTATGTTAGCCCATATAATTGGAGTTGAAATGATGGATGGCACCAAGCTTTGGTAGAGATTCTCAGGTTATGAAGGCACAGAGCAGTAAACTATGTAAGGATATTTAACAGGACATGCGCAGATTATATTATGCCATTTCTTTTCAGCCAGTAAATTAACAGATTTTTGAAGTTTGTTTCGTCGCGTGAGATATGATTCTTAATATAAATGAATGAAATTGAGTTGAATATCTTTTGCTGGTTTTATGAAATTTTGCAATCCTCCTACTTTATATTCTGCAATTACCAACTAACTCAATTTCTTTTCAGGCATGTTAGATCGGCTGCTGGATAAAGGCATCTTCTAAACATTTCAACTTATTTCTGGTCTTCCTACGCCTTTTTTGTTGGTTCAGGACCTCCACTTCAGGGATCATCTGACACTGCCTTGCCTCGCCACGTACCCCGCCAGCTGCTATTTCAGCTTTGCGGCTCTCTCTGCATTGTCGGTGACCTTTGGTCAACATCTTATATCCTCGTTTCTGATTCAGTCTCGGAGAATGACGCCCAACATTTGCCTTTCCATTGGTAGTGAGGGACATAGTTTCTAGACACTTCTCACCACACCCCTCCATTTTTCCAAGGATATTTTATTCAAGGATACTATGCAAAATTTTATTAAAAAAATGTAATAAAAGAAACGGAAAATATAGATATTCTATGTTATATATATAATTAAAAGTAAAGATTTTTTGATTCTACATTAATTTTATTCTGCACGATAGGCCTATTTCGCCTTGTTAGGGCATTAACTAGCTTCTAACAAGGCGAAATAGGCCTATCGCGTAGAATATAATTAATATAGAATCAAAAAGTCTTTACTTTTATTTATAGATATAACTTATAATGGAATTCTACCAAATAAAAACTTCGACGATAATTAATAATAGATATTCTATGTATTAAAAAGGAGTATTCTTGAAAAAAATGTTAATTCTTAAAAGAATGGAGAGATTGCAGTTTCCAAAATACGTTCTCATCCTCAAATTAATCGTCTAACACCAAATTACTAATTTTGATCAATTATATATTTTTGCAAACTCAAAAAATTGATTCATTTGGTCGAAAGTTATTGATAGAATTCCATCAAAATTTCTTAAAATTTTTAATATACATTAAAAATAAAATTCTACTGTTTATTTAGAATTTAGACTACAACTTACAACCGGTTTCGTGCTAAGCACATTTTCAAGTAGTCAATCATTTTATTTGAACCACGATTCACAGCAATGAACCGTGCGAGGTATTAAAAAATGATACATTGCAATAACAATTTCAAAGATAACCAAAATGACTGTCGATATATATGTTTGTTATTAAATGTGTCCGTGATATTTTTGCATTTCTCTCAACCGGCCACTCGAAGTCATTACACCAGCTCCCAAAATCACGACTCATCCCTGATTCGTCAAACTTTTATATACACTAATGTTGGGGTATGCGTTCATTAATATCCCCATCATAACGTAAATGTTATCAAAAATAATTATTATTATTATTTTGGATGGTACCATTAAATTTTACGACCATGACTAATTATAATGCGATATGCACTTTATTTTGCGTAGCGAAATGCATTTAATTATAATATCGTATGTGGATGTATAATATGTAGGTATTTGATGCATGCGTGCGTTGTTTTATTGCAAATGTTATTTGCAGTTTGTGTGAAAATGCTGGGATTCGTGCAAACTATCTAAAAAGGTTAATATTTATGACATAAAAGGAGTTTCTTCCTACTATTTATAACTTTTTAATGTATTTTGAAAAAATGAGAAACGAACAAATATAATCCAGATCAGAGATTTGTTCAAGAGAATTTATTTCTCTTAACATATTGACAAAGTATCATGCTAAGATACGGGAGATTTGTATGCAGGGTCTATATTTTTCACGGTTTTTCCAAATTTGAAGTCAAAAAACACCAACTTCGAGGCTACACAGCATACACCTTCCATATATGGATTTACTCAGATCTCCGAGTAGAACATTTAATGTGTCTGTGTATGTGCGCGTGTCCCCCTTATATCTCAGAAACCACAAAAGCTAGAAAGCTGAAAATTAGTATGACAAACACAAAATCTCAAATCGGTTTTTTCAAAAAAAAAAAAATTCAGATAAATTTATGTGTTTAACTGCCTATATTTCCAAACTTTTTAAAAATATCGAAAAAAGCTGAAACATCCCAACTAGATAATTTTTATGAAAATTGTTTTTAGTAACGCCTATACACAATATGTAAGAAGACAAAATAGTTTGAAACTTAATCTCCAAATGTACCTACATACATATCATAATGCTGTTTTCATATTCGGGTAAAAGTTGATAACCCCTGACTTAAAGAAAAATTCAAAATTCTAAGTATAAAAGTTTTGTAGGTCTATAACTATTATTTTGTAGGGCTCTGTAAATTGAGCGGATCAAAAGTTATAAGGGCGGGACGGACACACACACACACAGACACACGGACACACAAACACACGAAATATTCTACTCCGAATTCTGAGTAAATCCTCTGAGTAAAGTGGTGTTTTTAGACTTCAAAGTTGGAAAATCCGTGAAAAATATAGATCCTGCATCCAATCTCGCGTATCCTGGCTTGAAACTTTGTCGATATGTTAAGAGAACAAAGTTCTCTTGAACAAATCGACAGTTGGAAAATATTTTCGTTTTGAATCATATGCCTCTATTGGTAGCTATGACTGTACCTTAATAATGAATATGGAATATAAATAAACATACCTTGCACAATTACCACTATATAAATTGTTAGATATTTGTATCAGTTCACCGGATTTATTTTTTCGTGTGAATAATAAATTCTATGTAAATGTATTTATTAAATTTTATGATAAAACAATTGTTCTTCTTCTTCGTTCTATATCAGGTCCCCCGACTGACGTTGGTGATCACCGCTAAAGAAGCATCTCTGTCAGGAACAATTCGCCGACGTCTCTGATGCCGCCGGTTCACTCACGAAGGTTGGAAGCCATAACATCTGAGGGGCATGTTTGGTTCAACCGGCGAAATCAAAACCCTCACGATTTCCCATATCATGGATATAATTATTATATGGAGTTCCATAGTATCTTTAGATGTCATAGAACTCCATATGATAATTATATCCATGATATGGGTAATCATTAGGATTTTGATTTCGCCCTGGAAGACCACCCAAACGATGGAAGGATAGCTGGACGTCCACTTCACAAGAGCAGGCTCCTAGGATAACAGGACACAGTCCTAAAGAAGAAGAGATTTCGCCGGTCGGACCAGACTTGTCCCCCTGACGTCTTCCTATTCCTCGATAACAAACATTATATTTGAAATTATATTTGACATACACACATATAAGAAATATTAATAGTTTATAAATTGTTTATATTAGGGAGTGTTATCTATCTTAATACAGCAAATAATTCAGTCAATGACCGATTGTGTGTATTTATTATATGACATTGGGACTCAATTATTTTTATCGATTTCTTCTTTATCATTGCATAGCGTATATATTATTATTATTATTATATGTCAAGAATTATGACATTCAACATGACATATATTTTTATCAAATAGAAGGTACCTACCTATGATATTCATATTTTCTGAACGCAATTATGTATCATATCGTAAGCGATAAGGTATTTAAGCTATCGCGAAATAGTTTCTGAAAATTGAGAAAAATAAGTATGCCAAACTACGTCTCAATTATGCCTGTTTTTTTATTAATTAGGCAACGTACCCAAATCAAGGGTGATTAGAGCCATTCTAGTGTGTATGAGACACACAAATTATTATTTATAAGTATTAGTTTGTAAATGTTCAACTAGAAATTAGTTAAACATTTACAGGTTATTTTGATTAAAGAAAAAAAATTTAGAAATTTGGCAATAAATGCGATTTTTGTTGAGTGATATTAAAAGGACGAAGAACATTAACAAGAAATCATAAAGATCTAATGCAGATGTATTTCGGCAAGAAAAAAAACACATGGTCGGGCGACTCAACATCCAATCCACATTGGCAAATTGGACTATCCACAACTTCTTTCCCCTTTCTCCTTTAGCGCTTTTGTCCCGTTTCTATAGGGCTACGCTTTGACCATGATCCTGGAATTGGCGAGTCTGGTAATTATATTGAAGCGACTGCCATCTGACCTTCGTAACCCTTAGAAAGGCGAATCAGACAAATTGGATCATGGCTACACATAGCTAGTGATATAAATCCACACATAGATTTTTAAAAATCCAGAGGTGCGTACCCCGCCTGGATTCGAACCGTCGACCTCACGCATGTGAGGCGACGACAATAGCGTTGGACTATCACCGCTATTTGGACTGTCTACAACCCAAATCTTATATAAGTGAGATGCTAATATACAATGACCAATTCGGAGTCGCAAAATATTGGATATTTCTCTTTTTGATATCTTCATCGCTTGAAACCAGGGATGATTTGGTATATAGTGTTTTTAATCGATTTATATTAAGATCTCGTGATGCATAGATCTCGTCTCAACTCAATTTTATTCTTTATTTATTTTTATATGTACAAAGACTCTATTATATAAACTATCTTATTATATAAAAATCTCGTGCCACAATGTCCGTACCGCTCAACTTATTTCAATGAAATTTCGTAAACGCGTATTGTTGGTTGGTTCCTACTTGAAAGGTATGATAGATGGCGCTGCTATCGAGATCTGAAATTTTTTTTTAATTTATACAACGAAAAATTATATATTTTTTTAAAACGACATTATAATTTCTTACACAAGGATTATGAATTAATTTTTAAGTAGTGTAAGATTTCAACACATGATGGTGTGAACAAATTTATTAACAACTGTATTACGCATCTGGAGAATGTACCATACTCAAATGTACGAAAAAAAGTGGTTAAATACATATTTTGTAAAACTAGTTGCATGTAACACATGAGATCCAACTGTAGATAGCGATAGTATGTATAGTTGAAGAATAAGTACCAAACTATAAACCTATAAATCCAAAATATTGAATATTTTAGGATATTTTGTTTTCTAGCTTTTATGGTTTCTGAGATATATGGAAAAATAAACCAAAAATTCAAAAGTTGATAACCCCTGAATGAAACAAAAATTCAAAATTCTGAGTGTAAATGTTTTGTAGGCTTATTACTGTTTATATATTCTGAAATTTTGGGCTCTGTAAATTAAGCGGATCAAAAGTTATAAGGGGGGACGGACACACACACAGACACGCACACACTAACACACACAGACACACGAAATGTTTTACTCCGAATTCTGAGTAAATCCGTATAAGGAACATTATATGCTGAGAAGCCTCTAAGTTGTTGTTTTTTGACTTTAAAGTTGGAAAAGCCGTGAAAAAAGTAGACCCTGCATACAATTCTCGCGTATGTATGACTTAAACTGTCTCTTCCTTCAAGAGAATTTTCATTCTCTTGAACGAATCGACAGTTGGATGAGGTCTATGATGACTTACTTAATGAAGTTTTTTTTATATTTTGATTATTTTATTGAATTGAAGCTATATGAAATTATTTATTTGATTTGTGTGCAAATACTTGTTAAACGAATTAATTAGGAGGCATAATGAAATATTTTGATTGAATTAAGTCATCCAATATAAAATAGGTACGATAAAAAAATAAATATACTGATAATGGCGATGAGAAAGTGAAAGAGGGAAGCAGGTTTACAATTATATTTTTTTAAGTTTTCTCTTAAATAGGTACCTACTTTAACAGATTGATACGACCTAACATCCTCACACAAGATATTCAATAGTTAACTATTTTTGAAATAAGACCTTAAAACTTCATTAAAATGGCTGAGAATGGCAAGTATGACGCGTTCAGCAGGTACATGCAGGTGACAGTCATTTGATAGAAAAACAATATTGTTTTTGGATTCAGGAGGGCATGTCTAGTCAACAGTCTAACATTTAAGCCTCATATGGATGACGTTGTGGCTCGCGCAAGACGGATAACGGGGTTCATATTAAGAACAACAAAACCTTTTAAGAGAATCGATAGTCTGATCACCCTGTTCCGCTCACTAGCGCAGAGTATACTCGAATAAAACTCATGTGTCTGGAGTCCTCATTACGGAATTGACACGGGACTGATAGAATCTGTTCAAAGGTATCTTTTGAGAGTCATAACATATCGAACAGGGTTGATTAATAGTTTGAAGACCTACAACGAAAGGTTGAAGTATTTGAAAATAACTAGACTCGAGACAAGAAGACAAATACACGACCTTACTGTTCTTCACAAAATTGTTAATGGTACCATGGACTCAAGACTTTTACAAGACATACAACTGAATATTCCTAGAAGATCGCCGAGATTCGCCAATACCTTTCACATTAATATTCTTCGGACCAGCTTCATGTATTACAGTCCCATACCCAGAATGTGTAGACAGTATAACGATATGACAAGGGAGTATCCTGATCTTGACGTGTTTGCGGATTCGCTCTCTGTTTTTAAAAAAAAAGTTATTTCGCGCGTGTTGTTTTAAGGAAGATCTCAGTGCTGTTTATGTACGCTATTTTGTCTTTTCTCTAACTTTTATGACTTTTTTGATTTCTTATGTGCCTGTTTTTTTTTTGCTTCTACTTATGTAACTTCTATATCTTTTTTTTTCTTGAATTGTGTAACTTTTTTCTTGTTGAATTGTGTAACTATTTTTTTCTTTTTCTTTTTTACTTAACTTTTGTAGCCGAATTATTTCTAATTTATGTACTTGTGTAACTTGCGTGTGTGATTGAGTGAGAGCTCATGTTATTTTGTGTGCATCCATAATTGGACGTCCAGCACTCGTAGTAATAACCAATATTGTTTTCTTTTTGTGAGAATTGTGAGCTGGATGTCTGTCGATGTTCCCTTTTAATAAAATAAAAATAAAATAAATAAAATAAACAGGCGAAATCAAAACCATCCATGTGTACCCATATCATGGATATAATTTATCTTATAGAGTTCTATAATATCTTAATATTTTGACCAGACTTGCCTACCCAGATTAATAATTTCTTAGGAGGCAGTTAAAGTAAACGAATAATATTTAGTTCTTATACATATAAGTTTTTATGATCTCATGGATTTTTTTATAACGAAACTTCAGCATGTAAAAGAAGCACGAGCTTTTCAATAGGCTTAATACTCATCGATATCCGATGTTAGAAGCGAAAAATTGAAAATTCCGATAACATGACTCTCCACTTATAGTGTAGTACGATTCAGTAAAATAGAAGCAGAAAACCAAAAATATTATACTTTAGTTCGTGTTGGTAAAAATAATAATATAACTTAGGTAGAGTAGAATAGATCCCCTTCTGCAATGTGACCTTAAGTATCGGAATTTTCTTGCGAGACTTTACGGTCCAGCAACGTTTTGTTATCTTTAGTGTTTCCAATATGGTTTGGTACGTAGCCATTGGCCATACACGTTCATATTGATGTACGGCTTGTTGGTCAAGGAATTCCTGAAATACTGCACCCAGAAACATATTTCACAGATGTTCAATTTATTCACTTAGTAAAACATATATCGACTTTAAAAGTAACCGTAAAACATCTGCAGTGTACCGTACATTTTTCTAATAGGAACGCCAAAGATTTTTTTATTTCTATTTTATATTATTTTATTTACGGCAAATTGCCTTTTACGCACATAAACAACAATTAAGTACACACATTGAATTACAAAAGAAAAAATTAAACTATCATATTACTATTAAAACTCTCAATCCTGCGGATTGGTTTGTAGAAGACGTCTACATCTCGCTTTCCACTTCTCTCTATCTTCTGGAGCCCTCTTCAGCTCAACATAAACAATCATACGCACATTCAAAAAGAAAAAAAAGGCACTATTACAAAAACAGTAAAAATAAAAAAAACATAAAGAAACAAAAACCTATAAAAAATTCTTAAAATGTTTGCAAGAATATTTCACCGACATAAAAATACATAATACCTGACTTCGCACCGTCTCTATATGACGAAATAGGCAGAGATTTTTTTTTAACAAGTCCACGTAGGGGACACCAGCTATTAGGATTTGGGTCCATTTTACTCTTCCGAAGAAGCGCACTACGTAGCGTTGGGAGGGGTTAGCAATCTAGAAAAGAGTTTATTAATTCGGATTTTAAAAAGACCCGTGTTGTACGAAGGTGGAAACACAGAATTCGGAAGATCGTTCCACAGTCGGGCTGCTGTATTAATAAAGGAGTTCGAGAAGCGACTGGTTCGTATATGTTGAAGGTTTACTATGAATGGGTGTTGTGATTGAGTAAAGCGAGTGACTCTGTTGCGAGTGGGTGGAGGAGGGACCAAAGATGCAAGTTCTTCTGAGCAATTCCCGTGATGGTATCTATAGAATAAACTTAAAATACCGACTCTGCGTCTGTGTTCTAGTGATTGCGCTTTGTAGAGTATACAGATCTGGGTCTTACTAAAATATCTACGCGCTCTATATAGTACGCTCAATTTTTTGGAGGCGAGTTTCACCTTAGCTTCGATGGAGCCCTTGTAGAGATGAGCGAATGTCTAAATTTCTTTGAAGTGGCTATAAATTATCTGTCTCGATTGATTTTGTAGGTAAAGAAATCAATATAAAACTTTATTATTCCAAAAATATTATGTGTTTCTTCTTCTTCTTCAGCCTGTTTTTTCCATTCTTGGACATAGGCCTCCCCCTTGATCCTCCACAACTCCTTGTCTTGGGCACACTGCATCCATCTCCCTCCGGCACATTTCTTGATGTCATCAGACCACCTTTCCTGGGGTCTGCCGACACCCCTTCGGCTTGTTTTCGGTCGCCATTTTACAATCTTTTTTTGGTCCATCGTGAATCCTGGCATCTGGCAATATGCCCAGCCCAGCTCCACTTAAGACCAGCGTCCCTTTCTGCTTCATCGGCTACTTTGGTTCTTTCTCTTATCATGACATTATGAATTCTGTCCCTTATTGAAATACCTAGCAACTTTCTCTCCATAGCTCTCTGTGTCACTAACATTTTTGTCTGATTACCAGTATAATACGGATTTCACACTTTCATAGATCTTTGTAATATAATAACAATAAAAAAACGTATACCTATTTGGAGCTAATATTGTTTGTTACATTATAGTGTTGTTTATAAATTTCATATGACTGAACAATAATGGACATCAAAAAGGCTATTTCTCAGCTGTATACACTAGTTAGTTGGAAGAAATTGCTATACGGTAATAAACTCGCCACTTGCGCAGGGTGCAAGAAAGTGTATATTATTATTTATTTGGTTTCCCTGGAGTGCTTCTGGTTTTCAGCAATGCTTTGGATGAACACACTACATAATCTGTAAGAAAAAAAGAGAATAGAAAGAGAAAATAAAAATAATACCTATGTATTGCTACAGAATTGGGTGTAAGAGATGGACATACACAGTGTAAGAGATAGAGTGAATTGCAGAGGCCGCACCAGAAAGGGATGGCATAATCATGTGAATGATATTTTGAAAGAAGGAAGTAGGTATAAGAAGCTTGAAAAATCGGTGAGCATGTATGAGACGATGCTTGGATGTAAAGGAAGCTAGGAATGTGTGCAAAAATAGAAGAGTATGGCGCTCGGTTCTCTCTGCTTACCCCGTAAGGGATATGGCGTGATGTATGTATGAGTTTTAAAAATAATCATTTGTTCTCCATTTCAATTATGATCTGAAATCTTCACATACCGAACCTAAAAATACTTATCAATTTCGATTATCTGGGTTATTGAATTGAAATGTTTCTCACATTATTTTAGATTTATTTTTATAGAAAAATTAAATATATTTTAAGAAATATTGCGTAATAATAATATAGGTTATTAATTAATTAAATAAAATATTTATTGATAAAGCAATGCAATATCTTTATCCGTATGATATCAATGCATTTTTGAATCACCTTGTCACTATATAATATATTCTATAAATAACATGACATTCATTTATCTACTGAAGATAAGATATGGCAGTTTTTAAGGCTAGATAATCTTTAAATTATTATACACGATAAAAAGACCCATAGCAGCATAACACACGTACGAATACATCATACTTCCCTTTACTTTTGCTATGAAAATTGCAAATTTCAGCCAGGGTAAGGTTTGATGTTCCTTTTCTCATCGTGCTTCGAATGTACCCGCCCTATGATAATGAAAGAAAACCAAATTTAATAATAATTAATAAATAAAATAATTAAAAAATATGTTAAGGTATTACTTTTTTTAAAATATGTAAGTGAAAACATGTACTTAGGCAAGAAACTATATATATCATTTTTGTTTAGGTATATTATTATTTTGTATGCTGTATGTTTTCCGAATAAAATATAATAAAATATTAAAACGAGTGAGTAAGTATTCATTTTTTTCTTTATGAAAGGTTGACAATCCCTAAATGCAGTTTTATGAAGTATATTTCTATTAGATTCTTGAACAAATATTATTTTCCCAGAGGATAAAATTTTCATAATATACCACACACACACTTAAACATTAGCACAAAACTCATTGTAACTCTCTACATGATACCTGTTGAGAAATTGATGTAAAAAACTGCTTTACAATAGAAAAACATGTATGAGACGATGCATGAATTTTGATGAGGCGATGTAGGTATATGTATCAGTATGGAAGAATGTGGTGTTTGGTTCTCTCTATCTAGTCCGTGATGAAGATGGCGTGATAGTTTGTAGATGAATACTATTACATTCATAGTAGTGGAGAGTAAAAAAAATACAAATTCCTTACGAACACATACAATATCAATATGAAGTCAACAACTCAATTTTCACAAATAGATGTTATTTTACTACTGTTTACAATATACATTTTTCATATAAATATGCAACATCATAATACTACTTAATATTTTTTTCTTTAAAGGTTGAAAATCACTGATGCACGTTGAAGAGTATCTATATTTTTTATTATCCGAACTTCGGAACATATCCAGTGGGATTATTGCCACCCAATGCTGTCCTCTTATAGATCGGAGCTCCTCGTTGCTGTCCGTGGGCCTCTTCAAGGTCCCATTAGTCATACGAATTTTGTGATCTCAAAAAACCATTTTAAAGCCTTCAATAAGTTCTATCATAGTTATGGTGCCTTACTATCAGATATCTGGTTGCCACTTTCTGGAGACTTACGATACTAATCATCTCAAAGATCCAAACTGAAAACACAATTAAAAACTGTGTCTCCACCGGGAATCGAACCCAGGACCTTTGGATCAGCAGTCCTATATCTTACCAACTGAGCCACGAAAGCCGACGTGTAGTTGAGTTTAATTGTTAATTATGTATATTTCTTCCACTGTTACAATTTTTGAATATGTATTTACCATTTATTAACCTACTCAATCACACACGAAAAAATCTTAAAAATCGGTCCAACCGTCTAGGAGGACTTCAGTGACATACACACTCACTTTGATTATTTATAAAAGCGTCATTATAAAATTTTTTTTGATCATCGGAGAAATTTTATAATATTTATTAACAATCTAAATTAAACAAATATTCTGGTTAAAACTAATGCTTTCTTAAAAGGAATTGTTATATTCATACAGTGTCGATGTATAAAATATAATATGAAATTAAAAATAAAATAGGAAAGTAAATACTACAAGTGAAAACTTAAAAAAAAGTACTTTCCGATAGTACATTCTAGATCATATTTATCGCAATGAAACTAGTCAACCCAACGCCACACATTCAATAGGGAAATTAAAAAAATATATAAAAAAGAAATAGTATCCTTGGGTACCCTTATTAGATCATGTTTTAATGGGCCCCGGGCGTTGTAGGGGCCCGAGTTTTATCAACTCTCATTAAAATTGCGCTAAGCCAATGTTCATGTCGTCCTCGGGCTTTTATCCAACAAGGATGTAACTTTACAATGTTATGTATTTTTATCACAACTTTTTCATTGGATAAACAAAAATTAATTCCTGCTTAGCTGATATCCGACTGTCCCGATAGGCCCTGAATTTAGTTTGACTTAATTTATAAAATAGTAGCGATTTATGCGTTAGTTAACAATAAAACTCCCTATAGAAATGCAACTACTACAGAAAAAGCCTTATATAATTTGGAAGAAAATCTTAACAAAGATAAAAAGACAGCATTATTTAAACTTGGCTAGGCCGTTGTAAAAATGCTATTAGAAAAGTGGACTGCATTATTTTCAACTCTCCATAAGCTAAGTAGGTAGGTTCTACGAAATATTGAAAATTTATGATTTTCCAAATTTTAAGCGTATATTTCATTAATGAGTATCATGTAGAGAGCGCAGATTGTGAGTTTGTCATGATTATTATATCCTTTTTTCACTTGCCTGTACTTGCGATAAGTTTTAAACTAACTTTCCGACCAGTTAGCTCTAATACTTTCAGAATTTGTGTCACCGAAGACAATGTGTTTCAAAGTTTGCTTTATTTGATATTTCTATAAAATTGAACGATTTTGTATTTCTGAACTTGAATTGTGACATCAATACATGTTGCATAATAATAAGTTGGGTCGATGGCAGAGCGGTTAGCGCGCTGGGCAAGTAATCCAGTGATCGCGAGTTCGAATCCTACCTCGACTGATTTCGTTCACCTATAGCACAAGCATTTATTTGCTTATTTTAGGGATCGTAGGAAGATGTATATGTACTTGTTTAACAAGGACATATTCATTTTTTTTTCAAGGACATATTATGGAGTAGGTAAGGTACTATGTATGAAGTACCTACTCCAAATCAAAATGAAAATACCTACCCATTTTTTCATAATCAATTACTATAATCTGTCAGTACTGTTTTTTATAGAATTAATTTTCCCTTGAAACAATTACAAGTTCAGCTTCATATGACCGGTCCGTTAAAATATGCTTATTCTTGAACTATAGGCAGGATCAGGATTGTTACCTTACTTTCTGTCACTGTTCCATCTAAATAACATACATATGATGATTTGTTTTTGTAATATAAAGATGAGAGTGCGTGTGTGTGTGTGTGTGTTGTGTGTGTGTGTGTGTGTGTGTGTGTGTGTGTGTGTGTGTGTGTGTGTGTGTGTGTGTGTGTGTGTGTGTGTGTGTGTGTGTGTGTGTGTGTGTGTGTAATGATATTCGGGCATTCTGCACTGGCCAGTAGACAGTAACAAGTACTCGATCATATTGTAAAAAGACACGTTATAAGATCAACACGGCGTATTATTTGAAGAATTCATCCAACATAATAAAGACGAGGAATAACGAAGACATACTGGGAAACCCCCGACACAGTATACCCCAGTTTAATAACGACCAATATATCTTTCTTTTCAATAACGACCGAAATATCTCATTTTCGTTTATCTTGTTTGGATGTCCATAGCTTGACGCTTTTATATATAAGTATGAATCGGAAAAAGGTCACGTTGAAAAGGATTGACAGAAAGATATCATGGTGGACAGCCATGGTAGTGAGACGTGTAGCTGGTATCACTTTGAATTATGTAAGAAAGGGAAGGGGAGGGACGAAGAACGAGAAGGTGGTTTGGATAACTCGCAGGACGTGGGTCCAGAGATGTTTATTGATGGACAGAAGCTGATCTCGTGACCCCGTCAAATACTTTGAAAGGGTTCGCCGAATAAAAAATACACTTCGGGAAATTACACTACCAGAATTATTTTATCAAAATACATTATCAAGACGAAATAATATATCACACAACGGTTTGAAAGTGTCCCTCAATATAGAAATAAGAAAAAAACAAGGGTTGCGAAATCAAAAATATTTAGAACTTAATATGAATAAATAGGTGAATTATTGAAATTGTGAAATGTGAGAATCTTGAACAACAGACGAACATGTACTAGACAATGTATGAATGTTGATGAGGCGATGATATGGCATGGCGTTCGGTTTACTCTGCCTATCTCATTAAAGATATGTTTTGTTTGTAAGTCTTCAAACACTTTGCATTTTCAGTACATTTTTTGCATGTGGTATTTCATGTATATCGACGTTCCAAGACAAAAATAATTTAAGTTACTGAAAAAATATTTCAAATTTATTAAATTTAATTTACTGGCCAAAATTTCTGAAAATAAACTAAAAAATGATTTAAAAAAAATATTTAAAAGAATTATTAAATTTTCGTGAAATTTCAGAATAAAAAGAATATTAAAAAATAAAATTAATAATCTAAATAAATAAAATATGACTAAAAACACATCCATACATAGGTTGGAATATATATTTACATCAAATCTTTTTTGATGCTGACGTCAAATACCTCTACGATCCGTTGACTGAATTGCATAAAATCTTTGTTTTATGGAACTCAAATTGAGGATATTTTATTTCACAAGTCCCACCATCGGAAATTGACGAAATTCATATGTGTGATCATATATCTGAAGCACTTCCTTTCTATTTAAAATAAATTATTAAGATGGTCGAAGTGCAAATTGAAGAGAATGATAATTTCTGATGGATCTCATGGTTATATCTTAACCAAATTGAAATGGGACTATTTGGAAGATACCTACTACCTTTATAATGTAAAAAGAATCATCGAATTCGCACAACGTGGTAAAAAGTAATAGCTGAACAAACACGAAAAAAAAATTATGTCAAATTGATATCTTCCTCTATTTTTGGAAGTCAGTTAAAAAACAACTAATTCAATCCTCCACAGCTGTACATATACATATACTTTCATTGTTTTGCTAAAATTTTAAAGTTTGAAACGATAATCAATATAGCAAACATCAAGGTTTGACCGTTGGAAACTATAACAAAATATTAACCGTATATTCAATGAAGACAATTATAATAATAATACTTAGGTAATAATATTAATAATAACTATATAGTAACTTATATAGCGCCGTTTAATGATTTAAAATCATTCCAAGGGCACTGGTAGCTTAATTCAGTAATGCTCTGCGAAACAAAGTTGTTTTTATTTTTTTAGAGAAGATGTCTTTGCTTCGAGCACATGATGTTAAATGATCCACAGGTGTACCTAACCTACACACTTTCATTGTTTTGCTAAAATTTTAAAGTTTGGTACGATAATCAATACAGCAAACATCAAGGTCTGACCGTTGGAAACTATAGCAAAATATTAACAATGTTATCTTTCATTGATATTCCATCCGTTATCGTATTGATATAAAACAATTAATAAGAATGTCAAAATAAATTGCACAGATCTATTTCATGACAAGTTTACTGATTTTTTTTCTCTCTTATGTTCGGTGGTGTTTCAGAAAGTTGGCAAATTCAGTTATAGTTTGGAAAAGTATTTCAGACAACGTGAAACAAATACTGAATGCTTTGAAAGACAATATGCCCCTAATTTTGTCAGAAACTTTCTGGCAATTCAATCATCTTCATTGAGGTGCGAAGAATAACATAGTATAATATCAAGATGGATATCCATGTAATACCATGGAATGTTATGGCTGTTCTTTGAAAGATTTTTTTTCATAGTCATATTTTTGTCGACGAATAATAATAATTTAGTTCAGTAGTTTTCAAAACAAAATGTAGACACAAATATGATTTTGTCAAATTTCCAAATTGGACTGGTATTTTGATTCAAATAACACTTAAGTCAAAAAGAGTTTTATGTTGTTCCAAGTAGAACCATGTGATAAATATGGGTAATACGTGCGAAATATGGGTATCGTACAGAAGATCGACAATGGAACGACTTCGGGTGCAATATAATGACGCCTATAGAATAATCTTCGGATATCGACGATTTAGCAGCCCTTCAAGTATGTGTGCGGAGGGGCGATGTCAAGGATTTCTTGGTATCCTCAGACATCGATTCGCCGCATACCGTGAGAGAATATGGACAAACCCTTACTCGATCATAAAGGCTGTATAGGGGCACCAATGTCCGAGACTGTCACAAAGATGGGCAGAAGTATTGGATCGAGGACGACAGTAGTATGTCTACATAAAGTGATTTTTATTTTTTTCATATAAAATCATTTTCTTTCATTGTTATGTTGTGTAAAATATTTTTTCTTTTTTCAAAAATGTTAAATGTACATATATTTTATATTTGTATGTAAAAAAATATGGTCTGTGTAGCATTGCAACCTCCTGCTCACAACTGGAATAAATTTTATTATTATTATTTATTATAAAAAATACACCAATACATTAATCGACATTCAAATAGTAACTAGTTTACATGTTACACATGATATCCAATTGTCGATGGCGATAGTATGCATAATTGAAGAATACGTACCAAACTATAAACACAAATTAATAAATATGAATATTTTCAATGCCCCGCTAGGGAAAAAATCATGTGCCGGTGTTAACGCATCTCGAAACAATGATACTTAAAATGTAAATGCCGAAATCATTTGTACATATAAAAGTGAATTTATATGATATTTTTATTTCTATTTATTTTCACATTTTGGAAATTGTACTGCCTCGCTAGACATAGTCTGTTCTGAGGCAGTACTAGTTTAAATTGCTGTGGCTACTCTGCGATCATAAGATTGATTTTTCTTCACATATTCCATCCACACAGGACAACCAGGATGAAAATCTCTAAACTTCTATCTCAAGAAATCCATGAGTACCGAAGCAGATCCTTCTCTTGCGATCTGTTTCTTTTAATATCCGCCATTACTCTATCATACAGCATTAGTGCTATGAAAAAAATTGACACTGGATGTGTCGTACTTGGCTGTGACGGCCTTAGATTTTGTCTGTTTCTAGTGCCATGTATATATGCATATATTCGGTTGGAACTCAGCGGTTTCCTTGTACAAATGAGTTATGTAGTATCGGTTTCATATAGACCTTTCTAAAACCCAAAAATATATTGTCAATATTATCTTTGTACTGTTGAGTATCTTTTAGGTCTTCTGTGTATTACCTCAACTATCAATTTTTGATTTTTTTCGATTGGATCAAGTAATATTGAAAGACCTATCGGGTTCATTTTCAAATAAATAAATGAATCATTAATTCCAAAGCGTTTGTGTTAACTGTTGAAATACGTTTTAAAATTAGACCTACGTATCTTTCAGACCTTGACTTTGCCGAGAAGCATCTGTGAAAATATTCGGTGGCCACAAATCTAATATGTTATGATATAATTTTTTCAATTTTATTTCATTATTTTAAATGAATACGAATAACCTACGAATAACCGACTACGCAATACATACGCAATAGAGCGATATTTTAATTGGGTTTATCACTTATCGTACATTCTGTTCATGATTATTATAATGACTGTTATTTCACCAATCTGCTGCGTATTATCACAGTAGTTGTTTACATTTTTTGCACTAAATCTCTTAAAAGTACAAGAACTTGTGTAGTAACGTACGTTGCTCCGCCGTTTCTGTATTCTTTTGAAGCATTTGCCAATCGTCATTATTGTAAGTATTTTGCAAATATTGACACACTGCACAGCTGTATCAACATTATATTATTATTTTTATTGTTTAAATATTATTGTGTTTGTTTATGAATACGTAATAAAATCGAGGACGGGTTGAACCAGGTCAAAATGCGATGCATCCCAAAGAAAATAAACATGTAAGTTTGTGTATTGTGTATTTATGATTCATCGATTTCAAAGAAGTGTTCAAAAATACAACCATCATTTTTACTATGTTTGTTTATTTCACGGCAATTTACAATTAAGATGTGTTTATGAAAATTAAATTAAATTTATACTAAGGAAATATAAATGTGTATTAATTTTATGACGAGCAGTGATAGTCGTTCGATTTATTGTCGACGTCATAGGTTCGATTACTACCTATAAACTTAACGAATCATTTTGTTCACATATTTCAATGATGGGTGGGATATGTCAGTGAGGTAATGATCATATGCGCTTGAATGGTTATCCAGAAGACACGGGTTAGATTTCTAGGTCGACCAATTTTGTTCACATTTTTCATCATAAATTTAATGTTTACTTTTTTTGGACAGAGACAGAGTACGAAACTCCGAAATTTGTAGGATCTGCGATGCCGAGGATGTCGTGCGATGGAGTAGAAACAGAAGACGTTACTGGAGAGATCACGTCGAAAGAGCGGATTGAGTGAGAGTGGTGAAAATAGCAGCAGACGAGATACTGTCAACCAGCAGACCCCCTGGACGACCGCCAAAGAGATGGAAGGACAGCTGGACATCCGCGTCCCAGGAGTGAATCCGAGAATAAACAGTACCCAGTACTAGAACAAGCAGAGGAAGAAGAGACTTTTTTTGGAAAGGTATGAATATCGGTATATTGTTGTTTCAAGGACACGTTCATTTCTTTAAAAAATATATATGAACTTTAATATCATACGTATGCTTGAATTAATCTGTTAATATCGTTCTTTATCCTGAATTCTCTTCAAGTTTTGTGTTACTTTCCAAGAAATCAACATGCAAGAACTACGCGAATAAAAACCACGGACATCTCCGAATTCGCTGAAGAAAAGACAACAAAAGATGGAACATGGATGCGAATGGTTTAAGACCGGTTGAAGAAGGATGGAGAAAGTCTATGTTCATAAAAATTGGATTAAGGAGAAGGAAAAGAAGATGATAAGTGACATATTGGAGATTTTTGATGTTAACCGTCTCACAAGTTGAGACGAATGACTGCGTCTTCGACGGGAATCCAACCGGAGAAAATGTCTCATGTTCACATTTTATATAGTTTTTTATTCATTTATTATAAGCGCTACAATCCAGAATCCCTCTCCTGCCGTCCCTGTCATTCTCCGTTTTTTTTATTCCGATCGCCCTTTTGTCGTCTTCTGTGTCATCCAGCCATTTTAGCTTAGGCCTGCCTTTGCTTTCACATATTGTTAATCGTCTCACAAGTTGAGAATTAAAACACCGAATGACTGCGTCTTCGACGGGTATCGAACCGGAGACAATGTCTCATGTTCACATTTTATATAGTTTTTTATTCATTTATCATTAGCGCTACAATCCAGAATCCCTCTCCTGCAGTCCCTGTCATTCTCCTTTTTTTTTATTCCGATCGCCCTTTTGTCGTCTTCTGTGTCATCCAGCCATTTTAGCTTAGGCCTGCCTTTGCTTTCTGGATTGGTGTTATGAATCTTTTTGGGCATAAGATCCTCATTATAAGTTACTTATAGACAACATAGAAAGGATCTAAAAAAATCATCAAACACCTCGACTAAACACTAGACAATATGCTACCAGTTATGAGGAATCTCTAAAACATTACCAAATGTTACCACTTACCACTAAAAAAAAGAAGAGGTATAACTGATATTATGCTTCCTATATAAATTACTCAATTACCAAATAGATAGTCCGTATCTCTTAAGACAAATCCCCTTCAACTTCCCCGTCAGACGAAATCGCCAGAACCTCCTTTTATATACTAAATACTCAAGAACAAACTATGCAAACAACACTTTCATTAACCGTTGCTGCAATAGGTACCTTAATCATAAGCCATATATTTTTAACAATAGCCTACAATCATTAAATAAAACAACTATCATAGTAAATACATTCCATACCAAATTGCATAATTGTTGGTATGTCCAATACTGTATTGAATATGACAACTCACCCTTTCCTCCTCCCCTACCCTTTTCCATGCAACACCCTCGTTTCATAAAATACACACAAACATCACAATTCTACACTTTCGGCACACATTTAACTAATCTCATATATTTTTTTTTAATTTTATTTGCTCACTTTCTTTATTATTATTATATTTTATTAATGTAAAAAATGAAATGGCTGTTTTGTTTCCAAAAAAAAATTAATAAATTCATCTGGCTGACATGACCCAACATGAGTTGGTATGCATCGCAGTGTTTGATAGTTTCTTTATACTTAAGTTTTTTGTTTCTTTTCAATTTTTTGTACTTATAAATAAACATATCATTTTCACAGTGTGAGAATAGATAATAATACATAGTTAAAATAGCTTGCGTAATAAAAAAATATTATCAATTATAAAACCGGTTAAGCCCTAAACAAACGAACCAAAATATTGACGCATAAAAAATTAATTGGAACGAATTTACTCCATTGAAAAAGGACATTGGTGAATATATTTTATTTACATAGGGCAAAGTCACTTCCATTCCACAAACCACACACAAGCATAATGAATAAATTAACAATAGATGAAAATAAAAAAAATACGGTCTCGTATAAATATATGTACATTGTATTACATTTCCATACAAAACGAGCTTTTATTTCATTGAATGATGTGCTCCTTATACGTCAATCAACATAAAATATTCACCATTTTCCCTTTTGTAATATGAATCAATTCGATTTTCTTCGTGTTGGTACTAGGGTTCACAATCGCGTATTCGATAATCGACATTCGAATTTATTCTATTTTTTATTTATTTATTTATTGATTCACGGCTCAAAGCCCTTTACAAAATTAAATATTACATGACACAGCATAAACAAAAGAAAACAATTTATAAACAGTAGTAGCAGAGGATATATAAAGAAAAATAAAAACATTTAAGATAGGTAAATTAAACAACAAAGTAGGTACATACATTAAAAACCAAGAATAAATAAATAAATAAAAAAACTCAAATAAAAAATACTACATAGCATGAATATAAGAATATTACTGACTGAATAATATAAAAATGAATGGTGTGAACTACCTACATACTTAGCCACACTGAATCAGAGAATGCTGCCAGATGTAAATATATTACATTATTGAATTAAATAAAATAAAAATCAAATGTACAAAAATATATAAAATGTAATATATATAAAAATGTAAAAAAAATATATAAAAATGTAAAAATATATAAATATGTAAAAATGTAAAAATATATAAAAATGAAAACAACTGACTACACAATCATTTGGGGGTATGTTTTTGAAAATTTTTTAATAAAGTAAATTTAAATTCATTAAAAGAATTGAAGAAAGGGTCATTCAGGAAAAGAATTAGGAAAAGGTCAGGATTTTAATGACTTGTGAAATTGACGTCGTTAGATACTGACAGAAAATGATTTTAATGCGTTGTTTATGACAAGTATGTAAAAGATTTTCTCGGCTGCATTGAACAAGGTGGAGATAGCCTCGATGGTCGCGAACCTCTGCAGTGCAGATATTATACTTGATGAGAGAGAATATTTGAGAGGATAGGTAAATAGAACTTTAAGTCCCATTCATCCCCGAAGCGGCTACTCGTCGGACAACACAGCACTACCATCAAGCATATTTTATACCTCTGCTACTAAGAGGCAACCTAAAACGTGGGGGCCCGCGGAATCTGACTTGGATCAAGTACCAACAAGCCGCTGACAGGGGGCTTACCCCCAACCCTTAATGGTACTTGATGAAGAAGAATGCTATTAAATACATAAAATCTCCTCTTGTTAAATGAACTTTCACAACTTCAACCTTTTTGACCACCAACCAAAATAATGAAGATGTCATCAAAAAATTACCCTGACTTGAAAAAAAAACACTGTCAACACAGTGAAGTATTATGTTGGTGTCACAATAAATAAATACAAGTAAATATTTAATTTGCCAAAAATAAACCTTGTTATTGGACATAGTAAAATATGTCTAAAATTAGTTGCGTAACTATTGCGTAAGGACCTGTGCAAGACTAGAGCGAGTCAAGCAAATAAAATATATCTTGGGCTATTTCTTGATCAACATCACAGATGAAATCACCATGCTCGTCCTTCGGAAACGAAAATAAGGATACATCTAAACATCTAAAATAAAAACATCAATAAATCAATATAATATATCGCACTATGCCAATCTATATTGCCTTATTGAATCTTAGTCTGGAGTTGATGCGCTAAAAATCACATTGAGAAATTGCAAATTACTCAAAAAGATTATATCAAAAATAATTCATCACAATTTATAATTAGATTTCCTTCCAAACGTCTCTTTGAGGAGTATAATTTTCTTATATTCCGTTAACTAATTGCTAAATATGCAATTTAATAAAATTTCACAAACCTCAGTCATTCCAACTTCCAGATCCCAATAGTTAATTCAACAGTTCACTATCACAACACCAATTTGGTTTTCTTACCATGAAAATATTTAAAAACGTGAATTCTTTGTCACAAAATCGATGTTGACAGGTTTCTGATTTATGTGATCGTACCCATATTAATAAGAATAAGAATAAGAATAAACACGCAAGTGGCGAGTTTATTGCCATATAGCAATTTATTCCAACTAACCAGTGTTTCCAGCCCAGAGAAGCAATATTTGGATGAGAAATGAATTATACATTTCTTCTCTGCTGGGGATCGAACCAAGGACAACCGCATAGAAACCAAATGGCTTACCAACTAATAACATAAAAATTTCCAACTAATTACATAGGAAATTAATAGGTACATGCATACTATGGATCATAATTGTGGTGAACTATTCCTTTTTGCTAGCATTTTTTCAATATCATTCTCTCCTGTATATTTTTTTATATATTTATCATGTTTTGTTATGATTGTCGCAGTAACTGTATTCATTTAAGTTTTTTTAGTGGTTTTTATTTTGTTTATATTCTGTTATATTCTGTTTTTTGAAAAGTACCTTCCTCATCACGGAATAAAATTCTGTTGAGACAGGCACTGCATGGCCAAAACAATGTTCATTGTGTAATCATTATTAATAAATTAAAACCTTAAATTTATACTAACGTATAGTTCCTATGTTACATTTAAATAAATTCCAATATTCGAATATTTTACCGATTTCATATTCGATATTCGAAAGAATGATTTGACGAATGTTTGAGCATCCCTAATTGGAACCACATGGCAGTTTGGATAAAACGGAAAATGTGTTTTGGTATATTTCCACTAACCATTTCGTGCCTTATAATGGACACAAAAAGCAAAAATTTTATTAATATAAATCTTTCAATCAAACTGTCATGCCGAACGATGGAAAATTATACGTCCCATCACACCATATCTCTAATGAGGTTGGCAGGACGCATCAAATTCAAGACATCTTTTCACACTCGTTTCATCGACTTTTACATGATTCCTTGTTCAATTTGAGTCTGCACGAATGCGGAATTATTGCCGTAAGGCAAACTCTTTCAAACGACCCAAGTTTGTAAGTTTGCAGGCTATTGTTACAAGCTCGCTACTATGTACGAACAAATACAAAAAACTTTGTTTAGCTTTATGTCTTGATATTTAAAATCGTTCTGTTCTTCCTCCACAACCGCCCGTTCTGCTAACAACCCTTTGCAAAATCTGATAGATCACAAGAAGAATCCGGAGAACTCTAAAACATTGCAAACACTGCAATCAAAGTGCTTAAGAGACAATCTTACAAGGGATGATATTATAAGAAGAATCTATGGAAGTGTATAAAAGAGACATGCACGAAATCAAAAAGAATCTATGGAATATTATGGAGGTACGAGAGCTAGAGAAGAAGAATACTAAAACAATATATCAATCTATTTTGATTTGATCATAATTCCTGGGGGCTACTCATGACACGTTATTTATACGTTCTTAGGTTACCTTAATCTTATAAATGTATTAATCAGTACTACATTATAACACAATCTTAATCTTTCCCTACATTTAATTATGAAAGTTTGTTAATATCAAGGTTTATTACGAAATTGTCATTAATTGTATAAATTAATATAGGTAATCATTAATTGTTGTATAAATTTATATTATTATTAAATTTACTTAATCTCAAAGATTGCTTAAGTCTGAAGTTGATCTTACTTTTATTTTATTGAACTTCATGAGTAGCCCTGCAGATTGTTTTAAGTGTCTTATTTTTGATTTGTTTTTTTTTTTTTTATTTATTTATTTTATAAGAGTATTACACAATATTTTGACTAAGTTACAATATATGACAAAAATTACAGTATTGATACTCT
Source organism: Molanna angustata (assembly GCA_963576475.1). Lineage (NCBI taxonomy): Eukaryota > Metazoa > Arthropoda > Insecta > Trichoptera > Molannidae > Molanna > Molanna angustata. Next base: position 20,284,879 of record OY754978.1, on the reverse strand, counting down.
CTCGATAGAGTTAAAAACTCGTGTTCGAGAGAGGAGTATCGTAATTATGTACATACAGAAAGAAAAATTCAACATATAGGATTATGTATTGCCAAAAATATGCCCTTTTAATGCTATTTTAAATTTATTTAGATCTTTTATTTCTCTAATGGAAGTGGGCAGGTCATTGTTAAATAATATTCCCCTATATGACAGTAATTTCTGTGCTGCAGTTGTATTTTTATTTCTCTAATGGAAGTGGGCAGGTCATTGTAAAATAATATTCCCCTATATGACAGTAATTTCTGTGCTGCAGTTGTATTTTTATTTCTCTAATGGAAGTGGGCAGGTCATTGTAAAATAATATTCCCCTATATGACAGTAATTTCTGTGCTGCAGTTGTATTTTTATTTCTCTAATGGATGTGGGCAGGTCATTGTAAAATAATATTCCCCTATATGACAGTAATTTCTGTGCTGCAGTTGTATTTTTATTTCTCTAATGGAAGTGGGCAGGTCATTGTAAAATAATATTCCCCTATATGACAGTAATTTCTGTGCTGCAGTTGTATTTTTCTTTGGTATGACGATTTTAAATTTTGCTCTAGTCGTTACTGTTCCAATAGAAAAAAGTATGTTTTATTAATGCAGGTTATAGTGATCTTTATGAACTTTTTCCTTCGTGCATGTTGATTTTTCTCTTAATGCTCTCCGTTTCTCAACAATAATAAATATTCCGACTGTCGATTTGTTCAAGACAACTTTGTTCTCTTAACATATCGACAATGTTTCAAGACAGGAAACGCGAGAATTGTATGCAGGGTCTACTTTATTCACGGCATTTCCAACTTTGAAGTCAAAATAACACTAACTTAGACGCTTCGTAGCATATATGTTCCATATACGGATTTACTCAGAATTCGGAGTAGAACATTTCATGTGTCTGTCTGTGTGTGTGTGTCCCTTATAACTTTTGATCCGCTCAATTTACAGAGCCCGAAATTTCAGAATATATAAATATTTATACCCTACAAAACTTGTATACTCAGAATTTAGAATTTTTTGTTTCAGTCAGGGGTTATCAGCTTTTGAATTTTTACTTTATTTTTCCATATATCTCAGAAACCATAAAAGCTAGAACGCTGAAAATTGGTATGAATATAGAAAAATACAAAATCTCAAAATATTTTTTTACAATTTCCAGAGATTCTCAAACATTTTTTACTAAGAACAATATTTTTTATGATAAATTTATGTGTTTAACTGCCTATATTTCCAAAGTTTTTAAAAATATCGAAAAAAGCCAAAACACTCCAACAAGATAATTTTTTTTTTAAATATTAACATTGTAGTAGTACATCTCAATTTTTTTTAACATTTTTTTTATACATTGAATTTAGTGACGACAATACTTCATACAATTTGTATGGCAGTCGCTTGTACACATTTTTTTTACTTTAAAGTTGAAAAAACCGTGAAAAATTAACACCCTGCATACAAATCTCGCGTATCATGGCTTGATGCTTTGTCGATATGTTAAGAGAATAAAATTCTCTTGAACAAAAACGATAGTTGGATTACATCTGAAGAGATTTCTTCATAGTACGTGTTATTTTAACTCGTTTAAAATATTATGGCCAGTTGAAAGGTAAGGAAGGTACTTGGACTAATTAATTAGTCTTCTTTGCTTTCGCAGGGATATTAAATACTTCGAGATACAAGTAGTAGTTAGAAGCAGTGTAAATCTTGGGTGTTCTTTTATTTTTCACATGGAAATTCCCTACTCCGGTTCATTCTCAGTTGCTTGCTTAAATGTTTATGAATATTCAAGGTGGTGTGGTGGGTGATGCATATTCATACAATATACCGAGCTGCAGCTGAGGAGAAGCTTTATACTTAACTCTGCGGTTACCAACTTGACCGCTTATAATACTTATTTACTTTGTTATATGTATGCGCACTGCTTAAAACCCGACCGAATTTAAGTTGTGGAGTATCTGCGAAACAGAAAATAATTCAAATGATGATTAAATGTGGTTCAAGAGAATATATTAACTCCAAAGGAAGATAGTAATTTATTGTGCTACTGAATTATTTATCTAAATATAGGTACAATATTTGCTGTGAGACACCGGATTTGAATAGTACCTACTTCAAGTTATCTTGATACTTTGGAGATATTACTTTGTGCCTCATTTTAACTAATAAATTATAAATATTAAGTAGGTACTTTAATTTTAAGTTTACAATAAGTTTGTTTGGATGAGGGAGAAACGGTCATCATTTGATTCTAAAAAAAGTGTTGATTAAAATTCATATCATGGTATGGAAGTTCGCCATGTTAAGAGAGCACACCTTATAAAAACGAGTGGGTTGTGGCCAACGCTAAACTCCTCACAAACAAGTCACTCCATAATGTTTTCATTTTTTGTATGGTAAATTTTCAGCATTTTCATGAAATGAATTCGTTCAATTATTTTTTAAATAAATATTTTATTATGAAAAATTGAAAATTCTTCAATGCCATTTAATGAATGTGATTAGTTTTTTTACCAATTTGAAAATAAAAATTTAAAATATTAAGTTTCCTGAGCTTGGGGTCACATTGAAATATTTGATAGTTAAAAAAATTGAGAAGCACTATTCAGATGTCCTTCAAAATCTAATTGGGTCTAAGCGAGTATTATGCAGATACCTATACATATTTACAAAATTTGAAAATAATCGAATGAGTACTTTAGTCTATAATTGATAAAGTAAAATGAACACGCCGTACATAGCACACAGCACATAGCACACACATACTGATACATTGTGATGAAACTTTCAGAATACAATCTCAGCATGATACTAGTTGATAATCAGCATGATATTTTCTGGTGTTTTTATTTTTTTATATATTCTCCTGCTACCGTTGATATGTATAGATGTTATGAATGTTTATAAATTGTATTTCTTTGGTTAAGTTTATGCTCTGTTATGTAATATTTTGTTTTATAAAGGGCCTTGAGCCGTAAATATCTCAATAAATAAATAATCTACAATAAAAAAAATAGCCTTAAAAATTGCGAAATGATAACTTCCCACTATATACCCTTGGGTTAGTGAGGAGTAAAAATACCAATTAATATACTGAAAAGACCGTTTAATGAATCATGTTTATTTCAAGGACGACGATATTTCAGTCTTGTGTTGTTGCTCTCCGAAAAAAAGTTGTTGTCCTTTAATTAATATGCTCCTGCATTGAGCACTGCGGACATCTGGAGGCAACTCTCACTAAAGCATCGATAATACTCAAGCTGCTTTGTTGTACGTCAGAACTATGCTCAATATCTTCTCGAAGCCAGGAAGAATAGGTAGACCAACAGCAACTTGGTGGACGTGTATTGATAAGAGAAACGAGCGACAACAAACACTTCGGTCAGCCACCACATCCGTGATTGGCAAGTTGACTGAAATAAATAGAGTCAACACTTCATCCTTCGGTGATCGTGTTTTTGCTGTGGCCGGACCAGCCTCGTGGAATAAACTACCACCTGAACTGAGGCAAATCGACAACTTAGCACTATTCAGGAAACACCTAAAAACTCACTTCTTCCGCGAGTCTTACAATAACCCCTAATATATTCAAAGCGCCCTTGAGGTGAGGTTATCACAAAAACGGCGCTATAAAAATAATCCAAATTTATTATTATTATTATTAAGATATTGGCGGCTCATTGTAAGCCCAGTGTCGCAAATCGTGGTGACTAAGAATTCGTTTGATAGATGATGTCATTGAATTTTTAATACACAATAATATGCAGGTACAGCACTTGAGAAATACATTTTGATAGCGATTATCAATTTGAATTATTAATTGTTCTTTTGAAAATAAATGTATTTTTTTCCGTTTATCAAGGTATGGATTAATTTCTGAAATCTCTGTTTCAGTCGGGATTTTAATAGTTGATCTTAGTAGACAAAAATACCTACTCTTCCTTGTTAACAAACTAAAACGGGAGACTCAAAGAAGGTAATATAAATAAAAATTGATAAGTTTCTGTCATTTTGGGATACCAATCTGTTAAATGAACAATGTCTAGTATAAACAAAATAATGTAATAAACCTTTTAAATTCACACATACTGAAATTAAAAGTATGAGAAGTCTAGTGATTAATCGAAAAAGGGTAGAATTAATGAACTCGTCAACATTACAAATGAAGCATAATTAATTATTTAGGCGTTTCAAAAGAAATATGAATGTTATTTATTACAATTCATACTTCGCTGAAATTTGTTGATTAAGTTAATTATACATGCATAAATTTGACCGTATATTGCGTATATAGTGAAGCTTACTATACAAATAGTATGCATAATTATGGTTTCTGGGCACTTTCATACTCTTCAGCTTCTAAAGAATTCGTAAAGAGAATGGATGGGGAGAGAACATTTAAGCAAAATAGACGAAGAATGAGTTTATATATATCAATTTGAAAGTACGGAGAAAAAACTCTTGCTATCTAAAAATGAATGTATTTTTTTTAACTCAAAAATTAATTCATACCATCACAGCATATCCCACAATGTAGACTATACAAATATCTGTGTATATATAAAAAAAACACAAAACCGGCGTTATTCCCCACACACGTCGCGTCTCGTCTATAAAGGCAACATTCATATTATTATATGAACTTCATTAGTGAACTATGATAGATGTTATTTTTTCTCTTGTATGTCTTTTCTGCAAAATTCATGAAAATTAAAAATATGAACACATATAATTCTACAATCGATTTGTTTTACTCCAGACGACCGTATCGGCTTACAAGGCCACAATCAACCAGTTGAAACACTTAAACACAAATTAATAAATATTTTTAGGTATTTTATTATCTATATAAAACATGAAGGTATATGTATATGTCAGGATAGGATAATATGGAGGTCAGTCTGTTTTTCCTACCCAGAATATGAAAACAGCATGATCTATGTTTGTTGATTGAGTACGTATCAAACTATTGAATATAAACTAAAAATGAATTTTAAAAACTTTGGAAATATAGGCAAATAAACACATTTATGTTCCACCCCAACCTATGTATAATACCATATTGTAAAAGAGATTGTACAAGACCATAGTACACTGTCTTTATTATTTTTACTTGCAGTATATTACGAAGTCGCACAAATATATAAATCAGTTTTCTTACTCTTTTTACAAGTTGGTTCAAATGTTCTTTCCACTTTAACTCTTGGTCTATTGTAATTCCTAAATATTTCACTGATTTATTTATCTGTAAAATACTACAATCTACACTTAAACATTGTTCATTCTGATTTTGTTTGCATATGTTACTATGGATTCTGATATCAATATGAGGTGGAATGGAGGAAGAGTTTATTGCGAACAGTACACATATTGTTTTTTCCGAATTTAAAGATAAAACATTTTTATCAAACCAATTTTTAATTACATTTATATCACTATTTGCTTGTTTGGTCACAATTTCCCAGGTGTCACCACTTACAATTATAGCCGTGTCGTCAGCATATGAATAAATTTTACTCGAGATTTTCAATTGGAAAATCATATTTAAATATATTATAAAAAGTAATGGTCCAAGTACTGTTCCTTGTGGAATCCCGAAAGTGAGTATCTCTGGATCACTTAGAACATTATTTATTTTCACATACTGTTTCCTATTTGATATATATGATTTCAACCAATTCAGAATTGTTCCTTTTATCCCAATTTGCGGTAGTTTTTCTAACAGTATGTCATGTGAAATGCTGTCAAATGCCTTGCGTAGATCAATAAATATTCCGATACATTTTTTATTAGAATCCATTGCTGTTATAACCTCAGATGTTAATTTTGCAATAGCATCTTGGGTACTCATTCCACTTCTAAAACCAAACTGATTAGAGTTTAGTATATTATTTTCTTCAAGGTAACGCGTAAGTTGATTTTTAACGATTTTTTCAATTATTTTGGCTATATTTGATATTAGTGAAATTGGTCGGTAATTAGTCATTTCCTCGGTGTTGCCGTTTTTAAATATAGTTGATACTATGGTTTTTTTATAATTTGATGGGAATATTCCTATCTTAAAACTCAAGTTGATTATGTGTTTTATGGGAGTGCTCAGGTAGTTCTTCATCTGCTTCAGGATTGTGACGGTAATCCCATCATATCCCGGTGCGGAGCCTCTTCTTAATGTCATTATAATATTTTCAACATCAGTTTTTGTAACAGGGCTAAAATTTGTAGTTCCATTTAATACCATTGAGCAGGAGGTATTGTACGAATAATTTGTTACTGTGGTATCATGTTGTATTTTGCTTGCTAGTTTATTACCTACATTTACAAAGAAGTTATTAAATAAGTTGGCACATTTTTTAGATTCAGTTTTTGCATTAATAATATCCTGTAGATATCGAATTTTTTGTATTTCATCTTTTTTTTTCCTCGATTTACCAATTATTTCATTTATAGTCTTCCACTTAGCTTTGAGGTTGTGCTCACATAATTCAATTTGTATAATGTAGTACATTTCTTTGATTGTCTTTTCTATATTTGTATTGTATTTGTCTATATTTATACAAATTTTTAGTGTTCTAGCTTTTATGGTTACTGAGATATATGGAAAAATTAAGTGAAAATTCAAAAGTTGACAACCCCTGATTGAAACAAAAATTCAAAATTCTATTACTCTATTCTACAAAAATTCAAAGCTTTGTTGGCCTATAGTTTTCTATATATTTTTTTGTAACAAATGGGTCGATGGCAGAGCGGAAAGCGCGCTGGGCTAATAATCCAGTGGTCGCGAGTTCGAATCCTGCCTCTACCGATTTCGTTCACCTATAGCACAAACATTTTAAGGAACGTAGGAAAATGTATATGTACTTGTTTAACAAGGACATATTCATTGTTTCAACAAAAAAAAGTAATGAGAGGGGGGGGGGGGGCACAGACACACTTAATGTTCTACTCCGAATTCTGAGTAAATCCATGTATTATATTATAGAACATGCATGCTGCGAAGCCTCTAAGTTGGTGTTTTTGACTTCAAATTTGAAAAGTGAAATCTCGCGTAAATTAGCTTGAAACTTTGTCGATATGTTAAGAGAAACAATTCTTTTGAACAAATCGACAGTTGGAATAGGACTTTACATGAGCTCATATCAACTGGATCGCTGTTCAATTCACTAAACGCTGTCACCAAACAACCTAGGTAACAAAACATCCAATCGATACTGTCCAAATGTGGTAAGTGGGAACCTACTTATTTTTAATTCAGCAACCTATACAAGAAAATTATTTCTCTTGTACTCCGTTCTTACAAATTAATTCTTCACAAGTTGACCGGTGGATACATCAGACAAAGTACCTGTTTCTCTCTGAGTACTAGAAGTAGTTAGTCACCTCAGTAGCAACAAACTAGATGGCACTGTTAGTAGGTACCATCCATCACGTTTTTAATAGGACAATGAAACTTAATGCATGTTTAATGAGAATCCACCATTGGTAACCCTGAGGGGGGATGGAAAAAAATATTAAGCCAGAGAAGTAGGGGAATATTGTCATGCATTAACCACTTTCAACTGGCAGGACTCTGGAATTATAATTACCAATTATTTTATAACAGATTATTTTATTATGGAAAAATACGTTTTAACTCCCACAAGTTAAAGGTGTTATTTTAAAGCGTCGCAATCCGGTGAAGGAGTTATAGTGAAAGATACCGCGATTCTAGACTTATAAGTTATTTTGTATATGGGCCCATACACAATTTATTGATACTTCATATATTTATTTTTTAAGAGGCTATAGTAGGCTACACATTATATTTTGAAAATAATTTCCCTAATACCCTCAAAGGATACGTCTTTGAAATAAGAAACAGTTTGTATGTACATCTTTAATCTATTGCATGATTTTTTTGAATTTTGAATTTGTTTTATACTTTTCTTGTAAAATTAGTTTTAGTAAAACCCTTTTTTATTTTTTTATTGTAAGTAACTATAAAACTGCAAGGCCTATGAAGTATATTTTTACTTTATTCGATAGAGAATATGAAAATCTACCGGCTGAATTTTTTATTATTATAATATTACAATAACTCTTCTTGCTATTTAAAAAAAACCTCTAAACTTCACCATTTTTGCACGATAAAATGTTGTATATCACATATCAGGTGATATACAATATTTTCTCGTGTTTCATACATTAGAGGCTTATTTAGTGTGCATTTTTGCGTACATCCGTATATCCAGGGTATACTAGGGCCTTAAGACACCAACAGAACATGAAAATACACATGATACAAACACATGAGGTCGACCATAACAAGCGTCTTTCACATATTTCATACTAAATATTTATGTTCAACAATTATGCGCGTGTTGGTTTTAAGGTCTCAGTGCTATTTACATATATACGCTATTTGATTGTAATCTAATATTTTTATTATTGCATATGCGCAAACATTGGATTTTTTTCCCTGTCGGGAGTCAAAGATATTGTTTAACAGATTTTTAATTATCTCAATAGAGACGAAGTTGGAATATTTACTGTAGGAGAACCGGGAAATCAAGGCACCTACAGGGCTTACGACCTGTCATCGGCTGGTTTACGTGATCACTTTATGCGCTTGCGCAACGTTCACCAATTATGCCTTTTTAATGAGATCCCTATCAATTCAATTTTGAAAGTTCTATATATTGTAATACTGAAATTCTTTTCGCTTGAAAATAAGGAATTTTTACTACAGCCATCTATGGGTGAAATTATGAACAACAATCTTATTATTTTTTATTTATTTTGTAAATGCCATCTATTGAGAGAATTGGTTTTTTGTAAATAATGAAAGCTACGATTCTTATATCTGAGGTGACAATGCGTTTTTCGCATAGAAGTCACCCCTGAATTGCGCCAGACTTATAAGGTCATTTTTGTCTTATTTACCTACTTGTACCAATGTGTAAGTAATCGAATATTTTTATTATTGCATATGCGCAAACATTGGATTTTTTTCCCTGTCGGGAGTCAAAGATATTTTTTAACAGATTTTTAATTATCTCAATAGAGACGAAGTTGGAATATTTATTGTAGGAGAACCGGGAAATCAAGGCACCTACAGGGCTTACGACCTGTCATCGGCTGGTTTACGTGATCACTTTATGCGCTTGCGCAACGTTCACCAATTATGCCTTTTTAATGAGATCCCTATCAATTCAATTTTGAAATTTCTATATATTGTAATACTGAAATTCTTTTCGCTTGAAAATAAGGAATTTTTACTACAGCCATCTATGGGTGAAATTATGAACAACATTCTTATTATTTTTTATTTATTTTGTTAACGCCATCTATTGAGATAGTTAGTTTTTTGTAAATAATGAAAGCTACAATTCTTATATCTGAGGTGACAATGCATTTTTCGCATAGAAGATGATTGTAATCTGTTTGAAATTGTCTTTTCTCGAACTTATATAATTTTTTTTAACATCTTATGTACCTTTTTTTTTACTTCGACTTATGTAACTTGTGTAAGAACGTCTGTAAATTTTTTTTTGCTTAACTTATGTACTAAACTATTTTTTTCTTCTTCTTTTTTTACTTAAATTTTGTATCCGAATTTTCTCTTGTTTATGTAACTCTTGTGTAACGTACGTGTGTGATTGAATATGAGCTCATGAAATTTTGTGTGCATCCATAATTGGACGTCCAGAACTCATAATAATAACCATTATTATTTTATTTCTTTGAAAATTGTAAGCTGGATGTCTGTCAATGTACCATTTTTAATAAAATAAATAAGTAAAATAAATTATCATTTGGAACGTGCTTAAGTATAAGCATTTGCAATGCAATTTGCAAAAAAACGTTTATTCAAGTACAAACAACAGGGTGCCGAATAACAATAATGCTATCATCACGGCACAGAACGAGTGTACTCAGCTCAGTATATGGCATTATAACGCTGGTCATCATAAAACTCAAGTCATAATATAAATGCAGCCTTTTTTCTGCCAAATTAAATACTTTGAAGAATGTTATCTCCGAAAGCCACCACTGCTCATGGTTCATATTATCTAATCGTTTTTTCCTAGTGTGGTATCCTTTCACAGAAAAAAATCAGCCATTATACTGTGACATAAATTTGGCTGTCGCTGGATCTTGGTTCAAATCCGATCCGAATTTCGAATTTTTCGGTAAATAACTACCTTTGTAATTGAGAATAAGGCGGTCGGTATGTTTTAATTGTTGTCAGGTGGGTAAGTTCTTAACGAAAATTCGAAATCGGTATTGAATTTGAACGTCAAGAGTAAAACCGGTTTTAGACCAAAAGCAAGGATAAGTTAGTTTAGCTTAGCTCGCATAGCTGAGGTCGTTTTTCATACAAGTGTGCAGACCGCAAACTATGTGAGCTAGTATGAAAAAATGACCTCAGCTATGCGAGCTAAGCTAAGTTAGTTTAGCGTAGCTCGCATAGCTGAAGTCGTTTTTCATACAAGTGTGCAGACCGCAAAATACGTGAGCTAGTACGAAAAATGACCTCAGCTATGCGAGCTAAGCTAAACTGACTAAGTATAGCTTTTGGTCTACAACCCGCTTAATCCAGCTTATAGTTGTACTAAGGAAAAAAAAACGTTTTTGACTTTATACGATTTGTTTGCATTTAATATATTTTGTTATTTTCTTTTTAAAGGTACCAGTTCGCTGCGCGACCGAGACCCGAGACCGAGACCGGAGACAGAGACAGGAGACCGAGACCGGAGACCGAGACAGCAAAGCGGTCTCCTCCATACAAAAGTGGTGTCTTGTGGTGTCTCGCGGTGTCTCTCTGAGTATCACGTGGTTTCTCTGAGAATCACGTGACCGAACAATGTCAGAGTGACATTTATCATCAATATTATTTCAGGTTATGGTTTCATTTTTTCGCATTGGTTTTTTGCAGTAAATTTGATACAATAGTATTTTATTTAGCTGAGAGTACATTCTGAACATATTTTCATCAAACAATGAATTTCTGTATCAAAATGAAAACGATGTTTCTTTCCCACTAGTTGTGTATAATGTGTTTACAGCCATTCTTCGTTTTGTTTTGTCCAAATGTCGATTTGTTCAAGAGAACAAAGTTCTCTTAACATATTGACTAAGTTTCAAGCCAGGATACGCGAGATTTGTATATAGGGTCAATATTTTTCACGGCTTTTCCAACTTTGAAGTCAAAAAACACCTACTTAGAGGCTTCGCAGCATATATGTATGTTCTATATACGGATTTACTCAGAATTCGGAGTAGAAAATAGTGTGTGTGTGTGTGTGTGTGTGTGTGTCCGTCCGTCCGTCCGTACCGATTTTCAAAAAAAAACAAAAAATCCAGAGATTCTCAAACATTTTTTATTAAGAAAAATATATTTTTCATGATAAATTTATGTATTTAACTGCCTATATTTCCAAAGTTTTAAAAATATCGAAAAAAAGCCGAAACACCTCAACTACATCTTAATTTTTTTAACAATTTGTATAAAAATTGTATTTAGTGACGACATCGCTTCATACAATTTGTATGGCAGTCGCCTATACACAATATCTAATAGTTTGATACTTAATCTCCACACATATATACATACTGACTGACCTCCATACTATCCTATCTTGACATACATAGATGTGTTGTATAGAAAACAAAATTTCTTAAAATATTAAATAATTTGGATTTATGGGTTTATAGTTTGGTACTTATTCTTCAACTATACATACTATCGCAATCGACAGTTGGATCTCATGTGTTACATGCAACTAATAAAAATAATATAACAGTAAATAACAGTAAATCATCTCTTCTTCTTCTTCCAATAGAAACTTCAATATTGCATGGCTATTCATAACACTGAGGATCAATACCTTTCCAGAACACGACACGCGTGACTCCAACGACTACCTCGATAATATTGATTGAACAGAGATCATTATTGTTACCCGTATAGGTACAGAATTCTCTCATGTACTGAAAAATTTATTTTTTAAATTTTTATTCAATGAATGTATACAATAGAAATGTACCTACCTATTTCATAAAAATGTACCTACCTTTTTCAAATAAATGTGTAAAAATATTATATTTATTTATTTATTAATTAACAATACGTATCATATTATACATCATCCTAAAATATTTTTATAAAATATATTATTATAATCAAAAAACATAAAATATTTTTCTTAAAAAGAAATATAGAAATTAGAAAACGAAATTTTTCTTTTTATAGAAAACAAACTAGTAAAAATATCAAATTAGGTAGGTATATAAAAATCATAAAATAAATAATAGGAAATAATAGAAAATAAAAATTAATCAATGACTTCGTCAGAAAACGACGTTTTTTCTACAATTTCGCAAGTGGTGTCTCGAGCGAGACCGAGACACCAATTGTCCTGAACAATTGGTGTCTAGGTCTCGCTCGAGACCCTCATTCGGTCTCCTGCCTCGGGTCTCGGTCTCCGGTCTCGGTCTCGCTCGCGAATTTGTGTTCATACAATTGCATACAGTCAATTCACGGAATCGGTCTCGCGTATCTGTCGTCGGTCTCGGTCTCCGGTCTCGGTCGCGGCGCGAACCGGGAATTTTCATAGTTAAAGTCATGTAACGGTCTCGGTCTCCGGTCTCTGTCTCGGTCTCCGGTCTAGGTCGCGCAGCGAACTGGTACCTTTAGACAGGAAACCAAATGAATTTTTAAAAGAAGATTTATTACGCTATAAAACTATTGTATCATATACCTCTACCAACGTACCTTCCAAGGAACAAAGAGCAAAGTGAACATCACTATTTTTAAAAAGATATTTAATAAATATGGCGATCTATGTGGAATAGTAAAAAAGATATTTGACTTTTGTGTCGTAAACCCGGTTTCAATTTCCGGTCCGGTCACAAATTTTTGTGTTCATTCTGAATTTGTATGATGAACTAAGTATTACCCTCATAAAAATGCAATTGATTGGAAGAGTCCAAGTAGGTTTTATAATTCATGTTTTTGTTATTCTCCATAAGTATGGAAGAGAGGTGAGCCATTCTCTATCTGTGTCAAGTCGTTTATTTACTGGTGAGAAATTGATAAGCGCCTCTCCAAAGAATTTCCAGATCATTATGGCACTTCCACGAACCGCGGAATGCAAACATGTTGACCGATAATTATTTGATAGATGAATTTTTATGCAATATGGCGTCATATTATCTGATGCCATGTTCGACCCAGAAACGGAAAAATTCCATTTGTCTGTAGTGTTTAATGTGTGTAACAATATTTTTTTTATCGATATGATAACGGTGGGATATCATCAAAACAATTGCAGTTTTTTATGATTTTTTTGTTACTAACCTAAATATATCACAAAAAATATGCAGGTACTGATTGATTTTAAAAATGAGGCAGTGATATAACATCATATATTATACATACTTACATATCATATTATACATACTTACATATCATATTATAGACAAAAGTATGATAAAACACCGATATTTTTTACTATTATTTATTTATTCATTCATACCATCACACTAGACCCCACAATGTGGAGTAACCAGCGACAGGTGTGCATTATCTTTTAAGAGACACATGTGTGTATGCCCACACTCTAGTCGTCTTCGTCTCACCTAAAAAGTCAACATTCAGAATGGATATTTTTTTTTAGTAAAAACACGTTTATTTATTATAATCAAAAGTGCTGAAAGTGTTTTTAATGTTTTAGGTAAATTTTCCTATTTATGAGATTATTTTATTGTTATTTCGTGTTAAATTGCTAAGTCGTAAGAACAAATTATTTTAAACCAACTCAATAGGTACTATAATTGACTACCACCAAAATTTCCATATTTTATATACGTAGTTATTTTTTTTAAAGTACCGAATGTTTCGCAAATTTAAATAAATGTAACGTTATAACTCAAAATGTGTACTTTCGTTGAAACCATGAATATATGTTAATAAATAATGGGTTCATTTAAATTTCATTCATTATGACGCCGATTATATTATCCAAAATGGCTATTTTGCTAGCAATAATTTCCATATGGCGAGAAATATATGTCTTATTCAAAAACACATAATTTATAAGTGTAACTAATTGTTAATGAGTAAGCCTTAGTACACGGTTCTTATGGAACTCGTCACTTAGTAGCAGTAATAATAACTTACATAAGCAATTTTAATACATAATTGTAATTATAATATACATATGAACATCATACAGAGTGCGTTACAATACTCAAACAATGATATGTTATGTGATGTAGATATACTCACCTGGTACGTTTGTCACTTGTTCTCAAACCTCTGATCGTGTGGACAATTGATTCAAATGGTAATACTCTAATGTGACGTCCAACGTAGGCGATTCAAAGCGAACGCGATTGCGAAGCGGTTACATGCGAATTCAAAGCAATGCGGTGCGACGCGGCGGCTCTGTCCTACCTGCGCGCGAATCGCGCTTCTGACATTATACTTAACAAAAAAAAACTGTGCCACCGCTTCCAATTCGCGCGAAAATATTAACACGACATACATTAAAGACTCTGTTTTAAGCAGGACACTATCTACATATAATAAAACATTTAATAATATTGACGTGTTTCACATTAAATACGAACCATATCTAAGTAAAATCAAACAGATCCTCAGTTCATGCAATGATATTTCCTGAAATGAATTTGAACTTCACCTTAACATAGATTTTTTTTTCTCTTTCGTTTATTTTATATTTGATAATTCATGACGTAAGTCTTGAGAGATTTTTCTCTTTCAAATTATTGTAAATTCACTCAAATCTATTTCATATTCCACACTGTAGCACTAATCACAGAATGAATTCATGCTTTCCACGCATTTGTAAGCAGTATAACACAAGTTTTTACGACATTGATGTACTCAACAGCACATATCCGCAATATCGCAGGAGTATATCCGCAAAAACGCAGTGATACGAGACATGGAATACCAATCCTCTTTATTCCCTCCCCACTCCCCGCAATTCCTAAATATCCCCATTATCTATATCCCTAATTTTGAATTACTTATCTTGTTTATATTCTTTGTTATTATTATTTATTTTTTTTTGTTTTAAGCTGTATACTTTAATTTTAATTAAGTTTTTAACTCACTCCACTGCATATGTTTTTTAAGCTAACTTGTCCTTTTTTTATATTACGCATGTTGTTTAATTAAGTTTTTAACTCACTCCACTGTATTTGTTTTTTTTAAACTAACTTGTCCTTTTTTTATATTACGCATGTTGTTTAATTAAGTTTTTAACTCACTTCACTGTATATGTTTTTTAAGCAACTTGTCCTTTTTTTATATAACGCATGTTGTTTAATTAAGTTTTTAACTCACTCCACTGTATATGTTTTTTTTTAAGCTAACTTGTCCTTTTTTTATTTTACGCATGTTGTTTAATTAACTTTTTAACTCACTCCACTGTATATGTTTTTTAAGCTAACTTGTCCTTTTTTTATATTACGCATGTTGTTTAATTAAGTTTTTAACTCACTCCACTATATATGTTTTTTAAGCTAACTTGTCCTTTTTTTATATTACGCATGTTGTTTAATTAAGTTTTTAACTCACTCCACTGTATATGTTTTTTAACTTTAACGCTAACCTGTCCTTTTTTTATATTACGCATGTTGTGGGAACTATTTTGGCAAATTACTGATATTTGTTATTGTTTTTGTTTATGGATTATAAATTGCTGTATGTTTCCCCTTAAATTAAATAAATAAATAAATAAATTAATTAATTCATTGTTATTGTTACTTCCCCTGCCATTATAGTTCGATTTGTTTTATTTGTTAATACTTTTTTTCTACCAAGCTTTAAAATTGTAATATTTCACGAGTACATTCATAATTGGAATGTATTTATATTTAAAAGATTATGTAAATAATGTTATGTAATACATTCTGTGAATTTGCCAACAAATAAAAATAAAAATAAAAATAAAAAAAAAATCAAACCATCTGATCGCTTTGCATCTCGCCGCGCCGCATCGTACCCTACTCGCGTTTGGTAACGTAGAACACCTCCATAGTTACCGACTGTTTGATATTTTCGCGTCGCGCCGCGCCGCTTCACGTTCGCTTTGAATCGCCTACGTAGAACGTCGCGAAAGTAGAAAATTATTACAGTCGTAAAAATAACGGCTGAAAAGTTTAATTATACTTACTAGTTGCATGTAACACATGAGATCCAACTGTCGATAGCGATAGTATGTATAGTTGAAGAATAAGTACCAAACTATAACCCAATAAATCCAAATTATAGAAAATTTTAACACATGTTGGTATGTATGTCAAGTTAGGATAGTATGGAGGTCAGTCCTCTTTTCCTACCCTGAATATGAAAACTGCATGATGGTTCTGTATGTATGTTTGGAGATTATGTATCAAACTATTAAGTCTTCTTACATATTGTGTATAGGCGATTGCCATACAAATTGTATGAAGCAATGTCGTCACTAAATTCAATTTTTATAAAAATTGTTAAAAAAAATTGAGATGTACTTCTACAATTTTAATATTTTTTATAGAAAATTAAATTATCTAGTTGGGGTGTTTCGGCTTTTTTCGATATTTTAAAAGATTTGGAAATATAGGCAGTTAAACTCATAAATTTTTCATAAAAAAAATATTTTTCTTAATAAAAAATGTTTGAGAAACCCTGGAATTTTTTTGAAGAAATATATTTGAGATTTTGTATTTGTCTATGTTTGCACAAATTTTTAGCGTTCTAGCTTTTATGGTTTCTGAGATATATGGAAAAATAAACTAAAAATTCAAAAGTTGATAACCCCTGACTTAAACAAAAAATCACCATTCTGAGTATAAAAGTTTTGTAGGCCTATAACTGTTTATATATTTTGAAATTTTGGGCTCTGTAAATTTAGCGGATCAAAAGTTATAAGGGGGGGACGGACAGACACATAGACACACAAAACTCACATAAAATGTTCTACTCCGAATTCTGAGTAAATCCATGTATAAGAATATATATGCTGCGAGGCCTCTACTTGGTGTTATTAGCATGCAAAAAGTCCACTACTCCATACAAAATGTTCCTTCGTACACGCATCTTGGCTTAATAATGTCGATTCATTCAGAGAATTGAATTCTCCTGAACGAATCGACAGTTGGATTATTATGAGGTTGAGCATAAGTGTTGAGGATTGTCAGAACATTCAAAATGATCTAAAACGCCTTGACCTATATTGTAAACACCATAACCTGAAGATCAATACTGATAAATGCTTTGCTATCCGGTTCACCAGAAACCGGAATATTGTTAATTATACTTATAAACTTAACAACCATCTTATTACTATAACCACTGAAATAAAAGACCTAGGCATCAAGTTGGATGGTAAATTACTCCTGGACAAGCACATAGATAATATCACCTCCAAAGCATCCAAAATGCTGGGATATGTTCTCCGTTTGTGAAGACAATTTAATAATATCTCTACCTTTAAAACTCTGTACTTCGCATATGTTCGTAGCATTGTTAAATACGCATCTCAAGTCTGGTCTCCCTCATATGCCATATACAAGATCAGAGTTGAAAGGCTGCAAAAGAAATTTCTCAGATATCTTGACTTTCGTGCGCACAGAGACCACATTAGTTACTCTGATTCCTTAAAGCATTACAAAATTACATCACTCGAGAGCCGCAGAACTATAGGAGATGTTATATTTTTATTCAAAATTGCAAACTCAACGGTTGACTGCCCTGATCTGCTAGAACGCTTGACTCTGAGAGTGCCAACAAGACCGACTAGACTGACTGACCTACTTTACCTCCCCATTTGTAACACTAATGCCAGACAGAATTCTTTCATATACCGCACTTCCCATTTTTATAACTCCAACATTAGTGATGCAGACCTTTTTAACTCCCCATTGATTATGATAAAGAATAGATTATTAAGTACTCTAATATAATCCTAGATACTCATGCTGATAAGTTGGGTTCATCACATAAAAGTTCACACATATCCTCATACACTCCCACACACACCCACACATACACATACTCACACACACACACTCCCCACTCACATGTCACATATCTGATTATAACTGTTTTCTTTTTTTCTCCTACACTACATAAATATATAAATGGTAATAATGTATACATGTAAGTGATGCTGGGCATGCTAATTTTTTTTTTATATTTGTATCACCTGTATATTTTGTCCAGTTATTGTTTGAATACTTTGTTTAAAATAAAATAAAATAAAATAAAATAAAATAAAATAAAATAAAATAAAATAAAATAAAATAAAATAAAATAAAATAAAATAAAATAAAATAAAATAAAATAAAATAAAATAAAATAAAATAAAATAAAATAAAATAAAATAAAATAAAATAAAATAAAATAAAATAAAATAAAATAAAATAAAATAAAATAAAATAAAATAAAATAAAATAAAATAAAATAAAATAAAATAAAATAAAATAAAATAAAATAAAATAAAATAAAATAAAATAAAATAAAATAAAATAAAATAAAATAAAATAAAATAAAATAAAATAAAATAAAATAAAATAAAATAAAATAAAATAAAATAAAATAAAATTATACTTTAATTAATTTTGAGTACGAGAGAGTGTTCAAGTAATATTCGCTTGTAGCTATGTAGAGAAATTCTGTTGTTGTATTATTAGCTTTTTCACACAGCTGTAACTTAATTTAAGTTCATCTCTTTCACATTTATTATTTGGTGCGAGTGATAATTTATTATAATGTGATTTTACTGGAGTAAACGAGAAAATATGACTGCAGTGTGTGTCTATTATTGTATGGTGTCTTTCAAACTTCTATCTATTGTATTATAATATGTGTGCTCTTTCTTGGTGATATTGTAAGAATTCGTTAAAATGTGCCGTTTTTGTTGAGTGTTTTGTTTTCATTTAACGTGTCTATAGAGGGAGAGTAAAGTCAGGATCTACAAGACTTGCATAAGACCAATCATGACATACGCCATAGAGACAATAGCTGACACCACCCATACAAAAATCTCCTTAGAACCACGGAGATGAAGACTCTACGGCCCATCGCAGGAGTAACCCTCCGTGATCAAATGAGGAGCTCCGAAATAAGGAAAATTTGTGATGTTGAGGACGTGGTACGATGGGGTAGAACGAGAAGACGTTTCTGAAGAGACCACGTGGGGAGAGCAAGCTCAGACCGAGTAGTGAGGATATCAGCTGATGAACATCCTACAGGTAGGAGACCTCCAGGAAGACCGCCCAAACGATGGAGGGACAGCTGGACGTCCTCCTCCCAGGAGCAGATGCCGAGAACTACAGGACATAGTCCTAGCTGACGAAAAAGAAGAAGAAGAAGAGTGTCTATTATATATAAAATGTCATTAGGGAACAATAAGATGATTAATCAATTGTCTTTCAGACCACACTTTGATATTCTCCGGTCTTGTCCACCGTTTTGCTTCTTAACTTATTTAACGAGTTTCTGTCTAGGCTTTATTAAAAATGTAAAATATAAGTATCTAGTATTTGAATTGAAACATTCACAAAGTCATTGTAATTAATTTATTTTTATCAAACATGTAATTACTGAAAACATGAAGGAAAAAAACTGAAGCAATGTTGTGGTTTAGTAGTAAATTAGCATTGACCTTGCAGTATAGAGTAACGATTGTCATTAAGTTAACTACGGATGCGGGACGGAAATATACGTAAAATGATATAAAACACTGATACATGTTTTATGTTAAACGAAAGCTGTAATAAAACTTCAATTATATATTTAACATACATGTTTTATTCCAATGAACCTCTATTTTTAACAATATTTGAATACCAATAAAATAACAACTATCAGGTTCGCTATCAGACCTGTAATGCGCTGACATAGTGAAATCCAGACGGACCCGGGTTCGAAGTGTGTCGTTCTTTAAACTGTTTGACCGTTTCGCCTGATCAACAATTGCATAAAACAATGTAGAAATTGCTTCTAAATCTGGTGAAATTTTTTACAATTTTAGAAAAAAAACTTCTGCTTTTTATCTTAACCAAATGTAGGTACCTACTCTGTATTTTATATTATATCATTGGTTTTCTTTTACCCTCATATATTTTGTTCATCTTAATATTTGAGAAGTACCTATGTAATATTTTGTCTCTTTTACACCTAATATTTTGAATATTTTTTTATATTTTCTAGTTGTATGATTGAGGTTACATACTTTCCATTATTTCGACTTTGAATATAAGATAGACCCTAAACACAGGTAGGTTTCATAAATATAAGTAGTTGACAATTAGAAAGTAGACTGAATCTTAAATAAAAATCATTCTTACCAAGCTTCATAGTTGTAATTTAATTTATATAACTTTCATCGTTAATTTTTAGATTCATTTCCATACAGATCGATGAATTGAGCAATAATTAATTAGTATGTCAACATATCAATCAATATACTATAAAAAATGCGAGTTCTCACATATGTATGTATACAATACCTATGGACATGCACCTTATCTTTAAACATTTCTAATTTCCCCTCTACCTATAATCAAATAAAAAAAAATAAACACTTCCTTGCACTCTTCGCAAGTGGCGAGTTTATTGCCGTATGGCAATTTCTTCCAACTGACCAGTGTTTCCAGCCTAGAGAAGCAATATTTGCGTGAGAAATAATTGTCTCCTCTGCTGGGAATCGAACCCAGGACGCCCGCACAGAAAACGAACGGCTTACCAACTGAGCCACGGCGGTCGGCATCACCAAATTCACCCTTCCTTATTAATAATATATCATCTATACCTACATACGTACTCACTTTCATAACAGAATCATAATATGAAACTAACTAACTGAAGTATATTCTTCGTAAAAAAACTGGGGAATTAATTATCTATATTTTTTCAACTCAGCACTTTTAGGTTTACGAGTGAAACCCGAGTTCTTGCAGGAAGGAGTCTGACATAAGCAATATTGTTTTAGTGGAAAACTGATATCTGCAAAAAGTATACTGTTAAAAGAAGGAAAGGTGGTTTGACGATATTGAAAGGAAGGAGAAAATATGAGGTTAAAATTAGTGAACTATAAAAATATTATGTTTATTTACTTATTCCCGGTACTAATTGACTATGACATACCAACTTACAACATTGAAATAACATAAAAATGCAAATATTGAAATAACTTCATTGAAACAAAATAATTTAACACTCTGTTAAAAAATACTACCTTTCATCAAAACAAAGAAAAAAAGTAAAAAATAAATAAGTACAAATTCATAAAAACCAAAAAAAAATAATTAAAAAAAAACATTAGTCTAAAAATAGCAGTAGACATCTCATATTATAACAGGGTTCTGAGTATTTCCCTCTTACATAAGCCAACATCAACATCAAAAAGGCATATACCTTAGGAATACTTTTACTTAGATGTTGCATGCGAACGAGCGCCGAATTTTGCCGTGCATATTTCAAATAATTGTCACAGTAAAAAAAAACTCTCGGATCTCTGGTATCAACCAGGTTTATCGACAAAGCAAAAATTGCACATTCAAAATGGAAAGAAGATAAAAAAAATGCTTGAAGCCAACAGAATAGCAGCAAGTATGAGAAAATGAATAATTTTCCGTGGATGATTGCAATGTGGAACTTTATTTTTTTTCTGTCTAAGTAATTGGAGCAAAGGGCGATGATTTATTTGAATGTGAAATATTTTATAATTAATAATAACTCGGTTTTAAATTTAAAAAATTTTGTTGGTATGAGATCGATGAGAAAACTATGTATGACAGGGTGAATGACAGGGTAAGGAAATGAGGACATTAGGAAAAAACGTAAAATAACGAAGGGTGTCATCAATAGAAAGAAAGTGAACATATTAATATGGTTTAACAACATGGGTCGATGGCAGAGCGGTTAGCGCGCCAAGCTATAAATCCAGTGGTCGCGAGTTCGAATCCTGCCTCGACCGAAAAAAAAAATTAAAAAAGCGGACAAGAATGGAACGAGAAGTCGGGTTCGACCAAAAAAAGGACGGCTCAACTATGTAAACGACATTTTGAAAGAGAGAAATTTAAGAAGATGAATGTCGATGAATCGACGAATGCATGCCAAGATAGATTAATATGACGTGGGGTTCTTTTTCTTTGATATATTTAAACAAAGGATATATCTTCAAGGAAGATATCTTCAAAGTAGATATCTTCAAGGGAGATATATTCAAAATAGATATCTTCAAGGGAGAAGAAGGAGAGGCATACCTAGGCTGAGATGACTGGACGACGTGCTGTGCGATATAAGAGAAATAGAACAAATAAATTTGAGAAAATTGACGGTCGATAGTGAAGGATGGAGACGTTTTTTGGAGGAGGCCAGGGTCTGCAGCGGACTGTAGCGCCAGTGATGATGATGACGATGATCTTCAAATAAAGATATCAAAAGATACCACAAACCTGTATCAGGTTCTCAGGGGTTTTCTATTAAATAGTTAATTAGAGTATCCGGTTGGTTCAAACCCTTCCCCTCCAATATGCGGTGACTACCATCTTGTCATTTCCCATGATCATTTCCCCAGGGGTGCAACCTTCCTCCATCAGTGAGCATATAAGGTGACTCTCATCCTGGGTTGCACCGCAGTTAATTCAGATAGGAACATTTTCATATACATAGTTACCCCCATGTTTCAAGGT
The DNA here is from genome assembly GCA_963576475.1 of Molanna angustata. NCBI lineage: Eukaryota > Metazoa > Arthropoda > Insecta > Trichoptera > Molannidae > Molanna > Molanna angustata. Next base: position 20,262,167 of record OY754978.1, on the reverse strand, counting down.
TCACTTTGCATCGTGTGACACCGATCCTTAATCTGCTGAGGGTGGTCCATAATGATTATGGCAGATCTTCTCTTTAAAAATTAAATTTTACGTGGGAACATGCACAGCCTTGGTCAACGCCCAGTTTCCATAGATTCTCTCTCCGTTGTTCTATTTAATAAAAAAACTTAATTAACAATAACGATACATAATAGTGTACAAGTTTTATAAGATTTTTTCTGCCTGCTATCTATCGGCATAATATTTGTATGAAGTATTCGCAACTAGTCTGCAAACTTAAAAATGTAGTTAATTATGTATGTTTGAAACTTAAAATTATTTCTAAGTATTTTGTCTTTGGAAGTCATTGTTCTCTCAGCCGTCTTAATTCCTCCCGGAGTGGTTTAAATCCAACTGGCTACTGAGTGGTCCTAGGAAAGTTTCTCGAGTCAATAATCTAACGATAATGAGCTGCTGTCTCTGTGTTCAGTAGTAGTCTAGAACTTTCCCCTAATGTGATTCCGAACCGGACCATTTTAAATCCCACTTGTGCTAAGTGCCCTCCAACTTATTTAGCCGATTGCCAAAGACATTTCAAGTTATTATAATATACACATAAGTTATATATATATACACTTTCAAATTGCAATATAATTTGCCACAATTTATTATTACGATTTAATTATAATCTGTGTAAAATCTAGAAACATTAAATAGTTTGTGTGTTTTTTTAATGTTATCATTGGTACATTCGTAAACCAATTTTTTATTTTTCGTCGCTTGCGGAATTTTTTTTATATCTTTTGTTCAACATATTATTACTCTTAGTTTTAATGAAATAGTAACTTGATAATATGAAGAGGTTTTTTTTTATATATTTGTTTACATCAAATTTTCGTTGGTTAGCATCAAATTTTTAGTGTTGTACGAGTATCATCATCATCAGTGGCTCCACAACTCAGGATGGGCCTTGGCCGAGTATATCTACTATACGAGTGGTTGTGCGAGTATATCTACTATACGAGTGTTTGTGCGAGTATATCTACTATACGAGTGGTTGTGCGAGTATATCTACTATACGAGTGGTTGTGCGAGTATATCTACTATACGAGTGGTTGTGCGAGTATATCTACTATACGAGTGGTTGTGCGAGTATATCTACTATACGAGTGGTTGTGCGAGTATATCTACTATACGAGTGGTTGTGCGAGTATATCTACTATACGAGTGGTTGTGCGAGTATATCTACTATACGAGTGGTTGTGCGAGTATATCTACTATACGAGTGGTTGTGCGAGTATATCTACTATACGAGTGGTTGTGCGAGTATATCTACTATAAGAGTGGTTGTGCGAGTATATCTACTATACGAGTGGTTGTGCGAGTATATCTACTATACGAGTGGTTGTGCGAGTATATCTACTATACGAGTGGTTGTGCGAGTATATCTACTATACGAGTGGTTGTGCGAGTATATCTACTATACGAGTAGTTGTGCGAGTATATCTACTATATTTTCAAATGATTTCAAAAGATAATATCAAATTTATTAATCCGAAGGGATTTTTTTTGTCATAATATGTACTTACAAACTGCGTTACGAGAAGGAACCAATAAATTGTCAATAATTTCAATTAACTCTTTTCTGTGCTGTTGCTATAATAGTGCGTCAAATCAGGGGGGCAAGTCCGGTCAAACAGTGAAATGAAAACTCTCGTGTTTACCCATATCATGGATAGATGAAAATAAAGGGTGAAGATGATAATTAAATCATCCAATCATTTTTTTTTAATAAAAATGAATATGTCCTTGTTAAACAAGTACATGTACATCTTCCTACGTTCCCTAAATTAAGCATAAATGCTTATTTATGCTTATTTTACGAACATATATATTGTATGGAATGCATAAATACATTCCATAAAGAAGTTAGGTATAATTATATTAATAGTAAAACAATTTGTTTTAAATTCTACGTATATTTGTTAATTCGTCGATAGCTATTTCATAAGATACGTCGATAGCTACGTTTATTTGTTGATTCGTCGATAGTCTTGAAGATGCCCTAGCAAGGCGAAATAGCTATCGACGAATTAACAAATATACGTAGAATTTATAACAAATTGTTTTACTTTTAATATTATTTAAAATAGAATTCTACTACGTAAAATATCCACAAGTACTTAAGTTAGGTATAGGTTAGGGAGAGATAAAAGAGTTAGGTATTCTGTGCCTCATATCACTGCGTCATTGCCGATATACTCCTGCGATATTGTGGATATGTATTATTGAATATATCAATTATATATGAAAATTATATCCATGATATGGTTAATCATGAGGGTTTTGATTTCACCGACTTGCTATCTTGAGCATGTTTCAAGAGAGCTATCCTCTTATCAGCCTTAAAATGGTGTATTTTAAGTAGATTTATAAAATTTTAAACTCTTTCTTGCATCCTGAGAATTTCTGGAAAAAGTGAGAAAAATGAAATAAAAATTTAGCGACCAAAAATTTATTAAAACCACAGAAATGTGTTTAATTATATAGGTACCTACAAATTGGGTTCTTGGATGACAAGCCTTTGCATATTGGTACATGGGTCTTCCAAAGTAGGTACTGCCTGCGTTTTCTCTTTAGTTTAATTAAACACATAAAACTAATTATAATTCATAAACTTGCTTGAAAAATAACCCAAAATACCGGTACATATATGAATCAAAACGAAACGATTGATGAAAAAAAAAAAAACATACATATTATTTTTTTGCCTCGAGTGTCGTTAACCCTAGAGTAGAAATAATACATCATTATCTCAACATACAATAAAGACTTTTGATCGTAATCTTAATAGGCACTTATTTCATTTTAATATAGAAATTAATATTTGCCAAAAATATTTACCTAATGTCGTTGCCTTCTTAGTAATTATAAAAAAAAAATATAACAAATACATATCATTGAAGATATTTCCACATGTTTTCCCGCAGAAAAACTTGTATTGCATCCTCTCGATACTGGCAATACCTACGTAAACTTATATTATTCTTGAATATTTTTTTATTATTGCATATGCGCAAACATTGGATTTTTCAAAGATATTTTTTAACAGATTTTTAATTATCTCAATAGAGACGAAGTTGGAATATTTACTGTAGGAGAACCGGGAAATCTAGGCACCTACAGGGCTTACGACCTGTCATCGGCTGGTTTACGTGATCACTTTATGCGCTTGCGCAACGTTCACCAATTATGTATAGATGGCGTTACAACAAAAATAAATAAAAATAATAAGAATGTTGGTCATAATTTCACACATAGATGGTTGTAGTAAAAATTCCTTATTTTCAAGCGAAAAGAATTTCAGTATTACAATATATAGAACTTTCAAAATTGAATTGATAGGGATCTCATTAAAAAGGCCAACTTCGTCTCTATTGAGATAATTAAAAATCTGTTAAAAAATATATTATTCTTCTCCATCCAAACAAATATCGGTATACACAAGTTGCATGTAACACATGAGATCCAATTGTCGATAGCGATAGTATGTATAATTGAAGAATTCGTACCGAACTATAAAGATATTTTGTTTCCTATATAAAACATGTAGGTATATCAGTATAGGATAGTATTGAGAAAACAGCTTGATTGTACGTATGTATTTTTGGAGATTTAGTATCAAACTATTGATTCCCTTTAGATATTGTGTAGTGTATACTGCCATACAAATTGTATGAAACGATGTTGTCACTAAATTCAATTTTTATAAAAAAAATGTTAAAATTTGTTTGAGATGTACAACTACAATGTTCACATGTTTAAAGAAAATTTAATTGGGATGTTCCAGCTTTTTTCGATATTTTTAAAAACTTTGAAAATATAGGCAGTAAAACACATAAATTTATCAAAAAAATAATGTTTGTCTTAAAAAAAAATGTTTGAGAATCTCAAAAAAATGGTATTTTGTATTTGTCTATATTTATAGTAATTTTCAGGTTCTAGCTTATATGTTTTTTGAGATATTATATAGAAAATAAAGAAAAAATTCAAAAGTTTAGGTAAAACCCCTGACTGAAACAAAAATTCAAAATTCTGAGTAAAAAAGTTTTGTAGTCCTATAACTATCTATATATTTTGAAATTTTGGGCTCAGTATACTGAGCGGATCAAAAGTTATAAAAGGAGGGGGGGGGGAACAATGACGCACAGACACACTAAGTTCTACTCCGAATTCTATGTTGGTGTTTTTTTTACTTCAAAGTTGCAAAGTTAAGTAAGATGAAAATAAATGCCCTAAGGTGGTTCGGCCACATAGAAAGAATGAGTGATGACCGTCTGACAAAAAAAGTATACAAGGCTGATAAAAGAGGAACGAAAAGTAGAGGTCGGCCAAGAAAAAGTTGGCACGATCACATAAATGGAATTTTGAAATATGGTGATGTTAGAAGTAAGAATAATAGAAGAGCGTGTATGAGACGATGTATGGACGTGAATGAAGCGAGGAATGTATGTCAAGAGAGAGGAGTCGTTCGGCTCTCTCTGCCTACCCCAAATAGGGAAATGGCGTGATGGTATGGTATGGTAAGTTGCAAAAACCATAAAAAATATAGCCCTGGCATACAAATCTTGCGTGCCTTGGCTAGATACTTTGTCGAAATGTTAAGAGAAACAAATTTTCTTGAATAAATCGACAGTTGGATTATTTTATTTGGTTGTTAAATAATAGTATCCGAAATAGCTAGCCAAAGATCTATTAAATTTGGTGAATACAAAAAAATAGGTTTGAGTGTCATTTTTAGTAAAATAAGGTTTTTTATTACGTAGGTTTTGTAGATACATTTATGTATGAATGGATGATTTGTTAAATAAAATAATACAAATGTTGTAAAACGGACGATTGATTTTTTTATAATAATATTAGTTAAGACAGGGCGTGATATTTGTAGGAATATGTATTATTGTATATTTTTATTATACACGTTGTTTACATGGAGTCATTCATTGTAAAAGAGTCATTATCGTTCAGAAAATATTTCCATTAAAAATGAAATAAAGTCATTAAAAAGAACAAATTGCTACTGAAATTTCACTGTTGTATTATTCAAAGTCAAAATTGAATGTTTGCCAGGTATTTTGGGCCGTGTACGACGGAGGTGTAATTATTTAAAAATACACACATCACACACACATAATGTACATAAATATGTACCTACCTATCTAATGTACCTAATTTGTCTAGTTTCCTGTGTATTTGTATGTGTTTTTTGTGTGTATTTACACAATATAAATACATATGTACACACACATATTGTATGTGATGTGATGAGAGAAGGGTTATCAAATTTATTAAGAACCAAAAAAAATATTATAATTACCTACTATATCTGTGAAAATGCCAAAAAATATTTAAATCTTAAAAATAAATATTCCATAATTTATTATTAACTATGTATATATTTTTTATTTTTTTAGCAATCACTTAAATATATTTTATAGTTTTGTTTGAATTTATTTTTTTTATTGAAGACTATTTTCTTCGAATACCTACCTTTTTAAATATAATTTATTTGTATTCTATTCATGGTATTTATTTACTATATATAGGATTTAATTGATTATGAAAATATAATATATAAAATAATCGATATTATAACCAGTTCGTTTCTATCGTATATTCATAAGTTGAAATGAGTATAAACAGTATTAAAAATAATCCATTCGTTTATTATGAATCATTGACAGTGAAAAATGAATATAAATAAAAATTTTATAAATCTACGTTTTGAAAAAAAGGGGGGGGGGAATAAATGATTTATTATGAAAAAAATGTGTAAAATGTTGTTAATGTGTTGGGTTTTTAATGAGGAATTCGGATTTACAATATTAGGTAAATTAATATGTTTTTTAATCTGTGCTACGACGAATCAATAACATCGGCAGTCGTAGCTCAGTTGGTTGGGTATCTGACTGCTGATCCAAAGGTCCCGTGTTCGATTCCCGGTGGAGACACAGTTTATAATTTTGTCATCAGTCTGTATCTGTGAGACGGTTAAAGCCTCGAGAATGAGGCAACTTGTTATTGTTAGTCGCCCGAAAACTAATATTAAATAAAATAAATAAATAAATAACCAACTAAGTATCATATTCACATCATTGTCGGCTTTCGTGGCTTAGATGGTAAGACATCTGACTTCTGTCTAATCATTGAGTGCATGTTAAATTAATATTTAAATAAGTATCTGTAAGTTGCCTCGGAAGCAATTATTACAATTAATAAATAAGTCACAAAAACGAATTATTTAAATTTTATTATTATACCTAATCATGCTCCTCTCTCGTTTATATTGAGGAATTATCAATGTGAATATTTTGATTAAAAAATGTTGTTTGTAAGAAAATAAAAAAGTGGCAACCCTGTTTTTAGTGAGAGGTTGTTGACACTTGCGGCTATCCGAGCGGCCATGACCTATCGTAATTAACTTTTTTTGCGGTTAATATCAATGAACGCATTTGACTGAAAACCAAACGTACCAACTGCACAATAAAATAATGATTTAACTCCTCAAACGTCACGATCGAATATGATTTACCTACAAATGCTATTGCTAAGGTAAATGCACCGACAAACCTTGGCGGTATTCTGGTTTGAAAACAATCTGTTTATTTTTATTTTATTTTGTTTAGGAATATTAGCAGTTTACATAGACAATAAGTACAAAAATAAGGAAAGATTAAATTAGACCAATTTAAAATATTCCACTGATTAATCTAGAAACTATTGACAATTACAACATGTACTTTGGTGAAGGGTGGTGAGAAGGAAAAACTGGGAGGAATTGGGGAGGAAATATAAGGTGAAAATGAAAAAGAGTTGAAAGGAGATTCAGTTAAATGTTGAGTGTGTGAGATGGTATTCAATACATGTTAAATCGTTTGTAGAGTTGAGTTAAAAATATCAATCTGACTTTGTTTACTTGTAATCCGGTACAAACTAAATATAATTTTCTTTAAATTATAAATATATTAATTTTATCACCAAATATGTAATCGCAATTTTATGCGAATTTGATTTGTTTTATAAAATAAGTATAAAAATATCGACAGACATTATTCTTATTATTATTATTTCACTAATAATAATAATAAGAATAATGAACACTTCCTTGCACCCTGCGCAAGTGGCGAGTTTATTGCCGTATGGCAATTTCTTCCAACTAACCAGTGAACTACTTCATAGCAGGTAAAAATTTCACTACTTCATAGCAGGTAAAAATTTCATAATAGGTAAAGATTTAGTTTTGAGATTTTCAATCGTATTTCGACCGACATAAAAATGATGCTATGTACATTCATTTATACTAGTTGCATGTAACACATGAGATCCAATTGTCGATAGTGATAGTGTAGATGTATATTTGAAGAATAAGTAGCAAACTATAAACCCATAAATCCAAATTATTGAATATTTAATAAGATCTTTAGTTTTCTATACAACCCAAGTAGGTATGTATGTCAAGATAGGACAGTATGGAGGCCAGTCCTTTTTTCCTACCCAGAATATGAAAACAGCATGATGGTATGTATGTATGTTTGGAGATTAAGTATCAAACTATTGTCTTCGTAGATATTGTGTAGGTATAGGCGACTGTCATACAAATTGTATGAAACGATGTCGTCCCTAAATTCAATTTTTATAAAAATTATTAAAAAAAAATATTATAATATACCTATACCTACTACCTACTATAATGTTTAATTTTTTTATAGAAAATTAAATTATCTAGTTGGGGTGTTTCGGCTTATTTCGATATTTTGAAAAACTTTGGAAATATAGGCAGTTAAACACATAAATTTATCATAAAAAAATATTTTTCTTTTTTCGATATTTAAAAAAAACATTGAAAATATAGGCAGTTAAACACATAAATTTATCATAAAAATAATGTTTGTCTTAGTAAAAAATGTTTGAGAAACTCACTCAAACATTTCTTTTTTTGGAAAACAAAATGAGGATAGTATTGAGGTCAGTCTTTTTTCCAAAACCGTTTTAAAAATGTATTTCAACATTTCTCTAGTGAATTTTCGTTACGCAATTTTAAAATTCAGCATTATTTCCCCTCAAAGCATTAACAAAAATATTTTTTTACAGCATTTTTTTTAAATGAGTTCGTAGCTATATGTCGAGGAGAACTATATGTTAAATGTGCTTAAATAGTGCATAAAATCAAAGTGAATGAACGATAAAGTTCTTTCATATCAAGTCGGGATAATTTAAATCACGTATAATCCATTTTTAACGTACGCGATTGCTACCCTTAATAACACGTAACTTCATAATGCAGTAGGCGGTTTTAATATATCATGGATATTGTCGAATTTTATTATTTATTTGGTTCCTAAGGAAATTCATCATCGATGAGAATCGATAGATGAGAATGAGAATGAGAATCGGTCACACACCTGCTCATTTATACAAAATTAAGATAAAAGATTCTCCAGCTTGCGAATGTGGTGAGGAAGTGGGAGACTTGGACCATATCTTATTTTCTTGTCCTCTCAACTCCCAATCCCCATCACTTTACCAATCTCTATCAAAATATAAGATCCCACTGCCAGTGAACATTCTGACCTTGCTGCATAGCAGTAATAAAGATATAATTTTTAATTTAATATTAAAATTCGTCAAAAGAAACGACATCAAGATTTGATTTAATATATCTATATTTGAATATTTTTTTTTATTGTTTTTTATTGTAAACCAAACAATGAGAAGATATTATCTTTTAACTTGAAACTGGCCGTAAGACCCATTTAATAGGAGTCATCTCGCCAAAAAAAAGAAGGTTCTTGGAAAATGATCAATACATCATATATTATGTACATACATATGTAGGTAGATATAATATTGTGATATGAAGTTTGCCTGTAAATCATAAGCCACAGTTAAAATGTCGACTGCCTAGGGGGTATTTGTTCATGAAAGTTCATATCAATATTATGCGAACCTATATTCAGTTGTAGGTACCTTCTGGAGAAGTACAGAGATCATCATACATAGTAAGAACTGACAAGTCAATGACTAAATTGCGACGATTATGTATGTAGATACTACATATTAGGGATTGCAATGCGACACCGATTACAATCCAATCGGATCCGGGCGGATTGGTCACATCAAAACTATTTTTTCTTTTTATTTCAAAATCAACAGTATAAACTATGATAGAAGGAGTGTATTTAATTTTATTTAATTTAATTAGCTGCTTCTCGGGCAGCTAACAGGTACTATGTCAAATATTAATTTAACACGCACCCAATAGCAAGTTGCCACATTCTGGAGACTTGCGATATTAATCGTCTCACAGATCCAGACTGAAAACACAATTAAAAACTGTGTCTCCACCGGGAATCGAACCCGGGACCCTTGGTTCAGCAGTTAGATACCCAACCAACTGAGCTACGAAGGCTGACAAAGTATTACAAAGTTATAATTTTTTTTATGAAATTTACTTTATTTACACTTTTATAACAAGAATATATTATTTTGTCTAGTCTAACTTCTTAAATTGTACATACTCTATTAACTTGTTGGTTATGAAAGAAGGATTTCGCTATATCCACCAACACCCGCTCTGCATATGGGGTCTGTAATCGGCCCCTTCACAGAACGCTAAGTGAGCAGACAAGAAAAAAAAATGCATTGCACGAAAAGTAGCTCACGGAACCCTCTAGATCAGAGGTTCCCATCCCCGTGCCCGCGGGCACCATGGCGCCCGGGGAACGATTCGTATGTGCCCGCCACTATTCGACAGAGACAGATTTTTTCATAAATATTAATTAAAAATGCGATTTATTTTTATTTATTTGTCAGAGTTTTGATTTTTTTCTTTGTATTTTGTAAATACATTTCTCTGTGTGCAATTTGAATACTAATTTTATTATTTTGAAACTCTTTTGTTTATTATTTATTAATAAATTATGAATATAAAAAAATAAATTATGAGAAAAAGAGATGTTATGGAAGGAGTTTGTCGATTAAAAATAATAGGAGTTTGTCGAATGTGCTCTGGAGTACAAAAAGGTTGGGAACCCCCGCTCTAGATCAACAATCTCGGCACCGTAGTGCAAAAGAACAATTGACGAATGTGGATGGAAGTTTCACACTCCAGATCGCAAAATTCGCGTGACCAATGGGACTTTGAAGAGGCCCACGATCAGCAACGAGGAGCTCCGATCTATAAGAGGACACCATTGGGTTCCAACACTCCCACAGGATATGTTCCGAAATTTGGTCTGGGTATTGACAGAACTGACATGAAGCAGAGGAAGCAATTTTAAAACGGTGAAGATAACTCTTAAAATTTCCGAGTCCTGTGAAAAATTGAGAAGTCCAATAGTCTGAAGAAAGGATTGCAGGAAACAAATAGTGTTTATTGTGTCATATGACAATCGACTTTTTGATTTTGTAAAAAGGATCGTAGGAAACAAATAGTGTTGTGCCATATATATTTTTTTTTTTTTTTTAACATGTCTACGTAGGGGACGCCAGCTATTAGGATTTGGGTCCATTTTACTCTTCCGAAGAAGCGCACTACGTAGCGTTGGGAGGGGTTTGCAATCTAGAAAAGAGTTTATTAATTCGGATTTTAAAAAGACCCGGGTTGTACGAAGATGGAAACACAGAATTCGGAAGATCGTTCCACAGTCGGGCTGCTGTGTTAATAAAGGAGTTCGAGAAGCGACTTGTTCGTATATGTTGAAGGTCCACTGTGAATGGATGCTGCGATTGAGTGAAGCGAGTGACTCTGTTGCGAGTGGGTGGAGGAGGGACCAAAGATGCAAGTTCTTCTGAGCAATTCCCGTGGTAGTATCTATAGAATAAACTTAAAATACCGACTCTGCGTCTGTGTTCTAGTGATTGCAATCCATCAGTCAGTGATGGATCATCAATCAGACGTATAGCACGCCTTTGGACAGCGTCGAGGGTATTCAGTAGGTATTGGGGGGCGCCACTCCAGAGGTGACTGCCATATTCAATAATTGGGCGTATTTGCGCTTTGTAGAGTATACAGATCTGGGTCTTAGTAAAATATCTGCGCGCTCTATATAGTACGCTCAATTTTTTGGAGGCGAGTTTCACCTTAGCTTCGATGGAGCCCTTGTAGTGTAATTGGTTCGTTATAGATACTCCAAGCAGGTCGATAGAGCTGCTGTTAGGTAGGGTGCTTCCGTTGAAAGACACTTGCAATTCATTGGGGTTTCTCTTCGCAGAAATTAGACAGGCTTGGGTTTTTGAGACGTTAAATGAAACAAGATTACTTTCACCCCAGGTATTGATTGAGTGGAGGTAGCTATTTATTTTTTGATGAAGGTCTTTCCGGGCTTCTGATATTTCACTCTGTTTAGGAGGTTTGTCAAAAGAGAAATTGTCATGGACTGTGCTGTCATCAGCGTAACAGTGGATGGGGGCGCGTAAGAGCAAGTCATTGATATGTAGGAGGAATAGGGTTGGAGATAGAATGGACCCTTGAGGGACTCCCGCATTAATGGAATGGGGAGAAGAAGAGCAACCGTCCACTACAGTTATGACTTCGCGATCTTTTAAAAAATTCGCAATCCAAGTACACAGAGACTGGGGTAGTCCATAAGAAGAGAGTTTCATTAAGAGACCTCGGTGCCAAACCCGGTCGAAAGCTTTAGAGATGTCAAGGGCGACAGTTTGAGCTTCTCCAAAGCGTTCCATAACTTGACCCCAAACGGATGTCACATACGCGAGTAGATCGCCACAAGATCGATTTCCACGAAATCCATATTGGCGGTCGCTTAAAATTTTGTTTGCTTCGAGGTATGTGATCAACTTGGTGTTTAGTACCCTTTCCATTATTTTGGAGAGTACAGAAGTAATAGCGATGGGTCGGTAGTTAGATGGGTTGGAGCGATCACCTTTTTTGGGAATTGGGTGGATGACCGCTTTTTTCCAGTCACATGGGACAATACCAGTTTTAAACGAGAGTTTGAAGAGTTTAGTGAGAACTGGGGCTAGTTCGGCGGAGCATTTTTTTAACACAAGAACGGGAATTCCATCTGGTCCATTAGCTTTGTTAACATCCAACCCTCGGATGGCGAGTAAAACCTCAGAGAAGTTAATCCTTACTTCGTTCATTTTAAAACCACAATGTGGAACTGGTTGAGGAGTTTTTCCTCCGTCGTCAAGGGTTGAGTTATCTGCAAATAATTTACCGAGAAGATTAGCTTTGTCGGTGGCAGAGTTAGCAATGGATCCGTCATGGTTCGTTAAAGGTGGAAATGAAGATGTGCAAAAGTTCTGACCTATGGAGGTTGACAATGACCAGAATCTTCGGCTACCGTTAGGGCATGAGGAGAGTTTTTGACTTATATGTTGGTCATGGAGTTTTTTAGCCTGATTAATGGTTTTTTTACAATCCTTTGTCATCTTGTTGTATGCTTTCTTGTTTGACGGGGATTGAAGTTTTTGAAATGTTTTGAAAGCCAGATTTTTACGCGTGACTGCTTCTCGGCATTTGGAATCAAACCAAGGTTTTGTGCCTGGTCCGCAGGTTTTGAGGGAGGAGGGAATATAGCCATCCATAGCAGAAGTGATGACATCCCCTACCTCACGCGCACAGATAGAAGGGTCTTTGGTTCTAAAACAGACTTCATTCCAAGGAAAGTCGCGAAAGTGTATTCGCAGTGCATTCCAATCTGCTGACTTGTATTGCCAAATTTTCCTTTTAGGTTTTTCGGGTGGAAGGTCCGGGATGAAGTGGATGGCCGTTTGCACAAGGCAATGGTCTGAAGAGCCCAGTGGGGCTGTGACTTTCAGTGTGTATCCCGTTGGCGAGGTAGTCATAAAAAGATCAAGCAGATTGGAACGATGCCCAGAGACATCAGGGATGCGAGTTGGCTCTTGAACAAGTTGCTCCAGGTTATGACACAAAGCAAAGGATTCCGTCATGCGGCCAGCCGAATCGGTAGTTCCCGATTTCAGCCAATCGGAGTGATGGACATTGAAATCGCCGAGAACCGCAAATTCTGCCGACGGGTAGCGAGACAGAAGACTGTCAATGGTTTCTCCTAAGTATTTGAAAAGCTCGGAAGAATCATAATAACTCATATTTGGAGATCGGTAGATACAAGCATAAATTTTTATGAATTTGTTAGATTTTAAACGGACCCACATAACATTGAAGGCGGGGTTCTCGAACTCCTTCAATCTGACACAGTTGATGTCTTCGCGGCTGTAGAGGCACAAGCCTCCTTTGGGCACAAACATGCTTTCGAGTATGTACCCTGGGCAGTTGAGGTAACTTGTGTCGGGTGGATCTTGAATTTGTGTTTCCGTGAGAAAGAGCAGGTGTGGTTTTTGAGATTGCAAGTGATGGTGAACAGAATTTAAATTACCTGTGGATACCTCTGATGTTAGCGAAGTCTACCAACAGTTCACAAATGGTGTGAGGGTATGCAGTCTTGGTTGTCGCTGTATAAACATTATTATTGGGTTTATCTGTCATGAAGGTTTTGTGGGGGGGGGGGTGGCATTGTGAAACGAGGAGATCAGAAGCCCTTTTCAAGGACATTTGTTCCGGCAGCTGCGCTGCTAAGTTGAAGGAGGGAGGATATGGCCGTGGAGGACGCCTGGTGCCCCCCGCATACAACTGCTGGGACCTCGTCCGGTCACGATCCGGCACAACAATTGCAGCGAGATTATGCGCCGACTGATAGGGCAGCCAAGCCGTAGTCGTTAGCTTAGGTCGGGCCCCTGTACTATTCGGCGGCCGGCCAGCGACGAACCGTTTCACACAGATCTCCCTCGGCTCACACCTCCAACCAGACCCGCCGCGCAGCGGCCGGGATGACATCATCAAGATAGGCCGCCGATCAACTCCAACACAAGTGCCCGCCTGGGCACCAAAGCAAAGAACCCCGAACATGGCGAGCCATTTTAGGGGACCATAAATGCAGTGGCTTGGTAAACCAGTATAGTATACTGACCCCAGGTCGAAGGCAGGGTTTACTTTCCAATCCCAGAGGATGGGTTGGGGGGAAGCAAACTCACCTTCTCCCAAAATTAAATGACAATCGACTTTTTGGCTTTTCAAAAAGGATCGTAAGAAGCCAAAGGTGTTAATTGTGATATCAGACAATCGACTTTTTGCATACCTACAAATATATAAAATGGCCTAGAAGGCCCTATTTGCTTCTATAAATCGATTTTATGTATATTTTTAACTCGTATCATGCCAATGGTGCCGGTTCCGGTAGGCGTCGAATAATGCCGGATCCGGCGGATTTCGGATTCGGTGGAATTTTATTTTTTTTTAAGCTGGATTTGATAGCACAATAACATATTTTCAAAATGCTGATCTGTTTATTGGTACTTGGTGAAGTACTTTATCCAACAATCCAGAATTTAATTTAAAACTATTTTAATAATGTTATATTGTAAACCAGGGTCATGGTTGCATGACCCGAAGAATACGTGTTATTTGGAAAAAAGAGAAACATTATTCTGTGTTCACAGTCATCATTAAAATATGGATGAATATTGCAGTTGCCAACGACAAAATACTGTTTCGTTTTGATACAAATCTTATTAGTCATTTAATATATTGATACACATGAAAAGATTTTTATGTATAAAAAGTTATGAAGGTGTAGGTTCTTTGCAGAAAAATCTCACGATTCAAATAATGTATATGTAAAATTATTTTATTTATTTTTATATTTGTTGGCGAATTCAAAATTATAACATAACATTATGCACATAACATTTTAAATGTAAATGCATCCAATAACGAATTTGTTCGTGAAATACTACATATTTATCCATGGTACAAAAAGCATTAATAAATAAAATAAAAAAAAAACTTATAAATAGTGATAGATGAAATAACAAGAAATTAACAAAACAACAGTAACAGCAAATGAGATGAAAAAAATCTCTCTCTCTTCTTATTCGTTTCCTCAATGCTGAGGGTCGTAATCTATGGGGCCGCCAATGGACAGAACGAGTCGCCTCCAGTCCTCTCTGTCCTCCGCAGCTCGCACCGCCGAATAAAGGTCGTTCCCAGTCATCTCCTTAATTTGGTCACACCATCGCGCAGGAGATCTGCCTCAACATCTTTTGCCTGGTACACTTCTTGTGATAAAACTTTTTTCCAGGTTACCTGGCTCTCCCCTGAAAAAATAAATATATATTTTTTTTTTTTGCCGTTCACCAGAGGTTGGTGTTCTTCGGCATAAACACAGCATAATATTGTTTATTGTGCAATTCAAAGACTGTACGACTATACAGTCCTAAATCTTTAAACTGTTGACATTGATAAAATTACAAATCATTCGTAATGTATGAGGACTAAGGCATGACAGGAGCGTCTCAATACTGGTGGGGAGTGGGTTCATTTGAAAGTATAGTTCACGGGTTGGGAATTTTCGACAGTTAAAAAATACATAAATATAATTAAGTAGTTAATTTATAGAAAAAAAATCTTAATAAATTATCTAAAATATAAATAAAGGGAAAATATTGATGCGTTTTTTTCACAACATAACATAACTAATTTCACCATGTATAAACATTATGAAAATATGAGTTATGTATGTTAGGTGTATGAGTTACGATGAAGTTAATATTCAGTTATATTATCATGGCCTGCGCTGAGGATCTGTTTAATTTTATTAAGATATGATTTATATTTTATGTCAAACACGTTAATATCAATATGTTTAATTGTATGTTTGTAAATTATTTTGTCAACATACGTCAGTATTAATAAAATAATGCGAGAAGCCGATCGACTATTCAATAACATACATAAGGCTTACGATGATTTGTATAATATTTAACATGTCCTATATAATCAAGTAGAATGTACCTTTTTGTATAATTTGTAGGTGAACTTTAGTATGTATGGGTTTACATAAATCTAGTTCAACGACACGTGTACATGCAAGAGAGAATGACACTATCACGATAATAATATTGTAGAATTGACTGTCGTAAAGATATGTAGATGCCCTCGACGCAATAAATACAAATCTAATATGGGTATAGGCCAAAGAAAACACAAATGGCCATTGAAAAGTCAACCATAAAAGGGCCGTAAAACATTCAGCTCTCGTGGTGAGCGCTTATTTAAAAAAAAAAAAATTCAAAGTTTACTCTGATTGGTGATAAATCTGAGTTTATTTGACGCTTCAATGGCGGATGAGAGCAGTGTTCTCGAAGCATGTTCCGTATCGCGAAAATTGAGTAATAAAATCAACAAGGGGAGAATTGTTAGAATTTTTATGTGGATTCGACGAGTTGTACACACTATTAAAAACATGTATAATATGTTCCTAGTTGAACAGATTGGCTCCGAATTGGATTATATTATTTGTCGATATCCCGTATAAACATCGTAAATTGTTATTATTATTATTATATACTCCGTCTTTAACAACTACTAGACACAAAATTAAATAAGGTAAATTGAGTTATAAAAATCCCCAAGTGATGTTATAACTCTTTATTTATAGAACGGTAACGCAAATCTATTATTGGAACAAGGACAATTTGTATAAGTAGAACGCTCCGTACAAAATAGTTTATTCAACGAAGCAAAAATATGTA
This sequence comes from Molanna angustata, assembly GCA_963576475.1. NCBI lineage: Eukaryota > Metazoa > Arthropoda > Insecta > Trichoptera > Molannidae > Molanna > Molanna angustata. The sequence continues at coordinate 20,245,550 of OY754978.1, read as the reverse complement.
TACTATTGAAATTTGGTCTGGTGTATCCAAACCGAATCACTTTAATCGAAATTATGGATAATAACGTATCGGTGAGTAGTAATACAATAAGTTTATATATTATAATTTTGTATAGATAATGTGTTTGTTTTATCACAAAACAACAAGATGCCAATATATTCGCAAGTTTTTGAATTTTACGTGGTAAAATTATTACTGTAGGTGCATAGGTTCATTTTCTCAACAAACTTTCCATAGTCGATAAAAATGTTCCTATTTGATTTGATTTGTAATATTATATGTATATGCACTTTTTTTATGTATGATTGATGTCCATTATATAAAAAGGGAGAAGCATTGAATTGTACCAACTATAGAGGCATCACGCTTTTAAGCACAGCATATAAGATCTTCGTAGGAGTTCTGTATATGCGACTCCTACAGTTCGTGGAATATGTCATCGGGCAATATCAAAGCGGATTTCGGGCGGGTAGATCAACTATTGATCAAATATTCACCCTTCGACAGATACTGGAAAAAACTCGTGAATTCAATGTCGAGACTCATCATCTATTTATGGATTTCAAGGCTGCCTATGATAGTGTAAACAGAGGAAAATTGTACGAAGCAATGTTGGATATGGGTATACCTCCAAAGCTCATACGCCTGGTTCGAGCAACAATGTCCAGCACCTCCTGCCGCATAAAAATACAGTCAAGCACATCAGAACCATTTTGGACATACAATGGATTACGCCAAGGCGACGCACTGGCGTGCTTGCTATTCAATATAGTGCTGGAAAAAGCCAAAAGGGACTCAAATATAGAGAGAACCGGAACCATCTTTAGAAAGTCAAGTCAAATACTGGCATATGCAGACGACATTGACATTATGGCTAGAACCCTGTCTTGTATGAAGGACAATTAGAATGTTGGGAACTGACTAAAAAAATGTTATTGGTGTTCGAAAGTAAGATATTTAGGAAAATCTTCGGCCCAACTAACGATGGAGGGGCCTGGAGAGTACAGTATAATCATGAGCTGGAGGCATTGTACAAAGAAACGAATGTAGTCCAATTAATTAAAATTCAGCGCCTACGTTGGCTTGGGTATGTTTGCCGGATGGATGATGACCGTATTCCTAAAAAGGTATTAGACACCTGTCCCGAAGGCAGAAGAAGTAGAGGCAGACCTAGGTTGAGATGGCTGGACGACGTGCTGTGTGATATAAGAGAAATGGATCTGATAAATTGGATAAGACTGGCGGTCGACAGGGAGGGATGCAGACAATTTCTGGAGGAGGCCAGGGTCCGTAGCGGACTGTAGTGCCAATGATGATGATGATGATGTTGGCATTAATTATTAGAGTGTCACTGTCGAGATGCATTAGTCCTGGCACATTTTTTTCTCTAGTGGGCTTTGCAGGTACAATTCTTTTGATGTATATTGTCTATCAATTTAAGTATTTATATAAATAAATAAATTAATTAATAAATAAAAATATCCAATTAATGCAAGCAAATGAAATAAGCTAAATCGTCTATAATTGAGATACTTATGTACATAAAATACAAAAATAGAGTAGGAATCTATTAATACAGAGTCTAAAAGTTTATTTATTGAGTTCAAGTTTATTCAATAATTTTTTTAATCGCAAAATGATTAAATTCACTGTTTAAATCCACAGAACTGCGTTAAGGTGAGTTTAACCAAAACATTCTTGTTAACTCCCTCTTTTGTAACAGTTAGCATCCTCTCGAACAATAATAATACTCGCATATTTATATTAGGCAAATAAAATAACATAATTATAATAAGAATTTATAAAGCGCCGTTTAGTGATACAAGCTCACTCCAAAGCGCTATAGCTTATTTGTTTGCTTTACGAAACAAGGCAGTCTTGGGAAATCTACCAAAGGTGTCAATGCTCTGAAGGTGTCTATGTGATAGACTTGGTAATAAGATTATTCTTCAAATATACTAAGTGGTTTTTAATTTGTTTAACGCAAACGCATGGATCTGAACTACAAACTAGTACAGTTATATATGGGTACAAGCGCAATTTTGATGAAAAAAAAATAACAATGAAAGCTAGGAATAATTAAAAGTGGTGTTTGAAGATTTGAAAAGACAAATAATAAGGTTTTGCTCGATGCTCATGAATGATATTCACTTGTCAGTTAAAGGTTCATCCACGTATGACGGACATCGGTTGGTACTTTGAGTTTAGACGGCGATGATTTTGAATGATGGACAAATGTATTGTACGTACAGTATACCAACAACGACGTTCGTGTTTACAAAATTTCCAACAAACGAACCATGACTGGACTGTCTCAGTGCGATCCATTGCTTCAATTAGGCCATTTGAAACTACCTACGGGTACTTTGGACGTTTGCAAAAATAAAACATAATTGTTTTTGCGTAAATTTGCTGAATCATCTTCGTACACTGACACTGTTTGGGTAACTGTAGTAGGTATTTCAATATTCTCTGTGTCTGAATAATGAAAAGTTTTTTTGTCAAATGTATTGACTTAAAACCTATATATAACCTACCTACTTATATAACCTACCTACTTGAAATTTCTTGTGTTTGAAGTTACTGCCCATAAAGTCACTGATAAAAAAAATCAATATTCTGACAGGAGAAGTACCTATCGATTAAGAAAAATCTGATCCAAATATTTTTTTTTTATTGTACATCGTTAATTTTATAATTTGCATCACAGGATAATTATCATGAATAATTGAATTCGAAAGATTTTATGCGCTTTTCTACAACTCCCTAGAGTTCTGTTAATTATCATAAACGTTTGTAGAAAAATACAGCCTTTTAATAGTTGCATCAATGATGGTACGGAGCACTTTATGAAATGAATATGTATAGAAACTCAAGAAATCGAATGAGTAGAGAGAATGCGAAACAGTTCATGACTGCACATAATAGTATAAAAATAATAGGTATTATCCAAGATATGGTTGTTTTACGTACGTAGGAACACGTCATGTTAATACTTGTCTTCACCAACCGCCGCTGAGTTTACAGTTCTGTGGTACGAATAAAAAAATTGTCTCGCTGGGAATCAAACCCGTTCCATATCCTTCTTGAGTCAGATATTTATTCAATGAATCGCGAATGTAATATTAATTGCGTTTACATGTCGAGACTTGTTAGTTATAACGAAATATTTGTTTACAAATGTAATTTTACGTAGGTAGATATCTCGACGTTTTTTAGTGTAGGTATATTATGTGTACCTATTACTTTTAAAACACATTTTCAAAGGAAGTACTTGCGGTTGTGTGGCATTCAATAAACTTCCTTTATTGAAAGTAAATTTTGATAAAATCTTGTTTTTTTTTAATATTTACTTAAACTTTTTTTTATATCCTTGAATCTTTTCATTTTATATGATACAGAATTTTTTTATTATTTGTGGTATGAAAAATATTTCGAAGACAGAATTCGTTCAAAAAACTTTTTTCCATAACAATTATTCTGCCGTGGCACAGTTGGTTAGCCGTTCGGTTTCTGTGCGGGCGTCCTGGGTTCGATTCCCAGCAGAGGAGAAATTTATTCAAGTGTAATAACAGAGCGGTTAGCACGCTGGGTTAGTAATCCTGAGATGGCGAGTTCGAATCCTGCCAAGTATTTATGCTTAGTTTTAGGGAATGTATGAGAATGTATATGTACTTGTTACAAGGACATATTCCTTCTTTTAAAAAAGTACGTGAGGAGTTTTACAGTTTTAAATCAAATCATTATGACATAGTGAATCACAGAATAGCGAGTATTCCACGTGTATATACCTGCTATGGTCTTGTATCAAGAACAATCGTTAAATATACTCAATATTATTTCAGTTCCTCGTTTTATATCGACGTCATTCCACTGAGGTGTCCAATTCTTCTTTATCACCTTTAGTTTTTGCCAATTTTCCTCGTAGTTAATTGGCAGTGTAATTAGATTTCTCGGAAACAGTTATTTGTGAATAGGTTGTTATATTTAATTTATTATTTCCATGCCACCCAACTTCGGGAAAAATCGAAAGGAAGTTATATGAATCATGGGTCATTGCCAATACGTTGTATCACGTAGACAAATAATACCTATGCCGAAATATTATAATTAGGATTACCCTATTCCGAGTAAAAAAAGGAAGGTAATTATTCAATAAATCCTTCAAATACGTGTCTGAAAACAGGAAACAGTTGAAGTGGCTCAAAATCCGAGAACGAAGAAATTCCCATGTTCTTTCCTTACTTTACCAGACACTTAAGAACCTTGTCACACCTAAGTACTTCAAGGAGAAATTATCCCATCTTTCATCTCATGGGCTAAATTTACGGTCTCAAAACCACAGTACATTATCAATACCAATACACCACACATCTTCCTACACATACTCGTTCACAATACACGCAGCCCGGCTGTGGAACCAATTTCCCAATGTTATAAGAGAAACTCCTAGCTTAATGGTTTTCAAGAAGCTTCTGAAGTCACACTTCCTATCCTCATACCTATAATTCCTTTATCCTTCATCCCTTCCCATCCCATCCTTTTCCTATTTTTGGACAGAATCATTATTATTTAAATTTATGTTTTTTTATATATTTTTTTGCATTTTTATATTACTTGCGTTTACTTTGTTAATTAAAAACAATAGGAAATAAAATTTGTAAGTATCATTATCATCATCGGCCAGTGCCCCAGAACATAAGACTCCTCTCTCTTCTCTTTGTTTGCAACTCCTATCCACTGGGGTCTAACGAATCTTTTTTATGCAGACTGTGTAAAGTAGGCATATTTACTTGCTAGTGATGATCAAAAACAGTATGTTTCTTGCAGTGATATGGATGAAAAATATAAATAAGACCAGAGGGGCGAGTCTGGTCAACCATCCATGTTTACCTATATCATGGATATAATAATCATACTATGGAGCTCTAAAACTTCTTAAGATATTATATAACTCCTTAAGACAATTATATCCATGATATGGGTAAACATAGATTGTTTTGGTTCCGCCTGTTGACCATAATTACCCCCCAGGACTGCATGCCTAATTTTAAAACTAAGAACGGAGTAAGACAAAGCTTGCATGACTACATTTTTAATCAAATTGAATTCAAGGCTCTTGGGGCTCTACTAAATGTAATGGAGAATTGAGTGTCGTCCCAATCATCAATCCTCTCGTCTTGATATACCTACTTGCAACTTGTTACAGTGGTCAGACTTTGTTGAGGTGAGCTCTCCAGAAAATAACTTTCTGAGTCATATCTACAGTCAGTTCACAACGAAGATAATGGACATCTTCTATTTCCTACTTTTGTGTAAATATGCAGGGTCAGCTTGACTAAGTGACTGTCTTTCCGTCTATCACCAGTTACCATACATCTATATTATATCGAAAGAAATCAAATTTCTCAAATATATTATTTTATTTATTTAACTTTTTGTACATAATATAAACAAATATAATGCATATTGGCGGGCTTATTGCCATGCTATTCCAAAATCTAGCTGATTACTTGAAAATAACACCTTAATATCTCTTAATATATAACCCTGCTTCAGATACTGTTTGATTCAAATTTTATTTTGCTATACTATATATATATATATATATATATATATATATATATATATATATATATATATATATATATATATATATATATATATATATATATATATATATATATATATATATATATATATATATATATATATATATATATATATATATATATATATATATATATATATATATATATATATATATATATATATATATATATATATATATATATATATATATATATATATATATATATATATATATATATATATATATATATATATATATATATATATATATATATATATATATATATATATATATATATATATATATATATATATATATATATATATATATATATATATATATGTATATATAAATATATATATATATATATATATATATATATATATATATATATATATATATATATATATATATATATATATATATATATATATATATATATATATATATATATATATATATATATATATATATATATATATATATATATATATATATATATATATATATATATATATATATATATATATATATATATATATATATTTATATATATATATATATATATATATTATATATATATATATATATATATATATATATATATATATATATAATATATATATATATATATATATATATATAATATATATATATATATATATATATATATATATATATATATATATATATATATATATATATATATATATATATATATATATATATATATATATATATATATATATATATATATATATATATATATATATATATATATATATATATACATATATATATATATAGGTAACTTGTACGAGATTGGTAGTTTGGGTACCAACTTGGTTGAACCAAGGTTCAATATTATTATAGATCTATTCCTGTCAATCCACCATTTGATTACCTTTATCAACTCCAAGTGTACCAGATAATGTTTATTGACAACCAATGCCATTATTTCTTCGAGTTCCGTTAGGGTCTTGGCAATAAAATTATCCGGCTGTATATTCACTATATAAAATGGATCTATCTTTCTAATTTACTACGTAGGTATATCTCTCTACTCGTTATACCACAATGACAAAATGACTGAGTGTGTTTCATTATTGAAATAATATAATATACTTATGTGTTCAATATTACATACATTATAATGGTAAGAAAAACTTTTATATGTTGTGTTAATTTGATTAACCTATATTGATGAAAATAAATATAGTTTAAGCTTTACAAGAAATACAATTACATATCTTCTTCAAGAAATAGAAACCAGTCCAAATAATAAAATAAAATAAAATAAAAAGAAATAGAAACCAGTCTATATTTTAGATTGAATCTTCTAGAACTAATGCTAAAATCGTATATTAATAGAGCTTGTACTGGGTACAACAGAGATTGTTTGAGTGATCTGGAGTTGGATATGTTTGCTTCGAGTTTATATATTATGTTTATTAAAAAAATGTGAATTTATTGGATATTTAATCTGTGCTCTGTTTTGTTGTGAGACGTCATAAAATTGGATGAGTGTTCGATTTTCTCTGCCTAACCCGAATGGGAAAAAGGGAGTGATATTAAGATTATGAATTTCAGATAGTACAGTACATGTACAGACATATTTTTTTTAATAATAATGACTTTTAGACCAAAATCCAGCGACATCCAACTTTACGTCATAGTATAAGGGGTGAATTTTTTCTGCTCTTTTTTTAGAGTCATGGAGACGGGCTCTGCAGGAGGCTGACACGACCAGGGTTGTAGATCCACAGATGGATAAATATATTTTTTTTTCTGTAAAAGGATATCTTAACAGCCTGAAAATTGTTGTCGTGTTATGAAAATTGACAAAAGCTGAAAATTTTACACGTTAGTATGAAGCGTTATAGTATAAAGCGCGATTTTGTTTTATAAGTTTTTTAAACAAAGTTTATTTTTTTATGTCTCTTTAAAGGTGTCTGTCGGAGGTTTTCCAAAAACCAAAGAATCTGTCAATGGAAGGCGTGATTTATAATAGTCTTCCGTAGTAAATATAAAAAAATCTTCGATAGTCACCAATAATCAGGGTTCATTCTATCCAATCGCTGTACCTGCTGAGGTATCCTTTTACAGAAAAAAATCAGCTTTTATACTATGACTTAAAGTACACGTATAAATTTTGTATGGACCCACTATACAAAATACGAAAATAAGAATATCGGAATCTTACACTAGGTATTTCCTTTCAATGCGAAAATTCGTTAAAAAATCAAGTCCGTTGGTACCTACCTACAAGCAGAATCGAATTAATAATGAGTTTTTAAATTTTGAGTGTCATGCTGTATATCTATTAAATTTGTATTTTTCTTACATAATATAACTTGTCACATTACATCATTTTCATTTTCAGAAAATATCATTTTATTGTGCCAACATATTTTTGTCATGGCTCATTAGTCTCTATGGTTTCTTACTCCCTCCTCTGTTCTCCTCTTCCCGACGCCTCTTTATTAGTTATAATATGTTTCGATGAAAAATAAATAATTTCAGCAACCCATGTAACATCAGCGAGTTTCCTCTAGATATGTAGGGTTGTCATACGTCCCTTATATAATACGGGATTGCCAAAGTATTTTATAATTGTGTCCTGTATTTCTACATGTATCGTATTTATTTGGTAAGAACGAATGGATTTGCAGAATTCGCTCAACTATAATACTTTCCTTAATCATGTAGATATATTTTATTAAAAGTTTGACCTTTTAAAACACAAATAAAAGGATATTTACATATGTATTAACGTGAGTATTTTTGATGTCAAAATAGCATTTGTCCAGTTCGTCCTTTTCTCAAACCCCTAGTCTCACTCCCACCATCATTCTTTGTACCCTTTTTTCATTTTTTCTTTTAAAACCTGATTTTTTTCCTTGTTAATATCACCTAATATTTATGTATGTTTTTTGTAAAAAGTAGTTTTCTTATCAATAAAGAAATAAATAAATTTGTCCCATTTTTCGACAATTTATATAAAATACGGGAAAGCTTAGATAATGCGAATACCAACTTCGGCGGAAGACTGTGTTTTTAAGACTAAGGACCATATTTACATATAAACCATTTAGTGAGGTCTAAGTACCTACATATGTACATTTTATAAATTCAGCCCTAAGACTGATAGGTATATTGAATACATAGGATGTATTTAACATGTTCTGCTTAGAACCTCTTTTCAACATCCGCTTTGATAGTGATCAATGTATTCAATTATTTTCAAATTTTACGCTGTTTGTACTGAAAAAGTTTTGTTAATAATTTAGTTTTAATTTTAATTTTAGTTTTATTTTTTGTCAACGAATCGCGTAATTTGTCTTTCATTAGTAACATTCATGTGTTGGATCTTAAAGCACTGCGTTTCAACGTTGATGTATTTTGGGTGTCCCGAATTGATTTTTCGAAGTTATAAGATTCCGAATTGATTTTACGAAGTTATGGCAGCCCTATGTATCTATCGAAACGAGATATATTATTATTGAATTCCCATCGTATGATTTCGAATGACTGACTTTTCCCGGAAAGTAATTACAACAGCATTATATGATGAGTAACCGATATCAGGAAAATACTTTTGCGGTTCCAAAAAAAATATACATGCATACTTTATGGCCTGTGTCTAAATAATAGGTAAGTAGGTACTGAAAAATCATGATTGGTTAGAAATTTAAGTTTTTGTTCAATGACTTATTTCGAATGTGTTTTAATGTATGTTTTTTGTATTATTGCATTTGTCGTCCTTCGTGGCTCAGTTGGTTAGGTATCTGACTGCCGATCCAAAGGTTCCGGTTGCGATTCCCGGTGGAGACACAGTTTTTAATTGTGTTTTCAGTCTGGATCTGCGAAACTATTAACGTCGTTAATAGTGGCAACTTGTTATTGTGTGCATGTTACATTAATATTTGACATAGTACCTGTTAGTTGCCCGAGAAGTACCTAGTAAAAAAAATATGTATTGTTTTTTATATGCGCTGTGAATTTTGGCATGTCGCGTTAATGGTTGAACTATGGTGCAGGTTGCTAGCAATATGATCATGTTAAAATCATTGTAAATTTTGTGAAATAAATGCTGTAGATTTGTGGAAAAATTAAATTATTTATCGGTTAAAATAATGTTAACAATTAAATGGGCTTCAAACAAATGCATGCCCAAAATCGTTTACATTTCAAGACGAGTAGGTACACCAATTTATATTACATATTGGAGAATATGGTTTTGACCAAAACTAACATGTTTTTGAATTTATTTGTATACTATAATATATTTCACATATGGGTTATGGCCAATGCTTAGGGCCGTATTTATAAAATATTCTCAGTGCTTAAGTCAATACTTGGACACTGAAATGTATGGAATTTGTCATGCTAAGCATTGAGAAAATTCTTTGTACGTTTTATAAATTCAAGCCTTAGTGTGGACTGTGTACCTACTGCATAAAACGTGTATACAAAAATTTATGCTCATGAGCAATACTTAAAATAAAATTTTGGAAAAATCACAAAAAAAGCTTTCAAGCAGCAATAAGCAATTAATAAACAGCTGATTAGATAGTGCATGTTTTTTGTTTGCTTAAATTAACATAGTCATTACAGTTTGTCACTATGTTTAGTGAAGGGTATTTAGATAATTATATACGTAATATTTGCTCTTATATTTTAATAATTCTTTTTTTATCAGCGACCAAATGCTACCTACCTTCTTATCGTCGAATCATTTTGACCTAGTTATGCAAAAATAATTAATTAATGTCTCTTATCAGAAAAATACACTGATAATATTCGAGAGGTCAGAAATGTTTTTTTACTTGATATATTTATGTTTGTTTTAATATAATCAATCCAAATCGTTTGAATAACCTATCTTTATAATGATTAATCACTGTTTAAAAAAATGATTTCGAGAATGGCTTCTAATTCAGAATGTACAATGAACATACATACACCATAACATACATTTTTTATGAATATGTCCGTGTAATCAGGGCATATACATACATCCTCATGCATTCCCTAATTTAACCATAGTATTAACGAAATCTGTTGCGGTAGGATTCGAAATCGTAACCTCTGGATTACTAGCAGCGCGCTTACCGTTCTGCCAACCCGCAAATGTTGTTCAAGCTTCTTAAATTTCCCTCTTTCAGAATGTCGTCTTCATTCGTTATTATAACTCTCTCACAGATATCTCATATGATAAACTTTTTTAATATGTCCTTGAAACAAGTACATAAACATCCTGATACGTTCCCTAAAGTAAGCATATGCCTGTGCTATAGGTGAACTAAATAGGCACGAACGTAGGTATTACTTATTTATGTAATCTGTGAAATAGCGATCAAAAAGCCAATTATCAATCTTGAAAAAACAGGATAGTATCCCCGGATAAACATATTATTAAATTATTTTGTGACTTGAGGTTATTTCAATATAGTTTGAATCCAATAAGGCGAAGAAACTTTGTTATGTGCAAATAAATATGGAGAGAATTTAATGACAGAAGATGTGACATAATGATTGGTAGTGGAGTATTAAGTGTATACCTAGTACAAATCATATTCGATGTGGAAAAGGCATTTAAAAAACACATGCTCCTGGGTTTCGACTTCCTTTCCAGAAGCAGACGAAGGGCTATCCCTTAGGTACACGTATCTTGAAGAGGTGACTGTTAATAAAGCAGTGTCCTAGTCTGATGCGACATATATTTGACACGTCTCGTTTGGCCATGCACGCGTCTGAAACCGTAGTTCAGGACAAATCAGTAGCTTGATTATAAGTATATACCTATAGATGGGTCGGTGGCAGAGCGGTTAGCACGCTGGGCTAGTAATTCAGTGGTCGCGAGTTCGAATCCTTCTTCTTCTTCTGGGTCACAATCCTAGGATTGGTCTGCACCAAACACTCGATCTTTCCACTTAACTCTATCGTCTGCCAGTCTCTACATCTCTTTGTAATTGCTACAGCGCACGTCGTCGATTATCTGGTCTATATAGTTGTTTCTGAGGCGACCTCTAGGGGAGGTCCGCCTAAGAGTACGCAGTCCATAAGAGTACGAATTGACAATATCTCATAATATATTTTATTTCGGGCAACACTTATAGTGCCATTCCATAGACAAACATGTATTCTCCATGCACTCATACTTTCTGCCAACTGGCTTGACATATCTGGACAAGAGACGAAATAAATTTTTCATCTAATATTTTGGACATACGACTTAAGGTACTGTGTCTTTATTATTAAGCTTTTTTAATTTTGTTGTTTTACCAAAGATGTATATTATAATTGTTAATCCAGATTGATCACAAGTTTGTTAACTGTCAACGTCATTTTGAAAAGTTGGTAAAAAATATGTCGAATAGGTTATGTCCACAAGAATACGCATTTATATTTCCTTAAAAGTACGCATGCGTACTCTTGGGGACACATCGAAATATTAGACATAGAACTTGATAAATTTCAATAATAAAATACTAGTTGTTATTACCAGATCGTTATTTCACTATTTTATTATATGAAAATATTGTTTTTTTAGATGCAACAAGAGAAGAAAAAAGGGAAATTTTTTTCATAGAGATATTCTAGAATGTGTAGGTACATTGTAATATTGTGTCAACATAATTACTAACGAAGATGCTTTGGCCACGCAGAAGAACGAACGAAGAAACGAAAATAGACAAAGTCGACAGGGATGGAATTGTCTGTTTTATGAATGTAATTTATAATATCATAAATATGGGACTCGGTTCTCTCGGCCTACCACTTGTGGGACATGATGGTATGTGTAGCTACGAAATCCATTGAATGAAAAAGACAGTTGAGTTTGTTTATTTATATAATTTTATTTTTTTAATTTATTATATCGGTTTATATAAAAACAAACTATGTTTAATCCTATTTTTACTGTAGGCTAAAGATGAAGCAACTATGAAGTTTTTTTAATGTTTTTTTTTAACTTGTAATAGAAAAACAGTGTATTGCATTTCCATTTAATTTATTTTTTAAATAAAAATATTTATTTTTCGATGTAAAATGTTTTATTTAAAATTTCCTTTGCAGCTATTTGACCACGTGCGTACTTTTAGGGACTCAACTGCGTACTCGTAGGGACGTTCAACCTAAGAGTACGCATTTTTCATTTCATTTTCTTTTCGCTATTGCGTAGATGGTATTTTACCGATTGCTTCATATTTCCTGCTAGACTTTATATAATAATGAGGCATTTATTTGACATAAAAATCTTTAACAAAATCCGTATAGTAAATTAAATATAGGTTAAAGTCTGTTAAGTGCGTACTCTTAGGCGTACCTTCCTTACAGTTACAGTTCGAATCCTGCCTCGATCGATTTCGTTCACCTATAGCACAAGCATTTATGCTTAATTTAGGGAATGTAGGAAGATATATATCTAAAAAAATATCAATGGGAAATATAAATGTAGGTATCATATATAACAAGGTATGTTTTTAAGGGGGTTGAATGTTTTATTTGAATTTAGTATTGATAAATATATTACTTTTTATTGCATATTTCATGCTTAATATATTCCTAACTAATTAAAATAATAAAACAGAGGTATAAAACTATAAATTGAAAAAAAAACGGTAAAAATTCGATTGTATATATTCGATTACTGACGCATTTTGTGCAGGGTACATCTTCAGAAAAGATGAATGAAGCTAGTGGTTATATAAAATTTTTACAGGTCTATTGTATTAAACAGCAACGGTCTTACATACAAGATTTCGTTAATAGCTTACTAAACGCGCAACTAGATAAGAACGAATAAATAGTTAAGATCGGTATTAAAAGATTTTACTTATTTACGTATACTAACTAGTTCACCGAATTGTTTACGAACACCCATTTTTTTCATATGGCCGCATTGACTTTACAGATGTCAAAAATAGATAAATGCATGTAATCTTTGGATAACTGACACCGAGAAATGAAAACAAACACCGCGTTATGCCGTGTTGAGTCAATTTAAACACGATTGCGATGAAGAACAACAAATATGCGTCGGATCATTAGTGAAAGATCCGCCATTTTGAAATACTTGGTATGACGCGGTAGTCAAGCGCTAAACATCCTCTCGACCTGTCCTAACTTTACGTCTATGAAATAAAAGTGTAATAAGGATAGTCACCTTTTCTTAAATCACGCTCTATTACCAGATACTATAGATAGTTTACTCTTATTAACAAGAAGGTTGGTTTTGACGGGTTTAAAATTTTGTTATAGGTACAATGCAAAATAAATGTTGTTATAATTGAAGCGAAATAATGCAAATGATTTTTTTTAAGTTTAATTAATAATAATGCCGTTGGGAATGATCATACCACTATGGAACTGGGTCAGCAGATATAGAGTTATCTGTTAACGACCATCGTGTTGAAATGTCACGGTTTATCAGGAATCCAAGCTGTTCACTGCTACGCTAACATACAATAATCTATGTATGATGTATTTTAGCAAAACCAATATTGCTATGAAAAAAATACGATTAAAGCGACCTACTACTTACCTACTACCCTAATACCTATTTCTATTGATTTTATATCGAGTACATATCCATTATTTTATAGTTAAGAGATACTGTATTTTATAATATTAAACAGAGATACATATACATAACCAAACAACAGAAGACTAATTTGTGACAATTTTAATATTGAGTGCATATCTGCGTTGACTCCATTATTTTATAGTTAAGAGATACTGTATTTTATAATATTAAACATAAATACATATAACATAACCTAACAACAGAAGACTAATTTGTGACAATTTTAATATCGAGTGCATATCTGCGTTGACTCCATTATTTTATAGTTAAGATATACCTACTGTATTTTATAATATTAAAAAGAAATACATATAACATAACCTAACAACAGAATACTAATTTGTGACAATTTTAATATCGAGTGCATATCTGCGTTGACTCCATTAATTTATAGTTAAGAGATACTGTATTTTATAATAGGTATTAAACAGAAATACATTTAATATAACCTAACAACAGAAGACTAATTTGTGACAATTTTAATATCTAGTGCATATCTACGTTAACTCCATTAATTTATAGTTAAGAGATACTGTATTTTATAATAGGTATTAAACAGAAATACATATAATATAACCTAACAACAGAAGACTAATTTGTGACAATTTTAATATCGAGTGCATATCTGCGTTAACTCCATTAATTTATAGTTAAGAGATACTGTATTTTATAATATTAAAAAGAAATACATATAGTGTAATTTCAGGAGAGATGGACCAGCGGGTGAGATGGACCGGGGCTATTATTTCCAATTCCTATTACTAAAGAGCAATGTTTGCGCCGATATGGCGTTCATTTTGATGTTGAGTGTTGTGTGATTGTACATATATTCTTTGGAGAAAAACGCAAAGAACGCAAGTTATTTAACAATAAAGTTATTAGACATGTTGAAAATTTTACGTTCAAGAATTGGGTAGGCGATATAAGTAATTTTATTAGTGTTTTTTAGGTTTTTCTCATATTAATAGATGTTAATAGATGTAAACAATCATACCTAATGTAAAAATTATTTGTTTTGTAAGAAGGTTTGTTTTAAATGTCCGGTCCATCTCTCCTTACAAAACAGGAGAGATGGACCAATGTTTTAAGGGATAGACGGACCAAGCAATATTATTTTTTTTAGATTTCGTAGAAGGTATATTGATATATACATAAGTAGTAAATACCTACTTAATATTAAACAAAGATAATAATAATTATCATAATTTTGAATAATTTCATCACCATCTACGTTTTCACTTCAGAATATAAATTCGAGACCTTCTACATCTCAATTACACAACACCAGTCAGACTACTATTGAACGAGAGACCAATTTGGTAGGAAATATTAGAAATTGTATCAACAATACCGAGTCTTGAAAAAGTATAAATGTTAGGAAATGATCAAGAAACTTCGCAGAAATACCTATTGACGTCACCTATGCTGAGAATCAATAATAGAAAAATAATAATAAAACAAGACAGAAAACCACTTGGAGAAAAAAAAATGCCATTCAGAAGAAAAATAGTAAGAAAAAGAAGTAAATAAAAGAAAGGCGAGATAGCTCTGATACATCTACAAGTAGTTTTATTAGCCTTCATGATCACAGCGATCTTGACTTAATCTGGGATGAAAATGAATGTGCAGAATGTGGAGAGCTGTATGGTCATTCGCGATTGAACCAAGAATGGATAAAATGTACCATATATGAACTCTGGTTTCATGAGAATTATAGCTCTTTCTCCGATATGTGCGATGGATGTAACTCTTAGGTGTAACTCTTAAATCTTTTAGTCGATCATTTGAAAATTACAGAAAATTGTCAATTTGAAATGATTACCCTTTTTTTTTTGTTTAGACTTCCTTGGTCCATCTCTCCCACACAAGGTGGTCCATCTCACCCACACAAGGTGGTCCATCTCACCTGCCTTCTCGGGATAGATGGACCGAAGGTAGTTTTTTTTTCATCACCTCAGTATTGCTTTATTTGTTGACAAATTTGATTTATTTTATAATTAATAAAGCTATCAATACAATATTAATTTGTGATTTTATTTCTAAACTGAACAAAGTTATGATACATTTAAAAAAAGTGGTCCATCTCTCCTGAAGTTACACTAACATAACCTAACAACAGAATACTAATTTGTGACAATTTTAATATCGAGTGCATATCTGCGTTGACTCCATTAATTTATAGTTAAGAGATACTGTATTTTATAATAGGTATTAAACAGAAATACATATAATATAACCTAACAACAGAAGACTAATTTGTGACAATTTTAATATCGAGTGCATATCTGCGTTAACTCCATTAATTTATAGTTAAGAGATACTGTATTTTATAATAGGTATTAAACAGAAATACATATAATATAACCTAACAACAGAAGACTAATTTGTGACAATTTTAATATCGAGTGCATATCTGCGTTAACTCCATTAATTTATAGTTAAGAGATACTGTATTTTATAATAGGTATTAAACAGAAATACATATAATATAACCTAACAACAGAAGACTAATTTGTGACAATTTTAATATCGAGTACATATCTGCGTTAACTCCATTAATTTATAGTTAAGAGATACTGTATAATATTAAACAGATATACATATAACATAACCTAACAACAGAAGACTAATTTGTGACAATTTTAATATTTCTGTGTGCATATCTGCGTTGACTGCATTATTTTATAGTTAAGAGATACTGTATTTTATAATATTTAACACATAACCTAACAACGGAAGACTCATTTGTGACGATTTTTAACATCTTAATAGAGACGAAGTTGGAATATTATAGGAGAAACAGGAACTCAACCAGGAAAGTTCTATATAATATTCATATTATATAGAACTTTCAAAAGATTGGGAACTCAATATGAAAGCATAATTTATTGTTGAACGTTGCGCATAAAGTGATCACGTACAGGTTGTTAGCCTTGTAGGTGCCTTGAGCTTCTGGTTCTTCTTTAATATTCCAAATTCGTCACTATTGAGATGTTGCAAAAATTCCGAAGGGGAAACAATCACATGTTTTTATATATTATATTTTTTTTATATTTTATTTATATTTATTTATGTTTGAATATATGAACCTATAAAAATATATTAAATTAACAGAAGACATGCGCAAAGATGGAAGGACAGTCGTACATCCTCCTCCCAGGATTTTCCATAATCATAAGCAGGTTTAATAACCTGTTTGTGAACAGGTCATTTGACCTGTTTGTGAAGATAGACTACGATAAAGAAGAAACAGAGAGGTTTCTTTTGAGGTGTCAGGAAGACACGATATGATAAAGAAAGAAATGATTATTATATCTAGGTATGGCAAGGTCGTTATTTCACTGCAAACTGATGAATAGAAAACGATCCATGCGCGTTGGCAAATGGTGATTTTACAAGCATATAGCAATTTCTTTAAATTTTCCAGTGTTGCCAACTGAGATTTTTAATATCAAAGTACCTACCTATTATCTTCTCCTTGAAGTGTCTTGTCCAACGCGACGTCGGCTATGATCTGGGCAAATGCCTCTCGGGCAGTTTGGGGTAGTTCTACAACGGTCTGGATACCTGTCCAGGTTCGAATATTGCGGAGCCACGACATATTTTTTTCTGCCCATACCACGCCTCCCCTTGATGATGTACTGCAGGAGTGAATACTACTCAGCCCCGAGTGAGTATAGACTATACAGTGGATATTTAAAAATTAGCAACGAATCGTTAATTAAAGGTAAAGGATCGAAACTCGACTGCAAAAACTATAGAGCCATAAGTTTGTTAAGCTCAGTTGGTAAAATGTACGCAAGGATCCTGGATCAAAGAGTACGAAAGGTTACTGAATGCAAGATATAGGATGTCCAAGGAGCGTTTGTGGGCGGCAGAGGATGTATAGACCAAATTTTTTCTCTACGAATGGTCACAGAGAAGGTTCTGGATAAAAACCAGAAACTGTTCTGTGCCTTTATAGACCTAGAAAAGGCCTATGATAAAGTTGTTAGAGAGAAACTATGGGATATACTATCAGCGTATGGAGTGAAGAGTAAGCTGATACGCGCAATCGCGTCATTATATGAGAACAGCGAAGCATGTGTTCGTGTCAACGACACAGTAACATCGTGGTTCTCGATAAATAATGGCGTTAGACAGGGATGCGTTCTGTCTCCATGGCTCTTCAACCTGTACATTGACTTCTGTATAAGAGCCCTTAAGGATGAAAGCAAGGGTCTGAAACTGAGTAATGTAATAGTGCGTGATTTGATGTATGCAGATGACAAAGTACTGTTAGCTGAAAGTATGGAAGAGTTACAATATCTTGTAACCATGGTATATGAAGGATGCATAGAGAACGGTCTGAGAATGAATGCCAGCAAATCAAAGGTAATGGTCTTTGAAAAGAGTGAAAGCAGAACAGCGTGTAAAATAAGAGTAGAGAATGAATGGCTCGAGCAAGTCGACGAGTATGTATATCTGGGAAGCATGTTTCAACGGAATGGACGACCTGATAAGGATATCGAAAGAAGAGTTATGGCAGGAAACAGAGTGAATGGAGCACTTAGACCAGTTATGAATGATCGCAACATATCAAAGGCTGCCAAAGTTGCCATTCATAACGCTATCTTAGTGCCGACATTGACGTATGCAAGTGAAACCTGGACATGGCAGAAGTCGCACGAAAGCAGAATAAATGCTGTTGAAATGAGATCGCTAAGAAGAATCTGCAATAGAACGATGTATGACAGGGTAAGAAATGAGAACATAAGGAAAGAATGTAAGATGAAGAAAGATATCATTAATAGAATGAAAGTGAACACACTGAGATGGTTTGGCCACATGGGTAGAATGAATGAGGAACGCCTGACGAAGAAAATATACAATGCGGATAGGAATGGATTGAGAGGCCGGGGCCGCCCAAGGAAGGGATGGCACGACCATGTGAACGATATTCTGAAAGACGGAAATGTTAGAAGCATGTACAATAGACGAACATGTATGAGACGATGCATGAATGTTGACGAGGCGATGAATGTGTGCCAGGATAGAAAGATATGGCGTTCGGTTCTCTCTGCCTACCCCGTAAGGGACATGGCGTGATGGTATGTATGTGTATCGTTAATTAATAATACTTTTCAGACAAAAAATGCATATTAACTACGGCAAACACCAATTAAAATTTTAAATCACAGTGTAAAAAATAATCCATAAAAATTTTGTTTTAAAAATATACATCAATGAATTATTTCCGTGATGGACGAGATACAATGATTTACGTATCATAAAAATATTTAAATAATTTACAAATTAACTAAATAAACATATCAAATACAATTACCAATACTTTAAACTTATTTCCGACCTTGTTTTTTATCTAACCATCGACGATTTATACATACTAGTTATCGCACAGAGGTCAAAATTCGACCGTAGGGAATTCGTTGGATTTGATCTATAATAAAACGAGGATGAATGGATTGTGGCCAACGCTAAACTCCTCACTAACAAGTCATTCTATAAAGTATTCAAATTTTGTATGGGAAAATATTCAGCAATTTCATGAAATGAGTTTGATACATTATTTTTTATTAAATATTTTATTACGAAAACTTGATAACTCTTCAATGCCATTTTATGAAAGTGATGTGCCTTTTTATCAATTTGAAAATAAAAAATTCAAATTTTAAGTTTCCTGAGCTTGGGGTCATTTTGAAATATTTGACAGTTAAAAAAATTGAAAAGCACAATTCATATATCGTTCAAAATCTAATGGGATCTAATCGAGTATTAGATATAGGTACATATTTGCAAAATTTGAATAGAATCGAATGAGTACTTTAGTCTATAATCGATAAAGTAAAATGAACACGCCGTACATAGCACACTGCACACTGCACACAGCACATAGCACACACACACACAGATACATTGTGATGAAACTTTCAGAATACAATCTCAGCATGATACTAGTTGATAATCTGCATTAAACAAAATAGCCTTAAAGATTGCGAAGTCATAACTACCCACTATATCCCCTTGGGTTAGTGAGGAGTAAAAAACATTATGTATTCATCAAAGGGTAAAAAGTTTTCTTTTCACATATTGCAAAATGTTATAAATAAATTATTATAGTTTCACAATTATTTTTCAAGTAGTCACCATTTATATTGTTTCACAGAAGATATTCACAAATGTATTTTTCTTTAACATTTACTGACTTTTGAATGTGTACAACTGCGTTGTAGGTATCAACCTCATTGAATTGGCAGTTTAAACTTAAACATCGATAATGAACGAAAGGTAAACGTAGGGTAACGTATTACGCGGGTAGGTATATTAAAGTTATGCTTTCCTTCTCTTTCGTGTTCTAAGGAAAACAGCCAAGACATGAAATTTTCATTTTTATTATTTTTTATGTATTTTATTATTTTTTTATTTTATGTATATACAACACATATTGTGTATCAATATTAGCTTCCTGCACTCCTTCTTATGTAAACTATGCTAAATCTCAAACTCCTCCGGGCGATCACGCATTAATATATATTTAGATTTAAGTATTAGTGTACCTATAGTTCTGATTGTCAAAAATAGAAAATTGTATAGCATCTTGCGACGGTAAAATCATTAAGATATAAATATTTTTAGATAAGTACAGCTCAATATCTATGGCAGCAATAATTTTGAAGGTGGTTTCTACGGAATAACAAAAGTTTTGATCAAACAGCCCCATTTTACGATCTCATCACTTAGATACACCCATTAAATATTTTATTCACATTATAGTTTCGTGGGAACTAATAAAAAAGTGAAAATAGGTTGCCATGCCATAAAAACACGAACTTGAAAAATGTTGAGGAATAACGTTGAGAAAAATAAAATGTTGAGAAATAATGTTTAGATGGGTCGATGGCAGAGCGGTTAGCGCATTGGGTTAGTAATCCAGTGGTCGCGAATTATGCCTCGACCGATTTCGTTCACCTATAGCACAAGCATTTATGCTTTTTTTAGGGAATGTAGGAAGATGTTCATGTACTTGTTTAATTAACAAGGACATATTCATTTAAAAAAATAAAATTAATGTCTTATAAAAGCTGTTGAAGAAGTATTTAATACACATGTTTTTTTCCTCCTCACTACCCCAATTCGCAATTTTTAATGCTATTTTTTATTGCAGATTTATCAACTAGTATCAGGTTGAGATTGTATTCTCAAAGTTTCATCACAATGTATCTGTGTGTGTGCGTGCTGTGTAATAGGTAGGTATATGATATTTTGTAAAATGTGATATGTAATATGTACCTATACCTACTATGTACGGCATGTTTATTCTACTACATCGATGTTATACTAAATACTCAATTGAATCGTTTCAAAATTTTGAAATTTGTATTTTGTTATACTAGATTTTGAAGGATATATTTTTATTTTTTAAACTGTTTAATATTTAAAAGTGACCCCAAGCTCGGGATACTTCAAATTTGAATTTTTTTATTTTTAAAATGCTACTTACTTTCCGTGTCCGGAACACCATCATATTGGTTGGTGCTCCGGTGGTGGAAGGATTGGCCGGCATTCTGCCGTTTCCAGGGACGCCCGATTGCTTTTCCGAAGTTAACCGAAACTCAATCTACGTGGAGGCTCCTTCCGTGTCCCCTTTAAAATGCTAAAAAGGCAAATTACATTTAAATGCCAAACTCATTTCATGAAAATGCTGAAAATTTTCCATAAAAAATTTGAATACTTTGTGTAGTGATTTGGTAGTGAGGAGTATAGCGTTGGCCACAACCCACTCGTTTGAATATCAAATAACATAATTGCATCATAACCTAAAAAAAAAAAATCCAAATACGATTCGGCCATCGTGGCTCAATTTTTGGATATCAGGCTACTCAGCGAATGGTACCGGGTTCGATATCTGGTGGAGACACAGTTTTAAAGTGTATTTCACCGTTCAGATTTTTCTCAGATTTTTTTACATATCGTTTAAAAATAATGAAATTCCTTACGTATTTTTTGAAATATGTGCATCTCGATTCTTGAATTCATTTTACAGATTTAAATTATTTTTATTTGTATTATATTATAAATGTATTTTTTTATATCGCTTTATTTATTGTTTTATGAAGTTATTGTTATTTCCTCTATCACTTTAGAGCATCAAATACGCAATATTTCAGAGGTAAATTCATTATAGGAATACATCCATATCAAAAGGATTATGAACTCAATGATATACGTTATATATTCTGTGAGTAAAAAATCAAATAAAAAAAAATTGTAACGTGTCTTTGGATGAGAACTGAACGCAGGACACCGGCATCGAAGACAAATGACTTACCACTATGCCATGACGTTGACTAATATTGAGTTATTGTTACATTTACTACCACAATATGCCGAATGAAGTAGTAGTGAATTTTCTGAATCGTAAACTTATTATACGTATATTACAATTTTTATGTTAAAAGCAATAAATTTCTCTGTTTATAGAACTCAGATTTAGACAAAATAAAAGAACATCCCAGTATTATATGACACATTTAATCTTATATATATATAGCTCATTTAATTTATATTGATGCAGGTAGGTACTTAATTCACAGATAAGATGTTAGGGCGTAATTAAATTTATCGCATCTTATTATATTTCAATGATTATTGCTGAAAACGTTAATTACGTACAACATAAAATTACCTCACTCCCTAAATTACATTATTTATACAGTATACTGACTTGAATAGCATCACCGAGGACTTAAAATTATTGGGTAAAGTAGTGTTCAGCGTTGAGTCAATAGAGTTGATACGTTTAAAATTGTCGTATATAATAAAAATATCAAAAATATCATTTCTCATTACCTCTTTTGAAATTCAATCAGCAAGACTATGGAATACCTTAAGTGAATATATTACGTCGTCTCAATCGATTCAAATAATTTAAAATAGACTAAAGCTGTTACACCTGTCCAACTCTTGATTGAGACTCATCCATCTTCTCTCCATTCCATGACCTCTATCTTCCCCCTTTCTTTGTTATAAATTAATTTACCTACCACTAAAATATTTATGGCCTTACGTTGCTTCGATTTGTTGGAAAAAAATGCCTTGTAGAAATCAACTCGCCTTTTTACACATTATTATACACGAAGAAAAATATATAGCGCGATTAATTCAACAAAATCATACTCTTCTTAGTGATCTCATTTCTACAGCATTTATTCTACTTTCATGTGTCTTCTGCCAGGTCCATGTTTCACTGGCGTACGTCAAATTTATTTAAAGTAATCTAATACTGCATGTGCATTTTGTATTTAAACTTAAAAGAAGTTTAAGACTCTATTTGGATGAATTGCCTACTTTGCCTAGTTAAAACAAAAACTGTTTCAAGTTTCAATGTCGTTTTGTCTTCCCTTTAAATTCACTAAAAAAAAATCAACCTTAATTGTATTTGAAAAATCTAAAATATTTTTGAAACGGTAATCTTGTTCTCAAATCCCTTCTCAGTGCATACTCAGATAATTAATTATCAATTAAATTTTAAACAAAATATAAAGCTATTGTGTACTTAAACAAAAAAATCTTCTTCTATTGTTTCAATCTTGTAGATTGGTTGGCAGCAAAACGATGCATGTCTTGCTCCTCTCCGAACGGTCTTCAGCGAGACAAATACATTGTTCATACTATATTATTTTAATCCGAGGTTTGTAAAATATAAACCAAAATATCTCATCACTTAATCCATTCATTGCTAGTTTGTGAGCTTCAACTATCATAGTCATGGGTCGTAAAATAAGGGTGACGGAATCGTAAATTTTACAAATACGGTAGGTAGGTATGTATATACCATCAATATCGACTTATCAAACCTTCCAACGGTATACTGCACTCATATTTATAACCAATAAATAGTTTGATGTTCATACAAAGTTCGTCACAATTTGATTTATGTTGGTATGCGTGGCTTCCTCGGTATTCATATTGCTCATAGAATGATGTGCATCAATATTTAGTTTAGATAATATGTGAACGTTCCTATAAAACAATATTTTATTTTGTATCAACTGACAACGTATTATGATGAGCAATTTTATTTACGAAAACGAAGAGATTATTCCTGATCTGAATTATTTCGTGGATAAATAACTTAATAAGTTTTGATTATGCATTTTATCAAGAATATTTCAATAGCTTTTAGAAAAAAAGTTAGGAATGTTAATAATAATTTAGTTTAGAAACAACAGTGTGAAGATTTATATAGTCATGTAAGTACATAATATCTACTATTTTGTTTTAAATTGTCACTTTTAAGAAATTAAATTATATATTTACATACATATATATTATGTTCTACATAGGTACCCATCTATTGTAAAACGTTTTTTGCACAGCAAACGAGTTCATAAGAGTTTTAAATTCATTTCTGTGCTCTTTAGCGGATTTATTTCAGATTTCCTGTAGGTACGTCAAAAAATTTAAATATCATAATCAACTCGGTTTTTATAATAGCAATTATGTAAATTCTATCGTGTAATTAATTACTCTATTGAGTCAGCGAACAAACATTCATTTTAAAACTAGTTTTTTTTTTTTTTTTGCGATAATCGAAACAGTGTGAATACCTACATAGGTCTGAAAATTAACTGGTAGCATAACAATTCATAGTTGGAATATTCATGTCTATAACAAGTTTGGCGGTATGTAGATTTACGGTGTTATCTTCTGGTGTATCAGATCCTGAATCGTTTTAATGGAGCATAAAGTTTTGGAGCACCACGCTTTCTATCGCCCCGGGCACTCATCAGCCCTATGCTTATATTGTATTAAACATGCCCATATTGCACGCTTAGCCATATCCCTGGGGAATCTTGGCTATACTCAACATAACATATTAAATTATATTTTAAGAATAAGCGTAGTTAACGACTTTATGGATTACTTCGCAATCATAACAATTTGAATTTAAATGATCAAAAAATGACAACGATTGGGTTAAGTTAATAATTAAACAAATTAACCCCACGGAGGTCATTCTTCGAGGTGATTATGTAAGACGTCTGAATTCTAATCCCTCCTTTTCTTCATTTTATTCTCATTATGTAGGTATTATATTTTTTTATCCATCGTTTTTTCTTCTCTTATTATTGTTATTCTTTTACCTACTGCTTAGCATACCTTCTTGTTTAATATTTTTATTTCATTCTTATTTACATGATTGGCTTGCACTAATTTTAATAGCACCACACGTAACCACACAATTTACAAATCTGTAGTTTTCTGAAATAAAATAAATAAATGAATTCTTATATCGGGTTTCGATTTTCGCTGGGTCTCAGTTTAACCCATTTTTTTATAAAAAAAATGGTAGCGAATGGAACAAAATATTCTCGATAATAATACAAAGGAACCAAAAACAAAGAGTTGTTATATTAAATACTCCTATACAAGTGGGAGCTCAAGTATAAAAACATTTTCTGTACATAATATTATAAGGAAAATGTTAGTCCATGATTGATAATTGAACAAAGTTAGTCAGAATTTTTCGCTGTGAATATAAATCAATATATCTTTTCAAACTATATACCTATTCACCATGAAATCTTTGACAAATATTTTTTCACTATTCGGAATGCTTTTAAACTACTCCAACACATATTTTAAACTATCAAATTTCGTTGACACAAGTAGATCGTATACCATTATAGTTGAGTTTCCCCTTATTCATAAAGTACCAAGTTAATTGGCATACGTGCGTATGCCAATCACCAGCATCAACCGGGGCTGACACTTAACGGAGAGCCGAGTTTTGTTAACGAAAGCTCAACGCCCTCAGGCCTAGTGTACACCTTCGCTATAATTATCAGGGTTGCCAAAATTATAAATTGCTCTTTTATTTATAAATTATTTAGATTCAGTAACATTTTTTTTTTTTATTTATTTAACATAAATAATTTTATAATACAAATCAATATATAAATTCACTAGTAATAATATTTTTACATATTTTTCCTTGCAGTACCTCATCAAAAAGATAACAATCTTGTGCTTGATGAGGGAAGCACTTATAAAAAAATAAAAAATATCAATACAAAGCAAAGTCAACATAAAAGTAAAAGTAATTAAATCAAATCATACATGAACAAAAAAAATCAAATCAACATTAAAAAAGGTTGAAAATAAATATAAAAGAAGAATATTCAAATGAGAAAACATATCAGAATACATATTCAAACCAAAAAAAAAGAAAAACATGAAAATAATTGAAAAATGAGTAATATAGAATTATAGACGATTCAAATATATCAAAACACATATTCAAAAATAAAAAAAGAAAATACTGGAAATTGAAACAAATCAAATCAAAATCAATTTATTAGCTTATATGGCATTCCACCCAATCATTGGAATGATTGCTGCCAATATAAATATGTTATTAAATCATTTAGAGACTTGAGGTTTTTGCATTATATATTGGATCCATTAAGGCGAAGAAATTTTGCTATGTGTTAATAAATATGTCAGGAATCGAATGATAGAATATGTGAAATATTGATAAGTAGTGGAGTATTAAGTATATACTACAAATCGTATTCAGTGTGGATTGGGCATTCAAAAAATACATGGTCCAGGCTCTCGACTTTCTCTCCACAAGCACACAAAACACTATCCCTTACATGTATCTTGCACCCAACTAATTATTATTTTTTTTAATTTCAATGTTGAAATTTATTTTTAAAATACCGTAAAATATGTTGCAGATGGACATATTTATTTGAAAATGAATATTTCATCAAATTCATTTATTTATCTTTTTTTTACATGATATAAACAAATATTTCTTTCAACCAACCAGATTTGAAAGTTTGACAAAATTGTGTACGTACATCAACAAAAGAATGAAAGTAAAAAATCAAAGAAAAGAGATAGAAATTAAAACAAAAAAATATCTCAAAACAAAAAAAAGATAGGGAAAGGACAAGGCAAGGAAATCGAGATCAGATGTATATGGATAAATATTCTTTCTTTACTTTTTTCTTGAAACAACAAAAATTGAGTTAGACGACGTTATATCTGGACTTCGATTCAACTCAATTTGATCTAAACCAATGAATCCACCTTTTCTCTACATAATTGATTTAATATTCCTTATAAAAAAATAAAGTAAAAAGGTACAATTAATAAGCTGTAATTGATTTACTCAATTATGAAAAAAAAAACACACAAAAGACAATAAATTGTTTTGATAAACCATGGTCGGATATTATTTTTATGAATTTCACAAGAAAACACACTTTATTTATATTTCCTTGCAACCGTGATTATTAACAAAAAACCCGTGATTATTATGTAGAGTACCTACATAATGTTGTATTTTTTGAGAAACAAGAATCTTTAGATCTATCTTCGTACGGTTGGTCAGGCCATTTCATCTGCGAATAAAATAAATATATTCAAAAAACTTGAAAATGTTTATTTGTATATTCGTTTGAAATCACGTTTAACGTTGGCTTGATCGAAAGATAAGATTGACCGAAAATAATATCCATACCATTTAAGAAATGACAAATGATATTATGAATACAATGAAAACGCACAAACAACTATTTTATTCAAATTTAACATAATAATTATATAATTAATCAAAAATCTCTGAGAGTCGACAACCATGTCGCAATTACGATTGTAATACACAACGTTGTATTGTTGTAATGTAACGTTATTTTGTATAGGTGGGTAATATAAGCCGATAGTGCAACTAAATAATATAATGTTGGATGGATGGTTTTGAATTTTGAGTGACGGCAACATTATCTTTATGTTTCACTTACGTAATCATAATGAATGATATTATGTTACTGATAAATAAATTATAGATCATTTGCGAAAATCAACGACCATGGTATATTTTTATTATATTTTTATTACAATAAAGTTACAAATGTATGATATATTAACGTGTACGCGTCATCTTTCGCAGAATAGGCAGAGAGATCTGAGCATCCAATTTTCCTATCCTGACAACCATTAGTTTATTTGTTGACCTTTGTGACATAAGAAATAAGTACCTAAGCTTTTGTGCCGGCTTCAGGCATTCTCACGAAATGAAAAAAGAATATTAGTTAACTGTCGGCGTTCGTGGCTCAGTTGGTTAGGTATCTGACTGCTGATCCAAAGGTCCCGGTTTCGATTCCCGTTGGAGACACAGTTTTTGATTGTGTTTTCAGTCTGCATCTGTAAGACGATTAATATTGTAAGTCTTCAGAATGGGGCAACTTGCTATTGGGTGGGTGTTAAATTAATACATGACATAGTAGCTCTTAGTTGCCCGAGAAGTAATGTAAAATAAAATAAATTTAATTAGGTAATATTTTTTCAAGCAAATATAAATTTTCTGGATTGGAAATAATGTTCAGTTGGAGAAATTGTCTTTTGGCAATAAACTTGCCACTTGTACAGAGTGCAAGAAGTGTTAATTAATCATTTTTGTTCATCCAGACCAATTCTGAATGAGAAAAGGGAATGCATAAGATACAAACTGGAAAATGGCGGCTGAGGACACAGACGGATTTGGAGACATGAGCAAGTCTCAATTTGGCCTGTAACGTCATCGTCATGAGCAAGTCTCAATTTGGCCTGTAACGTCATCGTCATGAGCAAGTCTCACTTTGGCTTGTAACATCATCGTCATGAACAAGTCTCAATTTGGCCTGTAACGTCATCGTCACGAGCAAGTCTCTATTTGGCTTGTAACGTTATGAGCAAATCTCAATTTGGCCTGTAACGCCATGAGAAAGTCTCAATTTGGCCTGTAACGTCATCGTCACGAGCAAGTCTCAATTTGGCCTATAACATCATGAGCAAGTCTCAATTCGGCTTGTAACGTAATCTTTACGAGCAAGTCTCAATTTGGCTTGTAACGTTATGAGCAAATCTCAATTTGGTTTGTAACGTCATGAGAAAGTCTCAATTTGGCCTGTAACGTCATCGTCACGAGCAAGTCTCAATTTGGTCTGTAACATCATGAGCATGTCTTAATTTGGCCTGTAAGGTCATGAGCAAATCACAATTTGGCCTGTCACATCATGAGCAAGTCTCAATTTGGCCTGTAACGTCATCGAAAAGACAAATTTTTTTTTTCTTCTTCTTCCTTTTGTCTCATGTCTCAGGATGGCGGTTATATCCAATCACTAGACAAACGATCGACCTTTATCGAAAACGGTCTTGTGAGGCAGAACAAAGGGCTTGTAATTGAACATCCTGCTGTGGACTCCACCGCATCAGTGACCGAGCTCTGGATTTTCTACCCTCCACGCATCGCATTTCTACGAGCTTCTAGAGGTTGTATGTTTTTTGTTTACTGTCAATAATTAAATATTTATTCGCTTACTTTTACGTCAGTATAAGTACACTCAGTACACTGTATATTGTAAGCAGGCAAAGAGAAATGAGTGATACATATTCCTGTCTCGAAATTAAAACAAATACATATTGCATAATCAGATATATTTGTTCTTTATTGATCATTATATTATACTTAATTTATATCAAAAAACATTCTACACATGTAACTATGATTATTATCATTGCTAGTTTCGACTAGATACTAAATATTAGGTACATAATAGTACCTATGATTGGTATAATGATTAACACATCGATTAGAGCTTATTTTTTTCGACATCACATTATATCTCTCTGAGGCATGCAAAGAGAAACGAGAGACACACATTCATGTAACTGATGCATATTGTATATTCAAATATATTAAACATTGTTACTTGATCATAAACCTATTTTTTTGTAAGGCAGCCGGTCCCTATACAGGACTATTTGTGATATCTAGTCAGTAAAACTATAATCGTTTCGGAAATATTCTAAATAATTGGGACATAATAGAATGATTATTTAATATTATGCATAATATAATGACTAACACATCGATTACCGCTTAATTTTTTTCGACATACATATTTATTTATCTGGTCTTTGCATATCAAACACCGCAAAACTCTTTACGCTAACCACATCCGTCCATTGTATCCTTATAGATAGATATTCCTCTGTCTCATGCGCTAAAAGTCAAGGTCCAATCAATAAAGTGGGATGCACACTTGAACGATAAGGCACGTCATATAATATTATAGATATTCAAAATTTAAAAGATGTATAGATTTTGTTCAAAAATAACATATGTACATGATTGTTGGAAACACTAGTTAGTTGGAAGAAATTGCCATACGGCAATTAACTCGCCACTTGCGCAGGGTGCAAGGAAGTGTTCATCATTATTATTATTATTATGATTGTCAACAAATTTCTATTATTTACATGGCAGATCGAACAACTTGTTCAACGTTCCTCGAAGCAACACCAATTCAAATCAAAATGAATATATCAAAAGGGAATATCATTTCTATAATGTCGACCTTTCGGGCAGTATCCATCATTATCTAGTACCTAATGACTGCTACAAAAACTCTTTACCGTATTACCGTACCTGTATTATTATACTGTATATTATCATACTAAATGTCTTCTTCTTCTTTCATTAGGCCTAGGGCCTGTTTAATGTTGCATTTTCAGCCTCCTGTGATGTGGACTGCCAACTATCTCGCCATCTTTTTGGTGGGCGTCCTCGTGGTCTAGACCCTTCCGGTACGTTGTCTCGGGCTATCTTTGGGATTATACATATCTTCGGACATGCGGCTGACGTGTTTGTTCCAGTACCTTCTTCTTTGGCGCCCCCATCTTACGATGTCCTCAGCTTCGCAAACTCTGTGTATTCCTGACTCTATCACGAAGACTTTTTCCCGCTATGCATCGCAGTATTTTCATTTCACTGGTGCGCATAAGTTGTTTGGTACGGACCGTATCAGCTCTGGATTCAATGGCGTATGTTAGGATAGTTCTGACGCATGTTTTGTATATCCTCATTTTGCCATTGGTGCTCATGTGCGTGTTTTTCCACATAGTTTCCCTCAGACAGCCTGCGGCCGGAGATCGCTGCGGCCTTGTGTGCTTGCTGTGTCACTTCTCCGTACAGGTCATTGTGACATGCCATCTCGATCCCTAGATATTTAAATTGCGTACTTTACTAAATGTCCCATACAGAATAAGCTCCACAATAATTTTCAAGACTGGATGTTATGACACTTCGACAATTATACGCAAGATCTGCACTTTTTAATAATTTTAAACTCAACTTACCCACTGCACATAATACACAACATCCAAGAACAACAAGATCCTCTATCACCAACACAATAAATATCCCGAAGTTGCAAACTACTCATGGACAAAGACATATTAAATACTATGCCATCAAACTACATAATTGCTTACCAACTTCATTAAAACTGCTACCACAAAACACATCGCCACAAAACTACAAAAAAAAAACACGTAACAGCATGGATAAATAACACCGGTTCAGATCATATCAATAACATAATTACATACATCTAATCAAATATAATTAACTTTCACATTTATTTCTCAATAACAATTTAATGTTTAATTTAATTCAAGTACTTTACACATAATGTACTATTTATGTCACATAACTGTTCAAATGAACACCTCGGCACAGGACTTCCTAGTACCCTAGCAATTACATACTTATCAATATCACACACTTATATATACACACATACCTAATTAACTTCTAGCTCTAGTATGTAATTGAATATGTAACTTCTTCTTTGTATTGTTAATAATAAATAAATAAATAAATAATTTTTAATTTATGCACATTTTTTTTCTTTTTATTTTATAGCATAAAAGTAACGAATTTTATCCTTTTTCCAACTTTTTTTCTTCCCTTTCCTTCCCGTCACAGGAAAACATAAAACAATAAATTGTTTACTATATTTAAAGTATTTTTTATTGTAAAGTAGGTACTTTTGTTATTATTTAATGATCATTAATATATGTGGACAATGTAATTGGTCTGTTTTTACTCTCCACACTATGGAATAGGGGAGAGTCATGATTTCGCAAAATTTAAGCGTATTTTTTTTACATCAATTTCTCAATGGGTATCATGTAGAGAATGCACACTATGAGTTTCGTCGTGATGTGTTTGTGTGTATGGCGTATACGCCGTACGCCGTACGCCGTACGCCGTACGCCGTAGCATTTATCTTTTTTGTGTCCTCTCTACAGCCCAAACTATAAGTCTGATTGACTTCATATTAACATCATATGTGTAAAGTGCAAAGACCTAGAGCTGATTAGTTTTCCATAGACAACTTTTGATTTCTTCTCTATGAATTCATCATTTACGTTGTTTTTTTTTGTGTCCTCTCTGCAGCCCAAACTATAAGTCCGATTGACTTCATATTGATATCACATGTGTTAAGTCCATAAACTTAGAGCTGATTAGTTTTCCATAGACAACGGTTCATTTTTTCCCAATGTTTCTTTATGATTTCATCTATTAAAACTGAAAAAATGCTCTCACGACCTGGAAATTAGAGATATTTTAATTTGGTTTCAAATATTTATACAACATCAAGAATCTTCATAAAATTGTATTCAAAGTTGGTCAATGTTAAAAGAAAAATATTCAACGGTTTCAAAAATTATATTTTATTTAATGGATATTTGTATGAAACTTATATGTAACAAGAGAATTTTTTTATATTAGGCAATGTTCAGTTCATTGATTTCATATTGATATAAGAATATTAATAGCTTGAACTTAGAACTGATTAGCTTTTCATAGATATCATAAAATTTCTTCATATGATATCACGTGTCAACATTGTCAAAATGGTCTAACGCTCTTTGAAACAAAATTTATCTGCTTTTTTTAAAATATTTCATACAACATAAGCAGTCTTCACTATACTGCATTAATAGTTTGTTTATCTTAACATAAAAATATACTATCGGAAGAAAATTTATATTCCTGATAGTAACGTTTAGTATGAATAAAAATGTAATTAGATAAATTTCTATGTATGGAAAAGTTCAGTAATTTGATTTCATGTTATAATGTAAAAAGCTTGAACATAGAACTGATTAGCTTTCCATAAACAACAAAAAAAATCTTCATATGATATCACCTGTCAAAATTTGGAAAATGCTCTCGCGTTCTTTAGAACAAAATTTATCTGCTTTTTTTAAAATATTTCATACAACATAAGCATTCTACACCATACTGCATTAAAAGTTTGTCTATCTTATCATAAAAATATACTATCGGAAGAAAATTTATATTCCTGATAGTAACATTTAGTATGAATAAAAATGTAATTATATAAATTTCTATGTATGGAAAAGTTCAGTAATTTGATTTCATGTTATAATGTAAAGAGCTTGAACATATAACTGATTAGCTTTCCATAAATAACAAAAAAAATCTTCATATGATATCACCTGTCAAAATTTGGAAAATGCTCTCGCGTTCTTTAGAACAAAATTTATCTGCTTTTTTTTAAATATTTCATACAACATAAGCATTCTTCCCTATACTGCATTAATAGTTTGTCTATCTTAACATAAAAATATACTATCGGAAGAAAATTTATATTCCTGATAGTAACATTTAGTATGAATAAAAATGTAATTAGATAAATTTCTTTGTATGGAAAAGTTCAGTAATTTGATTTCATGTTATAATGTAAAGAGCTTGAACATAGAACTGATTAGCTTTCCATAAATAACTAAAAATTCTTCATATAATATCACATGTCAAAATTTTGAAAATGCTCTCGCGTTCTTTAAAACAAAATTTATCTGCTTTTTTTAAAATATTTCATACAACATAAGCATTCTTCACTATACTGCATTAATAGTTTTTTTATCTTAACATAAAAATATACTATCGGAAGAAAATTTATATTCCTGATAGTAACATTTAGTATGAATTAAAATGTAATTAGATAAATTTCTATGCATGGAAAAGTTCAGTAATTTGATTTCATGTTATAATGTAAAGAGCTTGAACATAGAACTGATTAGCTTTCCATAAATAACAAAAAAAATCTTCATATGATATCACCTGTCAAAATTTGGAAAATGCTCTCGCGTTCTTTAGAACAAAATTTATCTGCTTTTTTTAAAATATTTCATTCAACATAAGCATTCTTCCCTATACTGCATTAATAGTTTGTCTATCTTAACATAAAAATATACTATCGGAAGAAAATTTATATTCCTGATAGTAACATTTAGTATGAATAAAAATGTAATTAGATAAATTTCTATGTATGGAAATGTTCAGTAATTTGATTTCATGTTATAATGTAAAGAGCTTGAACATAGAACTGATTAGCTTTCCATAAATAACAAAAAAAATCTTCATATGATATCACCTATCAAAATTTGGAAAATGCTCTCGCGTTCTTTAGAACAAAATTTATCTGCTTTTTTTAAAATATTTCATACAACATAAGCATTCTACACCATACTGCATTAAAAGTTTGTCTATCTTATCATAAAAATATACTATCGGAAGAAAATTTATATTCCTGATAGTAACATTTAGTATGAATAAAAATGTAATTATATAAATTTCTATGTATGGAAAAGTTCAGTAATTTGATTTCATGTTATAATGTAAAGAGCTTGAACATATAACTGATTAGCTTTCCATAAATAACAAAAAAAATCTTCATATGATATCACCTGTCAAAATTTGGAAAATGCTCTCGCGTTCTTTAGAACAAAATTTATCTGCTTTTTTTAAAATATTTCATACAACATAAGCATTCTTCCCTATACTGCATTAATAGTTTGTCTATCTTAACATAAAAATATACTATCGGAAGAAAATTTATATTCCTGATAGTAACATTTAGTATGAATAAAAATGTAATTAGATAAATTTCTATGTATGGAAAAGTTCAGTAATTTGATTTCATGTTATAATGTAAAGAGCTTGAACATAGAACTGATTAGCTTTCCATAAATAACTAAAAATTCTTCATATAATATCACGTGTCAAAATTTTGAAAATGCTCTCGCGTTCTTTAAAACAAAATTTATCTGCTTTTTTTTAAATATTTCATACAACATAAGCATTCTTCACTATACTGCATTAATAGTTTGTTTATCTTAACATAAAAATATACTATCGGAAGAAAATTTATATTCCTGATAGTAACATTTAGTATGAATAAAAATGTAATTAGATAAATTTCTATGTATGGAAACGTTCAGTAATTTGATTTCATGTTATAATGTAAAGAGCTTGAACATAGAACTGATTAGCTTTCCATAAATAACTAAAAATTCTTCATATAATATCACGTGTCAAAATTTGGAAAATGCTCTCGCGTTCTTTAGAACAAAATTTATCTGCTTTTTTTTAAATATTTCATTCAACATAAGCATTCTTCCCTATACTGCATTAATAGTTTGTCTATCTTAACATAAAAATATACTATCGGAAGAAAATTTATATTCCTGATAGTAACATTTAGTACGAATAAAAATGTAATTAGATAAATTTCTATGTATGGAAACGTTCAGTAATTTGATTTCATGTTATAATGTAAAGAGCTTGAACATAGAACTGATTAGCTTTCCATAAATAACTAAAAATTCTTCATATAATATCACGTGTCAAAATTTTGAAAATGCTCTCGCGTTCTTTAAAACAAAATTTATCTGCTTTTTTTAAAATATTTCATACAACATAAGCATTCTTCACTATACTGCATTAATAGTTTGTTTATCTTAACATAAAAATATACTATCGGAAGAAAATTTATATTCCTGATAGTAACATTTAGTATGAATAAAAATGTAATTAGATAAATTTCTATGTATGGAAATGTTCAGTAATTTGATTTCATGTTATAATGTAAAGAGCTTGAACATAGAACTGATTAGCTTTCCATAAATAACAAAAAAAATCTTCATATGATATCACCTATCAAAATTTGGAAAATGCTCTCGCGTTCTTTACAACAAAATTTATCTGCTTTTTTTAAAATATTTCATACAACATAAGCATTCTTCAGTATACTGCATTAATAGTTTGTTTATCTTAACATAAAAATATACTATCGGAAGAAAATTTATATTCCTGATAGTAACATTTAGTATGAATAAAAATGTAATTAGATAAATTTCTTTGTATGGAAAAGTTCAGTAATTTGATTTCATGTTATAATGTAAAGAGCTTGAACATAGAACTGATTAGCTTTCCATAAATAACTAAAAATTCTTCATATAATATCACATGTCAAAATTTTGAAAATGCTCTCGCGTTCTTTAAAACAAAATTTATCTGCTTTTTTTAAAATATTTCATACAACATAAGCATTCTTCACTATACTGCATTAATAGTTTTTTTATCTTAACATAAAAATATACTATCGGAAGAAAATTTATATTCCTGATAGTAACATTTAGTATGAATTAAAATGTAATTAGATAAATTTCTATGCATGGAAAAGTTCAGTAATTTGATTTCATGTTATAATGTAAAGAGCTTGAACATAGAACTGATTAGCTTTCCATAAATAACAAAAAAAATCTTCATATGATATCACCTGTCAAAATTTGGAAAATGCTCTCGCGTTCTTTAGAACAAAATTTATCTGCTTTTTTTAAAATATTTCATTCAACATAAGCATTCTTCCCTATACTGCATTAATAGTTTGTCTATCTTAACATAAAAATATACTATCGGAAGAAAATTTATATTCCTGATAGTAACATTTAGTATGAATAAAAATGTAATTAGATAAATTTCTATGTATGGAAATGTTCAGTAATTTGATTTCATGTTATAAT
This sequence comes from Molanna angustata, assembly GCA_963576475.1. NCBI lineage: Eukaryota > Metazoa > Arthropoda > Insecta > Trichoptera > Molannidae > Molanna > Molanna angustata. Next base: position 20,208,627 of record OY754978.1, on the reverse strand, counting down.
GTAAAGAGCTTGAACATAGAACTGATTAGCTTTCCATAAATAACAAAAAAAATCTTCATATGATATCACCTATCAAAATTTGGAAAATGCTCTCGCGTTCTTTAGAACAAAATTTATCTGCTTTTTTTAAAATATTTCATACAACATAAGCATTCTACACCATACTGCATTAAAAGTTTGTCTATCTTATCATAAAAATATACTATCGGAAGAAAATTTATATTCCTGATAGTAACATTTAGTATGAATAAAAATGTAATTAGATAAATTTCTATGTATGGAAACGTTCAGTAATTTGATTTCATGTTATAATGTAAAGAGCTTGAACATAGAACTGATTAGCTTTCCATAAATAACAAAAAAAATCTTCATATGATATCACCTGTCAAAATTTGGAAAATGCTCTCGCGTTCTTTAGAACAAAATTTATCTGCTTTTTTAAAAATATTTCATACAACATAAGCATTCTTCCCTATACTGCATTAATAGTTTGTCTATCTTAACATAAAAATATACTAACGGAAGAAAATTTATATTCCTGATAGTAACATTTAGTATGAATAAAAATGTAATTAGATAAATTTCTATGTATGGAAACGTTCAGTAATTTGATTTCATGTAATAATGTAAAGAGCTTGAACATAGAACTGATTAGCTTTCCATAAATAACAAAAAAAATCTTCATATGATATCACGTGTCAAAATTTTGAACATGCTCTCGCGTTCTTTAAATCAAAATTTATCTGCTTTTTTAAAAATATTTCATACAACATAAGCATTCTTCACTATACTGCATTAATAGTTTGTCTATCTTAACATAAAAATATACTATCGGAAGAAAATTTATATTCCTGATAGTAACATTTAGTATGAATAAAAATGTAATTAGATAAATTTCTATGTATGGAAACGTTCAGTTATTTGATTTCATGTTATAATGTAAAGAGCTTGAACATAGAACTGATTAGCTTTCCATAAATAACAAAAAAATCTTCATTTGATATCACGTGTCAAAATTTTGAAAATGCTCTCGCGTTCTTTAAATCAAAATTTATCTGCTTTTTTTAAAATATTTCATACAACATAAGCATTCTTCACTATACTGCATTAATAGTTTGTTTATCTTAACATAAAAATATACTATCGGAAGAAAATTTATATTCCTGGTAGTAACATTTAGTATGAATAAAAATGTAATTAGATAAATTTCTATGTATGGAAAAGTTCAGTAATTTGATTTCATGTTATAATGTAAAGAGCTTGAACATAGAACTGATTAGCTTTCCATAAATAACAAAAAAATTCTTCATATGATATCACCTGTCAAAATTTGGAAAATACTCTTGCGTTCTTTAAAACAAAATTTATCTGCTTTTTTAAAAATATTTCATACAACATAAGCATTCTTCACTATACTGCATTAATAGTTTGTCTATCTTAACATAAAAATATACTATCGGAAGAAAATTTATATTCCTGATAGTAACATTTAGTATGAATAAAAATGTAATTAGATAAATTTCTATGTATGGAAACGTTCAGTAATTTGATTTCATGTTATAATGTAAAGAGCTTGAACATAGAACTGATTAGCTTTCCATAAATAACTAAAAATTCTTCATATAATATCACGTGTCAAAATTTTGAAAATGCTCTCGCGTTCTTTAAATCAAAATTTATCTGCTTTTTTTAAAATATTTCATACAACATAAGCATTCTTCACTATACTGCATTAATAGTTTGTTTATCTTAACATAAAAATATACTATCGAAAGAAAATTTATATTCCTGGTAGTAACATTTAGTATGAATAAAAATGTAATTAGATAAATTTCTATGTATGGAAACGTTCAGTAATTTGATTTCATGTTATAATGTAAAGAGCTTGAACATAGAACTGATTAGCTTTCCATAAATAACAAAAAAATCTTCATATGATATCACGTGTCAAAATTTTGAAAATGCTCTCGCGTTCTTTAAATCAAAATTTATCTGCTTTTTTTAAAATATTTCATACAACATAAGCATTCTTCACTATACGGCATTAATAGTTTGTCTATCTTAACATGAAAATATACTATCGTTAGAAAATTTATATTCCTGGTAGTAAAATTTAGAATGAATAAAATATTTCATTGTCAATATTTGTGGTGTGGAGAGTTAAGTGTTGGCCACAACCCACTCGTTTGTTTATATTATCATATTTTTTGGTATTTTTCTCTTAAGTAAATAAATAGGTAACTAATAGGTAGGTACTGGTGAAAAAACGTTTTGAGGATTTCATAGGAACGATTGAATAAACAATACACTAACTTACATAGAAACAGATAAAAAATTAGTTGATCTATGACAAAATAAACTTCCCAATCATTTTTATTTAATATTCTTGTGTTTAAATTTCAAACATTCACAAAGCATATCGTTCGCGTAATTATATCGTATCGTTCCGATGTGCAGGCTGGTCAATATTGTAATATCAAAAGCGAGTATGGACATGATTCACATTAATTTGAATGTGTGTCCATTTAATTAAACATTAACTGTCTGCATCAGCTATGAAAAATATAAACAGCAAACCACAAATTGTTATTGCTGACTGAGCATACTTCTTGTTCTATATAATTTATTATCTTTTCAAATCCAAATAAATCTTTACAATAATTTCGTTACGATATCAAACATGTCGTCTCTGGCGACATGTATACCTACGTTAGAGGACATATATTATAACGCAAAATCTAGTAACTGAAAAATGTTAAATTAAAACCGCCTAATGCACTATGAAGTAAAGTGTTAGTAAGGGTAACTATCGCGTGCGTTAAAAAGGATTTATACGTTATTTAAATTATCGGATACCCTAAATTAATTTTGTTGATTTTTTGAATTTTAAGAACAAACCTTACTTGAAATGAAAAAACTTTATCGGTCATTCACTTTGATTTTATGCATTCTTTGAGCTTATAAAATATTTACTTCTCTACGACACATAGTTATGGAGTAATTTAAAGGAATTTAGGCTGAATTTTCAATTTGTGTGACGAACGTTCACTAAAGAAATGTTGAAAATACTTATGGTATTTTCATAGAAACACACTGTATAACATATTTGATGAATTTGATTTGAAATTGGGACGTTTAGGTTTATATGCCCCTTTAAAACGAGTAGGTTGTGGCCATCACTAAACTCTCCACTGTAAAGTACATATTTATTCTTGAAAGGTTAACAATCCCTAAATGCATTTTTATGAAGTGCATTTCTATTTGATTCCTAAATAAATATTAGTTTCACAGAGGCCAAAAGTTTTCATAATGCACCATATACACACAAAAACATTGTCACGAAACTCATGATATGTATGATAACCGTTGAGTAATTGATGAAAAATAAATTGCTTTAGCAGTAGACGAGCATGTATGAGGCGATTCATTAATGTTGATGAAGCGATGGATATGTGTCGATATAGAAGAATGTTGTGATGTTTGGCTCTCTCTACCTACCCCGTGAGTAAGAAAGCGTGTAGATGTATACTATTACATTCATAATAGTGGAGAGTAAAAAATCATAAAAATATAAAATCATACGAAGATATATTATTATGAAAACAAATAACTAAACATTGCCAATTATTAAAAAAAATCTCGTCTTATGTATACCACATTTATATTTTTCATACAAAAATACCATTTTGAAAAGGGTTGTATATTTTTCCTCCAAGGTTGACAAACACTGAATGCAGTTTTGTGGAGATTTTTTATGTTGTATTAATAATTTAAAAAAAACTTAAAATATCTCTTATTTCAAGGTCGCAAGAAATTTTTATCAGTTCTAACAAAATCATACAGAAAAAATAAACCGTTTTCTATTAAAAACTAATCAGCTTAAAGTAAATATACATCACACATAGGTATGGTTTGGTTTCTACACAAATGTTTTAGGGGAGACAATTGTTCATATTATACATAGATGGGTCGATGGCAGAGTGGTTAGCGCGCTGGGCTAGTAATCCAGTGGTCGCGAGTTCGAATCCTGCCTCGACCAATTTCGTTCACCTATAGCACAAGCATTTATTTGCATATTTAAGACAACGTAGGAAGATGTATATGTACTTGTTTAACAAGGGCATATTCATTTTATATATAGGTATAAAAAAAATATATATAATACCTACCTAGTGTACGGATAACGGCATAAGGATTACAGCATACACACAAAAACATCACTGCGAAATTCAAAGTATGAACTCTCTACATGATACCCATTGAGTGGAGAGTAAAAATTTCATATTCCATCGTAGTTTATGTAGAGTAAAAATTCAATGTGTATTCCTACTTGCTGTGTTGAGAATAAGATTTTTCCTATTTGTCATCTCATCTTATATAAGAATCACGAAACATTAATGTCTACTTCGATTTTATGATACGTGTTTTTAATTACATTTGAAATAATTGTGTATAATAATTATTTTATTTAACAACTAATAATGGACGTTCAAAATAAATTTAGTTGAATATCACCTCAATTGATATAAAAACAACACGTGACTATCTAATTGGTCTGTCATAGCTAAAAATAGCGTAGGTAGCTCATTTTCATGAACAGTAAAATATAAAGAGAGGTATTACCATGAAAATTATCCGAATCGGCTTGTATGTCGTAATAATGTGTAGTTATAAGAATATTGTTTTTGCTAATTATATACATATGCGATTCTCTTAGCCTATATAATTATTTAGAAATTTTAAACGTTTTAAAATATGAATTGTACCTATTATTAGTATTTATTATAACAGTATTTGTATAAACTTAATAAACATTTACATGCTTAAGTTTGAGCAAATATATTGAAGATGTTTTATTTAAAGTTAAGTTGTGTTCATATAATAAATAGGTAATTGATTATTTTAAAGAAGATTTTTTTTTATTTATTTTATTTATTTATTATACAATACATACGATAGCAAATATTTGGTTACATATATCAACATATTAATATTTCCTTTCCAAATTTAAACTAGAAGCTTGTGTTTAGGAAAGCAGCAGCTCTTTGCTTACATTATATGAATACTTGAATATAAAATATATAAAACAAATCAATTAACAATTATTTATAATAAAGGACACAATTTCAGAACAAAATATAGAAAGAACAAAAAAAAATACATCCAAAATCAAGAAAACACCAACATTAAAATTACAATAGGTACATAGAAAAATAAAAATTAACCACAAAAATAGCAATTTTATAGAATTGAATATGAGGGAGAGTGTTTGAAAGTGTCTTGAGTTTATCTTTAAATAATTTGTAATTTGTTTCTGTTCTTAAATTTATTGGTAGGTTGTTAAATAATTTAATGCCTTTATATATATATAATGATGTTGTGCTGTATAGAAATAAAGGTGTCGTAAGACCTCCTATGGTGCTATTTCTAGTAGGCAGACTAATATTTGTGTCTGTGTGTACATTGTTGCTGATTTCTTTATGTATTTGTAGCAATGCGATTTTGTTGTATATTTTTGAGAGTGGAATTATTTTCATACAATGAATTGAAAATACTCAATTTCTAGAGCCGAGGGATGGAGGTAGTACATAATATGTACAATTTACAATGGGTTAATAGAAGATGTCGAGATGGACAAACAAGGAGATGTTGAGAATGACGTAGTCCATCGCATCAACACAGGATGGAGGGGGTCATGTCGTCTCCCGTATCGACTCTGTGATAGTACATAGAATGTCCATCAACATTAAAGGTCTGGTTTATAAAACCGTCATCAGACCTGCAATGACTTACGCCACCGAGTGCTGGGCTCTGAAGGAGAGCCATCAACAGATTATTCACACAGCTGAAATGAGAATGCTGTAATGGGCGGATGGCGTCCCATTATGAGCAGAGTTTGGAATGACCATATCCGAATGAGCTTTGGCGTGACCTCGAACACCGATAATTTGCTCAAGAGCAGATTGAAATGGTATAGACACGTCATGTGGCATCCAGAGGACAATATGATACGCAGAGTGATGGACATCCAAGTGCAGGCCAGAAGACCAGGCAGACCACTGACAACGTGGCAATCCATCATCAGAAGAGAGTTGCGGGAGGTAGACTTACGCAAAAGAGACACACAGGATAGAAAGACTTGGTATATTAGAACAAGGAGTGGTGACCCCACATAATGGGAAGAAAAGGCCAGAGCGAAGAAGAAGAAGAACGAATACTGATTTCAAATTAAAAGAAATATTTGTATGTATTCCACCAACAGAGACAACAACCTGATTTTGAATCGAACAGACACACACATAGATTCACTTTTATTTAGTAGAATAAAATAAATTAAAGGGAATCCCGCAACCGTAGAAGAAGAAAAAATAATTTGGTAATTAATCTATGTGAAAACAATAACGGAAGGAAGTATTTCAGGATGTAATTGTTCGGAAAAATTCCTCTTCCCCTCAAAGGGACATCAAAATGATATTTATGGCATCGATCGCTGACTTCTTTTACACATACTGACATACACACAATTTTATCTGAGTATGTATATAAACAAGAGACACTGTTATGTAGCAGAATTGACAGCGTTTTAAATAAAGCATTCATTTTTTTATATTCTATGATTGTGAAAATGATCCTTGTGACATCTTTGAATTTCAACCATAAAAGTCTTCTTGAAATACTTGATACAGTATTCTTATACCAAATTATAGACAGCTCAGTTGGTAGATCTTTGTGGTTTTTATAAATAAATATTTATTTATAAAATATTAAATTGAGTATCTATTTGTTGGGCGTTTTTCGATATTTTAAAAAAAAAAATTGGAAATATAGGCATTTAAACACAAAGTTATCAAAAAAAAAATTCTTCATAAAAAAACGTTTGAAAAAAAAAACTGGAACTTTTAAAAAAAAATAATTTGATATTTTGAACTTTTTTGTATTTATACCAATTTTCAGCATTCTAGCTTATGTGGTTTTTGAGATAGATATATGGAAAAATAATGTAAAAAATTATAATTTGCTAACCCCTGGCTGAAACGAAAATTCTAAATTAGTATAAAAGTATTTAAGGCCTATAACTACATATATATATTCTGAAATTTTGGACTCTGTGCATTGAGCAGATAAAAATTTATAAGGGGGGACGGACACACGCACACAGACACACAAAATTTTCTACTTTGAGCTAATCCATATGTGGAACATATACCTATGCTGCGAAGCCTCTAAGTTGGTGTTTTTTTAGTCCAAAGTTGATCAAACATTGAAAAATATAAATCATGGCTTGATACTTTATAGATGTGTTAATAGAAATAAATTCTCTTGAACAAATCGACAGTTCTTACCTACTTCATTCATAACATATACTGAATTCAAATTCATTCTACAAATAAAAAAAACATGAAATTAGGGTTCATATTCTCAGCAGATAACATTTACTTGTTTCCTTTTATATTTTTATATCAATTTTCTATTTTCCAAAAGTAGTAAAACCACTAAAAATGTGGACAGATGACATTGTCCAGCATGCGGGTCATGGATAGCAGCATACCGCTCGAGACAGAATCAAATGGAAAAGTTACGAAAAGACCTTTATACAGCAATGGATCGAACATGGTATTACGACGTCTTAATCGATTCAACTCTTTAAAAAAAGACTCATAACTCAGCTCCCCAGATATTCACAGTCGGAAACCACAATTTTAAAGTGATAAAAGAGTTCACATACCTCGGCTCCACAGTGACCAGCGACAATGATACACGGAAGAAGTTAAAAGAAGAATCATGACTGCTAATAGATGCTTCTACGCCCTACAAGCAGCTAAGGTCAAAACTGGTTAGGAGAAAAACAAAGATCCTTCTCTATAAAACACTTATCAAGCAAGTCCTCACGTATGCTTACGAAACCTGGGTGATGACCAAACAAACTGAAGGATCCATAGCGGCTTTTGAGAGAAGGATCCTTCGAACGATCTACGGGCCAATAAAAGAGAATAATGTTTGGCGTCGTCGATATATGTAACAGGCTATACGAGACCTATGAAGAGCCCGATGTGATCAGTTCCATCAAGATAGGGCGCTTAAGATGGGCTGGTCACACAATCCGAATGGACGACGACAACCCCACAAATCGACTCACACTTTCTGTGCCACAAGGTCGAAGGTGACCTGGAAGACCAAGAACTCGATGGATGGACAGTGTCGATGCCGATGCTTCCACAATTAATATTAGAAACTGGAGAACGAAGGCAACGGATAGACGGGAATGGAGGAGACTCCTGGATTCAGCCAAGGCCCACCCAGGGCTGTCGAGCTTATGATGATGATGATGAAAAAAAGACTAAACCTGCAATACATCTCTAAAAACTTTTTATTGACACCCTTTCTTCCTTTCTTTGTTACTGTGTATTTAGATTTAATAATGTTACTTGCTTGCCTTTCCATTTGTTTTATAATATAAATTCAATGTACCTACCTACCACTTCACTACGTATAGCCTCACGTTGCTATGGTAAAACAGTATATATAATAATGAGACCTTTTATTCATTTAAGTATATTATTATTTGAACAAGAAAATTTACTTACAATAGATTTGTACCTAAATAAACAATATATATAAAACTAAATGAATAAATAAGCTATTGATTTTTTCCTTATCTTTCAATCGTGAATTACACTACTTAATTCATATAACACTGCAACTTGACAATACCGAATATTATGTATGTTCTAATGCGTATATCACAAAACGATTACACAATTGAGGCGTGCATATACCACCATACAAATTAGCATGCATTTATTCATATTAGAGACAAGTCAACGTACTTTTTGCCTTGATCCCATAGGTGAACTAATTTGGGGTCAAATAGTAAAGCATATCCTTGTTGGTTCCATAGAGCGAAATGAAGAATGACTACATTCAATACATCCTAACTGACAATTACTACTTTGTGGTCAGAAGGCGGTGCGGTGTGGCTTCGCTAACACTGATCAATTTGCTAGCAAAAAAATAATCGAGGGAATCATATTATTTAGTGCAGAACCGGATCTACATATGTAACTGATTTACTAATGACGGTTTGGTCATCAGAACACGTAATATTTCAAGCCAACACAAGTCCGTTTAGGTGAAAATATATACGTAATATATATTATGTTAACTATTGATTTAATTATGTGAAATTTTCTTAATACTGAATTAGGTATGTAGGTACACTGCACATATACAAACTTAAATAAATTGTATTCTTCATTTGTATAAAGTAAATCAATGATGTTAGAGAGAGGGCAATGTTTTCGATTAATCATTTTTTCATGGTTGTTTTTTTATTAATTATTTTTTATTGAATGATTATTATTTTTTATTTATATTTTATTGAATGTAGGTATGAAAAAGTTAAGTCTGTCACTTAGGGGTAGTTACGTTAACTATTGCGCAACCCCTTCATACATAGGTGCAAATTGCAGATTTTTAAAATTATTTCAATGAAATTGGAACTTGTATGTCATTTGTACCTATACAATCCGACCGTTTATGAAATATCTACTTAATATGTAAAATAAAAATTAAAAAAAAGTAGAAACAATTTCTTGAAGCAGACCCGGGTGCTTCATGTTATTGCCAATCCAGTTGGATCGTCGTTGGGTCATTCTTTTGAGGAGTTGCCTTGTTTCCCCGGCTCTGCTCAGCACCTCATAATTTTGGATGTGGTCCGACCAGTGTATCTTCAACATGCGTCTGTAGCATCACATCTCGAATGCAGACAGGCGTTCTTTTTCCCTCTGGCCTACGGTTCATGTCTCACAGCCATATAGAAAGACACTCCAGACAAAGGTCTTAATGAGGTTTTTTCTTATTCTTAGTATTCTCTATAGATATAAAATATGATGTCAAAACAGCATTTTCATCTACAAAAAAGGTTCCATAAAATTCATCTAAAGAATGTTAAATAAATGTCAATTTTTAATAAAATAAGCAAGTTCTCTATACCACCCAACTTATTTATTTATATATTTTATTTTATCAATTCAGATATTTATCAATTCACAGATTCAGACTGAAAACAAAATAAAAAACTGTGTCTTCACCGGAAATTGAACCTTTATTTTTAACAATTTTTGGATATCAACGAATGTGTGATTTTATTTATTTATTTATTTTCTTTGGGAAGCTACAGCTCATTTACAGTTTAATGATACAAAATATTTTTTACATTGTTAGAGCCAAAAAAAGCATTCCATCAACATAATATAAAAACAAATAACAGTTTACAAGCCAAAAATAATTCATGCACACACATTCATACACACCCTTACACACACACTCATACACACCATCACACACACATACCTACATACATAAGTACACATATATACACACCTATACAACAACTAGGGAAGGAAAGAGAAATGAGAGAAGAGAGACTAGGAGGACAGGACAGAGGGATATTGGTTGCGCATCACCTTCAGAACATCATGTCTAAATCTGTAATATTTCGCGTTGAATATGTCTATCTCAGCTGAGAATGTATTGTTATATTGGCTGCATATGCGTGTATATTTTCACACAGTTTGTTCATTGGAAGCTTTTAATTTTTTTTTCAATTTACCTCCTTGATATTGATTTACTAAACATGATATGGTTCGATAACTTTGAAGAGCAATGGTCAATGAAATTAAAAATAACTGCTGAACCGTCCGTTATAATATTCGTTAAAATCAGTGTTACGAATTGCTTTCATATTAACATAAAGGTGGTTATTATATGGTTTTGATATTTCTTGTCCATGTGTAAAAAATGTTCCATGTATAAAAAACATTATACTATTTTTAGGAAATATAATGGTAGCATGAATACCCACATAGAACGATGAAACCGCCCATCGGATCCGCATAGAATGGTCTCAGTAATGGACTTGAGCCCAATATTTTCATTATAAGATGGAATAAAGGTTAGCAAAAAAAAATATTTGAGCAATAATGAAAACTCATTTTTGTATGGAGCAGGTATTCTGTCGAAATAAGAATCACGCGATATTCGTATGGAGATTAGTATTTATAAAGATCTTAAATTTGCCAAGGGCTATCATAATAAACCCTGGGGGGTCAAGTCCGGCAAGACGTTGAAATCAAAAACCCTCATGAATACCCATATCATGGAATTAATTATCATATTGAGTTCTATAATATCTTGAAATGTTACAGAACTAACTACCGGACTTGCTTGAGTAAAATTGGGTACCTATAGATCTCGCGTACCTACCTATTTAATTATATACATTAGGTATATTATTTTTGTCGGAAACTATGTTTTCATACATACCATCACGGCATATCCCGCAATGTGGGGTTACCAGCGACAGGTGCTTGAGTGTGAACTACCTTATAAAATGAAACACGACACATGTGTGTATGACCACACACCAGTATCGTTTTACCTAAATAGGTATAACATTCAGTATGGGTGGTGAACCTCAATGCTGAACTATATAAGATGTTGTATTTGCCTGTTGTATTTTCTGTTACCCGGCTCTTACGGGACACCCGAAAACGATGATTATACTAAAGAGTGGAAGCACTATTCTAATCCGGTACCTCACAGCGTCGGAAAATGTGAATAAAATAGGTTTAATGTGATAAAACAATTTTTTTACTATTTAATACCGTCAACTAATTAAAAATCTTTCACCACACAGAACGATTGTACTGTTTAATAACTTTTAATAAAATTGTTAATGTTTTTCCAAGTTGTTGACTATTTAAAAATTAAGTTTTTTTTTGTATATCTATTCATTCGTGAAGGCACCTCCGAATGATGCTAAGTGTAATTATATTCATTGGAGAAATTTTAATTAGAATATAAAAATACACCAATGTTACAACATACGGAATAATATTTTAAACACTTTTGCGTCATTAAATTAATATCTGAGTCCGATGCAATATTTATTTATTATGTGGTAATTTATCATTGTTTTGTTAACGTTGTCTGACAATAACAATTTATTATTATCATTATGCAAAAAGGATAATTCCTTTCCTGTATGATTCAATTCAAAGAGTTTATAGGCAGTAAAAACAATACTTTTTGCATTTGATTTTGATAGAAGAAACTATGTATTATCAATAATGGATTTTTTATTTAGTTACATATAGGAGTTGTAATGTAAATCAATGGTATCGATTAATCTATTGAAAAAAATGTTATAATTATATCATAATAATTTGGGATCCATAATATAATAATAAGATTAACAGTATAGAACAAATTCGAAACATATTTTCGAGATACATGAATTACATAATATTTGGTAATAACTACAAACATGAAATGGAGACTTTATACACAAGACGAAGGACCTCGGGCTAAATTTACCTTTATGACATAGTAAATACTGACTGTAGAGACCTTCTGAAAATGATTGACTTCAACATACCAAACAGACGAAGAAGGCACACCACAAAGTTCTTTGTAGATAAAAAAAAACACTAATGCTGCTCAGTATTCGCCATTGTACCGATGCCTTACCACATATAGTAATTTGGAAGGATCAGATCATTGGACATATTCTGAAGAGAATGGTGAGTAGGTACCTACATGTAACATAAAATCAAACATGGGCTGATCAAGTTACAATTAATTATGTTATTCTTATTTATAATATTGTCAAATTTTTATTTTTGTACGTTGCCTGTTTTTTTAAATATATAAATTAAAAAAAAATATTACGGCACGCAAGTCCGAGTTGCATCATAATTTAATATTAAGTTCCTTTTTCAACACCCGTTATCAAACTTTAAAAAAATCTCAATCTCGGTACCTATTATCAAATATTTATTTAATTTAAGTACAAACATACAGCAATTAGCAAAATACAATAGACAACAAAGATTGCCAAAATAGTCCCCCCATCATCAAACACTAGGTAATATGCAAATAAAAATACTAAAACAAAATCAAATAGTAGTGTACATAAGTTTGAAATTTAAGATATTATAAGAAATTGGAATAAATATATCTTTCACAAATCCAAATTTCGTGTTGTGTTCCTCGAAAAATACTACATTGGATATATTCCACAACCACATACCTACCTAATCTTCGTGTCAGACTATTTAAGAAAATGATTAGTTTTAAGAGGGTGACTGCTGCCAACGTACCTATTTTTTCAATTTGATATAACATCATTATTACATTTTGAAAAAAATAACCTAGTTAGTTTGGATATTAATAAAGAGAAATATACCTTAACTTTTTGATTATGTTCTGTATATATTCTTGTAAGAAAATAATAAGCATACCCCGATTTTAGACATTTATCTTAATTTTCTAAAAAAATATAAGGTAAAGGGCAATATTTTTTTTATAAATTAAAGAAGAACAAAATACCTGGAAAAATATGATATGACGTTGCATTAACGCACCAGGTTAAGTAAATAAACCAAAAAAACTTTTATTACGCAATGGCGCTGAATAAATGTTTTTAAGGTTTATTTACTAAACCTGAAGCATTACTGCAACGTCACATCAAAGTTTTCTAGATATTTTTGTATTCTTTAATTTACAAAAAAATATATTACTCTACGCCTTATAGTTTATTAAAAATATAAGATAAACGTTGAAAATTGGGGTATGCCATTATTTTTCTACAAGAATTTATACAGAACATTATCAAAAAATTTAGGTTTATTTTTGTTTATTAATACCTAAACTATATAAATTATTTTTTTCAAAACGATTTGATAAGAAATAATAATGGTATATCAAATTGAAAAATAGGTACGTTGGCAGCAGTCCCCCCCTTAAGAAGAAACATATTTTTTTCATCAAAAGTCAATTTGAAATATATAAAAACATCGTTATAGGTACATTGCTGTGGTACCATGACATTATTCAGATAATATGAGGTTACTTACCTGGTGTAGGTACGTATTGTGCTATAAAATGCATAAATATGAATACAATTATGAGTTTAAGACAAAAGGATATGATAAATTAAAGGAAGATACCAATCGCATTATTACATTGTACTCTTTTTTTATTAAGTACCCACATTACCTTGGCAATATAATAAAATATGGCAATAGTGCCCTTGAAAGACAATAAAGGGTCTGCTCTTCCTATACAAGAGATCAACTACCTGAAATTATAAGTTAACGTTCCCATTAATATCTTCATATTATTAAGTAAGTAATTATAGCTTATTTGATTTTTCAAAGATCAAAATCATTTTCATATGTAGATATTTGTATAACAGAATATTTCAATACATATAAAAGAGTGGTTTGTGGCTGTGAGAAAAAAAACGATATCACAAGTTGCATGTAACACATGAGATCCAACTATCGATGGCGATAATATGCATAGTTGAAGAATATGTAGATACCAAACTATAAACACTTAAACACAAATTAATAGATATTTTAAGATATTTTGTTTTTTTTATATAAACATGTAGGTATGTATGTCAGGATAGGACAGTATGGAGGTCAGTCTTTTTTTCCTACCCAGAATATGGTTTGTATGTATATTTGGAGATTAAGGAACTATTGAGTCCCCGTAGATATTGTGCAGAGTAGGTATACTGCCTTACAAATTGTATGCAACAATGTCGTCATTAAATTATTTTGACCAAAAATTGTTAAATAAATTTGAGATGTACATATTACTATATAATATGCATCTTTTTATAGATAATTAAAATATCTAGTTGGGGTGTTTCGGCATTTTTTGATATTTTCCAGAAATTTGGAAATATAGGCAGTTAAGCACATAAAATTATCATTAAGAAATATTTTTCTTAACAAAAAAGCAGACGATCTATAAATGCATAGAGTCCTAGATATTCTTTGAACAATGTCTTTTCTTTTTGAAAAAAAAATGCTTTGTCTTAACCACGAGTGCGTTATTTGGGAGGAAGTCAAAACTGCTCAAATTTCCACTTGTTTCCCTTTCTTTATCATATTTTACTCCTCACTAACCCAAGGGGATACAATGTTGAGCTATGAATTCGCAATTTTTAAGGCTTTTTTATTGGAGGTTATCAACTAATATCTTGCTGAGATTTTATTCTGAAAGTTTCACCACAATGCTTCTGTGTGTGTGAGCTGTGTACTATGTGCTGTATGCTATGTGCTATGTACGGCGTGTTTATTTTACTTCAATTATAGACTTAAGTATGTACTCATTCGATTCTTTCCAAATTTCTATATCTAATATTCGTTTAGACCACATTAGAATTCGAAGGATATCTGAATAGTGATTGTCATTTTTTTTAACTGTCAAATTTTTCAAAGTGAACCCAATCTCGAAAAATTCTAAATTAAATTTATTTTATTTATTTTCAAATTGGTAAAAAGATGAAATGGCAGTGGCATTATTAAGTTTTTTTTAATTATTGGTTATACTAGGTGTAAGAAAGTGCATTTATTTTTGGCATCTAAATAAAATATGCAAACATACATAATAAAGTGTTCAAATAAAAAATTACTTAACAAACTCACATGAATATGTTGAATATTTAAAATACAAAATTTTAATACTTTGGGGAGTGACTTGTTTATGAGGAGTCAAGCGTTGGCCATAACTCACTCGTTTAATGTGAATTCCTCTAAATTATATTGATGTAAGATATTTATTTAAATAATAATTTGGTAAAATATTTAGGTTCATACCAATGTATTTATTCGTACAAGTTGGCAAAAGCATCGTTCGTAATCAGTCAAAATTTGTATAAGTTATTTTTCAAATAACAATCGACAAGACGTTAATCTTCTCCTCGATTTTTTAAAAAAATCATGAGTCATATCAAATTGTATTAGCCCAATAAACTTAGTACCTATATTGAAATACCTCATATGTTTTTGCTGCATATTTTCTTAATTATCAGGACCGTCATTTTAATATTATTATGCCAGTCAAATAATCGAGCTACATTTAAATTCCTTAGTATATACCTACTCGTTTTTTTATCAAAGTCCAAAATATATGATGTCGAGTAGAATTTAGTGGGACGTTAAGGAACAAAACTAATTAAGCTAGTTAATTGATTAATTGTCAAGCGTCACCATGTTATCATATTGACTCCTTGACAAATTTACAAATTGTTAGGCAACTATTAAATTCGACGCTGTGTGGTTTTCTTCACCCATAAACAAAGCGGAAAACTTTCCTTCCGTGAACCCTGTTTGAACGATTCCAACGACTCGTTCATAATGAACGAATTGAAATATAAAAATAAACTTTTATTCAACAATGAAAACACTAACATCTATTGATGATAAAATGTAAAACAACACTTGCATCCAGATTACCAATAAAGCTACATTAAATCATCAATAGATGTCGGTATTTTACACAATGTAGTATGAATATTTTTCAATTTCTTAAAACACGGATATCATACGATCGTTAAAATGTATTATTTATATAGATAAAAATATAAAAAAAAGTTGTTATATTAATTGGATGATCGTTTTGCCTTGAGAGCCCTTGTTTTTTTTATATAAATAACACAAAAATAATAAAATAAGTATTGTAAAAATAACCTTTATAATAGAACATTTATAAATTACCTTTATTTTGAATTATATACCTTCTACAATAATTTCTACAATATAAATGCTGTCATTATTGTGATAATCAAAATTTAATATTATATTATTTGAACTGCGACAAAAGATTTAAAAATAACGTCGTATTCGTTAAAAAAAGTTGCGTTAGACTGAACGATACCATTTCAATAAGTACATTCAGACTGAACGATTCATTACTTTGAACGAAATTCACCATCCCAACAGTATCCAACATGTGAAAATTTTCCTTATTCTTGCGAACAGAACGTGACCAAACGCCATTACTAGGCACAAATTCGAACATTCCTGCCCAAAATGTTAATCTCACTTTAACATATTTTTTTAATTATATGGATTATGCAAATGGGAAGGAATTTTATAGTCTGTTGAGTACTAAATCCAACGGAGTACTTTTTGATGACATTATAAATTATCTAATACGTCAGAGTTTTAATGACGTAACATTAATTGTCATCATCACGCGAGATATTATAATATTTCATCTAATTTCCTTCGCAAGATTGTGGATCAAAATTGACATTGGAACGAATTTAGTTCCTTTGTTGATTCAAGAACTAAACGAACCTCCTTTTCGACACGAAGTAGAAACGAAACAACTATGCGTCGGAAAATTTTAAGCAATTTGACTATAATTTCAATTTTATTATAATTTATTACCATTTTATGCGAGGACGATTTTAAGTTTTTGATTTACAGCATTGCAACGGTACAAGGAAACCTACAGATGTCTATAATTAAAATATAAATTTGATGATTTATGTTGCAGTGTAAGGGCTGTTTGGTGTTGTCAACAAAGATCCTTAACCCAAAATGGCATGACATCAATAAGTTCACAAAATATGATTCATAATTTCCTCCACGTCCCTCGACAATACTTTGCTTAGGTATAATTGATATAAATTGTTTCAATATTCGATGGCTTCATAAATACTTTGTTTTTACTTGTTGTTTTATGAATCTCAAAGCTGATATTCATCATCATCGTCATTGGCCCTACATCCCGTTGTGGGCCTTGGCCTCCTTCAGAATCCGTCGCCATTCCTCCCTGAATTCTGCGGCTCTCTTCCAGTTGGTACGACCCAGCGCTCGTACATCAGCCTCCACATCGTCCAGCCATCTCATTTTTGGTCTGCCTCTGCTTCTTTTTCCATCTGGTGTGGAGTTTAAAACCTTGTTGGGAGTACAATCATCACTCATCCTGCGGACATGGCCCAACCATTGCAGTTTTCTTATTTTAACGAACTGTGCAAAGTTAGGTTCGTCATACAATGCCTCTAATACGTGGTTGATTCGTCTCCTCCACACTCCATTTTCGTTGACAGGTTGACCAAATATCTTTCCGAGGACTTTCCTTTCAAATATCAGAAGTATGTTTTCATCTCTTTTAGTCATTACCCAGCATTCGGCACCATATGCAATGACTGGACGTTTAATATCAAAGCTGATATTACATACTCAAAAATAATTAATAATACATACACACTATCACGCCATGTTCCATAGGGGGTTAGCAGAGATATCTCAGCTCCATAACCCTCTATTTTTGCACACATTCTAGGCTTCCTTTACATTCATGCATCATCTCATAAATGATCGTCAATTGTTCAAGCTTGTTATGTCTCCTTTCATCATTCACATGGTCATGCCATCACTTTCTGGGGTGGCCCCTGCTACGAGAAATAATAAGCTAAGAAAATAATAAAAAAAATTGCGAGTCGGTCATTTCATTGAAATAATATTCTAAGCTATGCACGAGAAACTAGACAATGCAATCTTAATTATTTTATGATAAAATTTCATGTTAATCGGGGGGTAGCAGAGCGGTTAGCGCGCTGGATTAGTAAGACCGACATCGTTCACCTCGCCCTAAATTATTCCCTTAATTTTATTAAGGAATGTATGAGGATGTAAACTTGCTGTGGGGCACCGGCTTAGAATATTGTTTCTGCTGTTTATTTTATAAGGTAGTGCATACCCGCACACCTGCCACTGGTAACCCAAAATATTGGTGTATATGACATGTCATGACGGTGAGAATGAAAAAAAATATACTGGTGTTAAGACGGGTCAGTAGTATAGCGGTTAGTTTGCTGGACTGTCAGTCACGTAAACGACGTTTCGACTTATTTCATACACTATGTATTTCAAGACCAATAGGTATTCTCTCCTAACACAAAAAAGTTTGTTTTGCTATTTGGCATCAAACCCGCCATCATGCAAATTAGGTGTATAAGATTATATAAATGAATAAATAAAATAATTCATAGTACTTCATAAAAGAACATTTTTAACTCCTCACCAACCCAAGGGAGAGTAATGATTTAGCAATTTTTAAGACTATTTTTTTATTGCAGATTATCTACTAACAGATTATAATGCTGAAATTGTATTGTGTTTGCTGTGTACTATGTGCTATGTACGGCTTGTTTATTTTACCTTATTGATTATAGACTTAAGTACTCATTCAATTCTCATAAAATTTTGCAAATGTGTATATCTAAAAATAATTATAATACATAAACACACATATCTACATAATAGAAATATCGATACCAAATACAGCAAATCTACAAAAGAAACATTTAGAAAAAATAGATAAATACATACCGTTAGCAGAACAGACAAAATCACAATGGAAACAAGAAAATGTAACAATAGTCCCAATAATACTATCGTCTACAGGCATTATACCAAAAACACTCCAAAAAAATACTAAAGTGACCCCCATACGTCATCACCAACATACAAAAAACTACAATAGTCATCACATGCACAATTGTCAGAAAATTTCTACAGTTACCACTTTAAACAACTACTCACAACCACACAGACACACAAACACATAGCCACACAACTTGAGTACATTCCGTTGTGAAGGAAATTACTCAAATTACCGGATCAAAACCGAGATCAACATGTTTGCAATAATAATAATAAACACTTCCTTGCACCCTGCACAAGTGTCGAGCGTATTGCCGTATGACAATTTCTTCCAACTAACAAGTGTTTCCAGCCCAGAGAAGCAATATTTGCGTGAGAAATAAATTTAAATAAATTTCTCCTCTGCTGGGAATCGAACCCAGGATGCCCGCACAGAAACCGAACGGCTTACCAACTGCGCCACGGCGGTCGGTAATACTCACTTAGACCCCATTAGATTTTGAAAGATATCTGAATAGTGTTTCTCATTTTTTTTAACTGTCAAATATTTTAAAGTGACCCTAAGCTCAGGAAAAAATATTCCACAAACTCATTTCATAAAAATGTTCGAAAATTTTCCTTACAATATTTGAATACTTTGAGGAGTAACTTGGTAGTGAAGAGTATCGCGTTGGCCACAACCCACTCGTTCATTTTTATAATGTTAAACAGTTACCAGTTGGTTTTTCTTATTTTAAATTGAACTTGACAACCGTACGAATTAAGAAACAGAAAGATTTTACAGCGTTTTCTTGTTACTACACGTGCTGGAATAGCGGAATTCAGACAAAATAAACTTGTAGATGTAAAGTATTTAGCCGAAATAAAAAAAAATTTCATCACAGAAAAAAAACAGGAAAGATGACAGATTATTTGTAATTAGTAAAGTTGTTGACGAGCGATAATTTCAACTGGGAGCGGATGTCACAATATGACAGATAATTATCGTAAAGAAAGATACTCAGATATTCTAAAAGCATGTTTATTTTTTGCATTACTTCAATCAACTCCACAGTATTTGCTACCCGTATAGTTATAATAACTTCAATCAGTAAAAAATAACTTCTTCTTACTCATCGTGTATCGTGTTTGTGAGAATGAACTATTCTGGGAGGAGGTTCCGACTATTCGCAGGTCTTCCAGTAAATCTTCTGTTGTTGGTTATTTCTGTCTATAGTAGGCTATATAGTATATTTTGAAAATAATAATTTCCCAAGTATCCTCAAATGATACGTCTTTGAAATAAAGAACAGTTTGTATTTACATCTTTTTCTATTGCATGAGTTTTTGAAATTGAATTTTGTAAACTTTTATTGTAAAATTAGTTTTAGTGAAACCCTTTTTTTAACTTTTTCATGTAACTAACTAAAAAACTACAAGGTCTATAAAGTAGATTTTTACTTCAGTCGAAAGATAATATGAATCTTAGTTTTTTTAATATTAAATAAATAAATTAAAAACAAACTTTATTATTCAATTTCTCTAAATCTTTTATCCCGCACGCTCCAAATCGCTTATCTTTTGCTTGAGACATGAATATTAGTAAAAAAATAATGGTGTTGTCTTTGGAATGTAGTATATTATTTCACCACAATATTTCTTAATAAACTACATATATATTTCAATCAACATAATATCTTACACGAGTAGGTACCTACATATATACCCCAATGGTAACGTAGCGAAATGGCAACCTATAAAACACAATTTGTTATAATGATGGGTTTGCGTTGAAATTTTATAGCTACGATAAATTTTAACATGAAAATACAATAAAATATCAGAGAAGATTTACTGAATGGAATAGTTGACTGATTGATAAAGTTCTTCCCAGGTAAGGGAATGAATTCCGGAGAACTTTTATGAAAGCACTTCGCGCACCTAGATGAGAGTTTTTTTTATCGACGACCGAAAAGTTAGCCCTAAAAAGAACGTTAATTTTCAAAGGCAAACCGTTTTGTTGAAATTGAGTTACTTGGGAGTTCTGATGGGAAACGTTCAATTGATAGGGCAGGATATTTTGTAAACAACCCGGGAATAACTGATTTATTATATTCGTAAAGATTTTGTTTATGCTTTAATAAAAAATATCATTTAAAGTTTCATTTTAGTTTTTTTTAAATACACTTCGAAGGTGCCCGATATAAAAAAGTAGAAATCTTCTTCTTCTGCTGCTTCTTTGCCCTTATCTCGTCTTAGTCGGGGCCAGCTGCGCCCGGTACCGGGTCCTGGATCTTCTTCTTCTTCAGCCCTTCTCCCCCTGAGACCTCCACATCTCCCTATCCTGAACAGAGCACATCCATCCACTCGTCTTATATCCTCAGGCCACCTTGTTTGAAGTCTTCCAAAACACTTAGCATTCTAGCACTTTCTTAGTCCATCTGGAGTCTGTGGTTCAGGCTACATGCCTTCCTTGTCCACTTCTGCTTTGCAACCTTATGGTCAACGCCGGTTATTTTGGTTTTCTCTCTTATTCACAATTAAGTTATCTATCTCTTTACGAAATATCCAGCATTCTCCTTTACATGGCTCTTTGTGTTACTGCTAAATTATGTACCCTTTTCATGCTCTTTTGAATTTCTCCAAGATTTTATTTTCTATTTGCATAAATAAATTGAGTCGTGGCAGAGGAATAGTAGACTTTTTAAATATGTAAAGAAAATCTCAAAAGAAATGCGTCATCACATCATTAGTTTAAGATATCTTTCTCTTTGCTTGAAGTACCTATGCCTATCATATATTATGTATATATGTAATATGCAGTAGGCATTTAGGTACATATCTTCATATATTATATACATTAAACAATAGATTGAATGTAAGAAGCAAACCTTGTCACGGTGTTCGCCACTTGAATTTGACGACGTTGAATCAAAAATCGTTTAGTGAATAAAATATGCGTAAGTTTGTATTGATCAATGCTTCTCAACCATTTACCAAAACGCAGCCAATATAGCACTTTGGAGACTTACATACCAATTATTATGTTCAACGTCTTACATATTATCCAAACTGAGAATAGTAAATAGTAAATTGTGAATCAAAACTGCATGGCTACTCATGAAGTTGATTAAAGAAAGATTAAGATCAGCTTCAGACTTAAGCAATCTTTGAGGTAAAATTAATTGAATAATAATATTTATTTATAAAACAATTAATGGCAATTTCATACTAAAAGTTTCTTATTAAAATTTTTTTATGATTAAATGAAGAGAAATATTATGATCGAGTACTGATTTTATGAATTTTTAAGATTAAAGCAAGATAAGAACGTATTAAGAACGTGTCACGAGTAGCCCCTCTGGGACCAAACAAGAGTCAGATATCTAACACTGTGTAACGAAAGCTGATTGTTACAATATGTAGGTAAAAAAATTTACAACTATGACAGTCATTTGGAATATTGAGTAAGCTACTTCAGTCTGTGACCTTTAATTTCTTCATTCCTAACTCCATTGCTGAGATGAATCGACATGTGTCTGTTTTCAACCGACTTAAAAACGGAAAGGTTATGTTCAGCCATAACTTTTTACCACCTTGTCTGATTTCCATTATTCATTTTTCATTGGAAAGGTAGTATCTTCTGATTGGTCTCATTTCAATTTGGTTAAGATCTGATCACGGGATCTATGAAAAAACATTGAACTCTTCAATTTGTACTTCGGCGAAAAGAACTCTTTACAACATTGGGTGGTTCCGTCTGAACTAAGGCGAGAGATATGAAGGAAATCGTGAAACTCGTCAATTTGCGAAGAATTTGTGTATGTATAAGCAAATTGTATAAAAGATAATATTACTTCATACAATCACGACATGTCCTTCATGGGGTAGGCAGAGAGAACCAAACGTCACCTTTTTTTATCTATCCTGGCACACATTCATTTTGAATTCGGATTTTCATATGAAAGATTATTTTTCTATATCACCCAGTGATTTCAAAAAAAGAAACACAAACTATTATACTGCTATTATTTTTCTTGAGCCTTCACGTTGGTTGGGATGGTTGTAAAATATCGTCTAGCGGATGCCGGATATATCTACACACGATTTTAGTGCCAACTATTGTTTGCAAATAAAATTGCATTACCCAATTGACATTGGGAAACGAAATAGAATTTAAACCCAAATAACTATTATATTAACAAAATTATTTCAACTATTTTTAATTGGTAGGTACCTATACTCACAGACAGGCTGTGCCTTGTGGAATTTTTGTGTACACGATGGTTTAATTATAATTGATATTATGTTTATGTATATTGTATGTTAACCGTATACCGAATCTTAAATAAATAAATAATATTATTTTTTTTTTATTAAATATAAGTCTCGAATATTTTTATTATTGAATCAAGGCACCTACAGGGCTTACGACCTGTCATCGGCTGGTTTACGTGATCATTTTATGCGCTTGCAGAGGAATAATTGGTGAACGTTGCGCAAGCGCATAAAGTTATCACGTATACCAGCCGATGACAGGTCGTAAGCCCTGTAGGTGCCTTGATTTCCCGGTTCTTCTACAGTAAATATTCCGACTTCGTCTTTATTGAGATAATTAAAAATCTGTTAAAAAATGTAATTCTGTTTTATTTTCTTTTTCTGTGCAGTTATATACTATTTTAATAAAGACAATTAATTAATCAACTTTTAATGCAGGATGTGGCCACTTGTAACTGGCTAACCAGTTTTGTAGTAGATTGCTCTTATTTGATTGAACTATGATGTATAATAACATGTTAGCTGTAAGTGGTCATTTAAATAAAAGAAATAAGTAAAAAATCTTATGATTGTTTCTTTTCGTTAGATTGTTTACGATCACTCGATAAAAGCTCGAAAGTTTGAGCACCCTCGCCATCGAGGCATAGACAAATGACATTTTGACTAGGTATTTACATTCTCCCGTAATAATAATGATGATATTTTAATTGGAACTACCATAGATAAGTGCCTTTCCAATTATTCGAGTAATCTCAATTGAATAAATGTCTCATGGACGTACTAGCGATGCGTACTTTCGTCGTGAACATAGGCTCCATTCAGAGATGGAATTTTTGTTTATTTAAACTACTTAGAAATCATTACGCAGGCTGTAACGAGTGATATCAATTCCGAAGAGTATTTTAAACAAAAAAAACATTCATTATTTTTCTTAAAGAAAGAACCTACTTATCAGGCCATTATTAACATTAAGTAACTTTACTGTTTACTTAAATATATACTAAGTAAGTCTTGTCTTGGATAAAGATCGCTAAACTTACAATTAAAGTTGTTGATGGATTTGACGACGAAGTATAGTAAATCACTGGCCTCGAGTTGGAATTCGGTGGTGATGTTTTGTGGTCAGAATCTTATGTAATAAAATATATTATATTAAAAATTTTGCTACAAAAATTTTTTCGAAAATATTTGACAAATTTCTTAAGTAATTTGATGGAGAAATTCTAAAAAAATGTACAAAGTTTATGTATGTGCCTAATAATTATAGGCAGCAAAGAATGACATTTATAATCAAATGTGCATTTCAAATTATATGTTATGTACTTTTATTTGTCTCTATTTGTTGCTAAAAATAAGGAAATAGATATCATCTCCATCTCCATTATCACTTGAAATATTCTTTTTTCGTATTTATTGAGAATTTTTACCGAATAAACAATATAAAATGTAACTAATAACTAGGAAATACTGTAATTGGCGATATAAATAAGAAAATTATTTACTGTATACCTATAAATGTTTGTAAACAGCTGTTGTATTTCTTAATAAAACAAAATAAAAAATAAATAAAAAATAAAATAAAAAGACTTTTGATATTGAACCTATTAGTCGGCAATAAGTTTATTTTTGAAAAAAGAAATTATTAAAATTAATGTAATTTTAGACCTGAGCACTTAATTAATTCGATATCAATATGAAGTCCTATATTGCTGACACCAAGATGAAACATGTAAGTTATATAGTACGCCATACATCATAGGTACGCTATTCACACAACATCGTGACGAAACTCATTGGTTTTAAATAAAATTATCATAATAAAATTCTTCTATTGTTCATAGTAGAAGTGAAGAGTTAACGATAAATTACCTTATACATAAAATATATGATTTTTTAATTATCTCAATAGAGACGAAGTTGGAAATCAAGGCACCTACAGGGCTTACGACCTGTCATCGGCTGGTCTACGTGATCACTTTATGCGCTTGCGCAACGTTCACCAATTATGCCTTTTTAATGAGATCCCTATCAATTCAATTTTGAAAGTTCTATATATTGTAATACTGAAATTCTTTTCGCTTGAAAATAAGGAATTTTTACTACAGCCATCTATGTGTGAAATTATGAACAACATTCTTATTATTTTTTTTTATTTTGTTGTAACGCCATGTATTGAGAGAATTGGTTTTTTTTGTAAATAATGGGAGCAACAATTCTTATACCTGAGGTGATAAATGCATTTTTCGCATAGAAGTCACCCATGAATTGCGCCAGACTTATAAGGTCATTTTTGTCTTATTTACCTACTTGTACCAATGTGTAAGTAATCGAATATATTTTTTTTTTGCATATGCAATAATAAAAATATTCGATTAAAATATATGATTTCGAAATGGGAGTAGCATGGGTTAAAGTATTTTCTTTGAATAACAATCAACAATTTGTGAGAAAAAAACAGGTCCAAGTGGTTACCTAATTACGTTACAAATGTGTCCCATTGTTATGTACTAGAAAAATGAAAATCAATATTGAGCCACTTGAAGCTCATACAGGTCGCGTGCATCAAATTACAATTTAGTTATATACAATATTGTCGGATTATTGCCCTGATTTTCTCTTCCTACATTTTATTTAAAAACTGTTATTAGACTCGAGCTTAATAATATTTACAAGTTTTGGCTTACGAATTGACCACTATTCGGGATGTGGTCTGACACGTAACGTTTCATACACATTACGCGTCGAAGACGGATTATTAGTCACAAACAAAATTATAGTCCAGACCAATTATTTTACTACCTGTTTCTGAGTTCAATGGTTTTTAATATATATTAATAGACAATTGTTTCTGTTAACGTATTAATGAATTAATATAACGTAGGTAAGTTATCACCAATTAATTTTATCACCAATCTAATATTTCTTGAAAAAGTTCCATTGGTGTTACCTCATTCCTTTCCTATTTTCAGTAATCAGTCTGTTTATATAATTATTAAAACTGTTTTACTGTTAATTAAATTGCTCAGAAGATTTATTTTGTTACTGTGTGGAAATTTGCGTTGTCTTTTACTTATTGTACCTAGAAGGTAGTAAAAAAGTTTATTCTTTTGTATAATTTTTAATAAAAAACGTTTTATCGATTTAGGGATGGCGCTGTTTTGAATGTGTTTTTGCAGATTTTTTCCTATAACGACAAAGATCTTATAATAAGATATAACAGGTACATACCTAATTAAATTCTCAAATATTCCTTCAATTAAGCAGAAGCTTATTTTCCAGGCATTATTTACATACCTACGTTATTTGTCTGTCGATGTATAGAATATAATATTATGTACCTACATATGTCTTATGTCCGTTCGTTAAGACTTATATCTAATAAACAGAGTTTATCGCTGTTATGGGGCGATTTAATGGTCAATAAAATATAAAGAGAGGTATAATTAATCACAAAACATGTATAAAATTACGTAGCTTTATCATATTAGGTTCAATTTTATAATAAATTATAGAAAAAAAGTAGTTAAACGTTTACATTATTCAAGAAATTAAAAACCTATTTACGAGTAGTTATTAACTTTATTATGTTTGTGTATTCACTTGAAACGTCTAGTTTATTTGTAGGTGTTTGGCTCAGGGCATTGATCAAATTGACATCCTACGTTAAAATGACGGTAGTTATGTATTTTTAGTAAATATATAACCATCAAACTTATATTTACAAATGATTAAATTACCATATGGATATACCTAATTAAATTATATGTTTTGATAAATGTGTGTAAATTACTTTGATATACATACGTGTTTTATTCAACATTGTGAAATATAAATAAAGGATTTGGCATTCTTATTTTCCTTTTACATCAAACCGCTCTTATAAAAAAAGATTTTGAGAAATATAAAAAAGATTTCAACTATGTTAACTATAGAATTATTATAGTTTTATAGGAAATGCTTACTTAATTACCCATTTGTTGACCATCTCAACTTTATCAGACACATTTTATGTTGTATTGCCCACGCAATGATTCAATTTTTTTTAACGTAAGAAATAATATACACATCAAACTTAAAAATACATTTTTTTACAAAATAAATGCTTAAGAACTAGATGCGGAACATAAACTGCTTCACTAGGTTAAAAACAAATATAAGTTATGATTTAGGTGCGCGTGTGTGTTATTGTATGTTAACGTCAAGTAGTTAATTTATAAGTCTCTTGTCAGTTTTTTTACCCATTTATTTTAATCCCCATTTAAAACCATTTATATTTTAAGTTTTCTTCAATTTAAATGGAAGCAAATTGATCATTTATACTCCAAGGAAATGAAAAATATAAAGAGAGGTATAATTTATCACAAAATATGTATAAAATTACGTAGCTTTTATATAATAATAAATTATAGAAAAAAAGTAGGTAAACGTTTACATCATATAAGTAGTCAAAAACCTATTTACGAGTAGTTATTATATGTTTGTGTATTCAACGTCCAGTTTATCTGTAGGTGATTGGCTCAGGGCAATGATAAAATAAACCTTTATAATTACTTTTAGTAAAGATGATTTTAGTAAAGGGCGTCCTTATTATGGCTACGATATTTAATGACATATTATAGTTGCATATACGCAAACATTGGAATTTTTGCCTGTCGGGAGTCAATTACATTTTATGAAAAATTTTAACACCTTAATAGACACAAAGTTAGAATTTTTATTTATTTATACAATATACTCCATAAGCCATTTATTGTTACAATAATAAATAACAAATAGAAATATAAATATTGAAACAAATAAAAACATAGACAACGATAAAAATATAGATTCAGATAAAAACGTTGATTCACATAAGAATAGACAAAAAAGAATTAGATAATTGCCGACCGCCGTGGCACAGTTGGTAAGCCGTTTGGTTTCTGTGCGGGCGTCCTTGGTTCGATTCCCAGCAGAGGAGAAAATTATTTAAATTTATTTCTCACGCAAATATTGCTTCTCTGGGCCGGAAACACTGGTTAGTTGGAAGAAATTTCCACACGGCATAAACTCGCCACTTGCGCAGGGTGCTCATCATCATCATCATAATAATAATAAGACACATTAAAAACAGTACAAAATAAAATTAATAATAATAATGCTGCAAATATTATAATAAAATTTTAACCGTCTAAAAAAAACTTTAAAATAAGCCCAACTAACATGAATAAAAGAAAAATTATATTAAGAGAACTGGGAAATTAATTTTCATTATGAGTCGTATCACAACAGTGATTTGAGAAAAATGTATGAAAAAGGTACGGTCCCGTACTGCGGGAATACTGCTTACTGGACCTCAACTTTTTCTTATATTATTCTTAAATAACTCCCGTAATACGACCATTTATCTGTTTTTCTTATGAAAAAAAATATAATAAACCATAGAAAAGTATGTTCCTTTGCACCAGCGGGTATTTGTTAGGAGAAAAAGGTAGTGTTTATATTACAGATTTAAAGTATGTGGTAGGTACTCGTATGCACCGTCGCGCGTAGGTTAAAATGGGTCATTCATTTTTCGAATACCTGTCAATTGTCAAAAATGTATCATTAGATACGTTTGTAAAATAAGGTACATAGATACATACAAACCATCACGACATATCCCTCAATGTGGGGTAACCAGCGACATTAATTTTTTTTTTATTAAAAATATTCGTCATGATGGAACGTAGGATAATGACGCACAAAAACTCATATAAACATAGGTACCTACATAAAATAATTCATGCCTTTTGAAATACATTTTTCGATTATATCCACGTTTAGATGGGTCGATGGCAGAGCGGTGAGCGCATTGGGTTAGTAATCCAATAGTCGCGAGTTCGAATCCTGCCTCGACCGATTTCGTTCACCTATAGTCAAGCATTTATGCTTATTTTAGGGAACGTAGGAAGATGTATATTATGTACTTGTCTAACAAGGACATATTCATTTTTTATTAAAAAAAAAACTATTGCAAGCCCGCACGATGAATAGATTCGGTTCTGTCAAAACACGTTAGTTATTTTATATGACTAAAACGTCTTTAGGCATGAAGTTTGAGTTACGATAGTATAAGAAATCTGAACATAAGTTGATATAACGAATAAATATTGGTTATTTGTGTTGGTTGTTTGTAGACTTTTTGAAAACACTTTCACTGATCGATGTGCAGTTCGGTTTAACAGTTTCGAAAATAGTTGAATGTGTATTTAAGACGGAAGAAACGACGTTTATTTTAAAACAGTTTAAACTCGTAAAAGCCGTTCCATTCTTTTATCTTTCTTCCTCTCTTTTTATATGTGTTTAGTTTGCTAAGCGTCCAACATTAGGTTCCAAGCGACATGAAACTGAGTAGGTTGGTACCTATGGCCTTGCCTTGCGGTGCAATTTTCCTCTTGTGCCCGAGAACAATTTCACAGACTAGACTCAAATACAAACCGGGAACATGGTAAAAAGGCACCAGCGCTAACAACTGGTTTTATTTTAATGCTGAATGTTTTAAAATAAATTTTGAATTGGTATCATATTTGGATCACGTTCTGTAAGGTAAAAGGTAAAGTCTGCTCCAACTAATTATCAAGGGCAAAATAGAGGGACGCCTCAAAATAGGAAGACGTCAGATGTCATGGTTCCTCAACATTCGTGAGTGGACCGGCATCAGAGACGTCGGCGAATTAGTTCCAGTGATCGCCAACGTCGGCGTCGAGGGGACCTGATGATGGCACGAAGAAGAAGCTATTATGACAAATAAAATGTTATCTACTCACATACAATAATGTTCCAGTGGCTTAAAAGAAATTCTATTGATTATTGCGTCAGTAGGTTTTACATGTACACAATACTTAAGTCCAGACCCGATAAGTAAGTAGGTAGTAGGTACACAATACATTTTCAAGAATATCCTTAATGTCCCACAATAGTTATTTTTTTTACTGTACGATTAGAAAGCTACAAGAACTTATTGTAATTTATGAACAAATTATGAAATGGAACAAAATGAAAAGGCCTTTAAAATTTTATTAAAACGAATATTTTATGACAATTTTTT
This sequence comes from Molanna angustata, assembly GCA_963576475.1. NCBI lineage: Eukaryota > Metazoa > Arthropoda > Insecta > Trichoptera > Molannidae > Molanna > Molanna angustata. Next base: position 20,178,045 of record OY754978.1, on the reverse strand, counting down.
TATATCTCAATAGAGATGATTTCAGATGATGTCGAAATACTAAAGGAGAACCGGGAATTCAAAGTATTTACAGGGTTTACGAGCTGTCATTAAATAATTTACGTGATCACTTTATGCGCTTGCGCTACGTTCACCAATTATGCCTAGTTATTTAGTTTCTTATCAATCAAATTTTTGAAAGTTCTATATTTGCTATACATCATAATCCTTTCACTTGAGATTAATCTGAAAAAACCTGTCGCCATCTACAAAGTTATTAATCTGAAAAAAACTGTCGCCATCTATAAAGTGAATTTTTTGTAACGCCATCTATTTAGAAATTGTAAACAATGAAAGCAACAGTCCTTATACTTCGTCTCTATTTGAGATTGGTATTGAAAATTTTGTCATAAAAATATCACTGACTCCAGACAAGGAAAAAATCAATATTTGCGTATATGCTACACTAAAAATATTCAATTTAAAATTATGGAAAAACTCTTTTTATACTTGTTCCGTTATTTCCATTGCCCCAAATTAATCTTATGTCTAGAAGAAACCAGCGATGGTGTTTGAAAGAGAGTATTAAGCCTTGGATGTGGGAAAAGAAAACAGGATGCCGAAAAACAACAAAAGTGGCATTGTACTCTTTAAATAATTGTATCAATAATCAGAAGATGTCTTTGAGTTTACTTGTTAGATAATATATAATTTATGTATACTTTTCCGAAAGAAAGACTGATAAACCATTGGCGTTGCAAACATAATATATTTTTGGAACTGTGTTAAGTTAGACCAGAGACAAACGGATTGCTCGTAGCAGTCGGGGTCAACTGCTTCAAGCTATCGCAACACGGCGGTCTGCATTTCTAATACAAAATTCTCGTTTACAATACACGGACCGCTTCGAGCAGTCGTGTTGCAGTTGAACCGACTGCTCCAAGAAGTCCGTGTATCTTGGGTCTAACTTTGCACAAAATACAAAATAACTGGCCTATAATCAAATTGTGGAACTAGTGCCAAAGAATAATAGGAAGACACGAGGAAATAAAAATAAGAAAAAAATGATAAAATTATGAAATACTTGGCCGTTGATTTCCGGTGGATAACTGTATCATCAATGAACTACACAGGCATTAGCTGACGAATTCAACATTTTAAAAGTCACAAAAGTACGTAGACGGCAGTTGGTTTGGACATGAATGATTTTCGTATCTCCAAAATGATTCTCAACACTAAACCAGAGGGCAGAAGAAGTAAAGGCATGCCCAGCTTAGATGGCTGGATGACACCGAAGACGACATAAAAGCGAACAGAATTGCAAACTGGAGGAGAGCATGAGAGCAGGGACGGCTGGAGAATGATTCTGGGGGAGGCCAGAGCCAACACAGGGCTGATGATGAACTCGATTAACATTTTTAATTTAAAAACTGAAATTGTTCATTGTAACCAGTATGTTCAGCCCGGAGAAGATAGATTTGCGTGAGAAATAATTTTAAATAATGTTTACCACTTTGCCACCGTGGTTGGAAAATACAATAATATATGCAGGTATTCTATGGTAAAAACTTGTATGAAATCGATAGCGGTAATGTCCCTTTTGATTGTTTCAGTCCCATTACAAACTAAAAGTTTCAGTTCCATTAAAAACTAAAAGCACAATTATAAATGTAAGTCACTAAGTTATAATTTGATCATTGAATATACTTAATATCCATGATCCACATTACGTGGATCTTTTGTTCCAAGAGTGACTTGAGATGGTATTAAAGTAAATATCATGGTTTTGATAGTTCACTTGGAGTGAGTACGCCATCCGATGGTGGGAATTGCAGTAAGAATGGGTGGCATAGAACGGGTCATAGTAAGTTGCATTTAAGTGAAATCTAACGCCGTAAGATGCAACTTCAATCCCATATCCAGGGGATATAATGTGATATTACCTAGATGTCAACGTTTATATCCCAACATTTCGAGTGTCGCAAAAGAAAAGAGATCAGAAAAATGTATATAAAGAACATTGAACCGATCGTTACTTCGGTACAAAAGTACAGAATACATATATCCAGGTTCATAAATATGTAACTGGAAAAAACATCATTTCAAAAACATGCTTACATAAAAATTTGCCATCAAAAAGGCTCAAATTTGTTTTTGAGTTTTTATTTTATTTAAAAGGATTTTAGATGAGTCAGTGGCAGAGCTGTTGGTGATGGTGAGGATCCAGCGATGGTGAGTTCAAACACCACTCTAGCTACCTCGACTGACTTCGTTCACCTATAGCACAAGCATTAATGCTTTATTTAAGAAATGTTTGGAGATATAATATATTGAAGATATACTTACCGTGCACAAGGCCGCAATTATTAAAAAAATAGACAAAATAATGCAATTCAAAACATGCTTACAGTTACATATTAACTAATCATCTCCTTACACATAACACCTTAATTTGTCTCCTTATCCTATCCTGTCCCTCTCCCCCCCCCCATTTTCTTTTGTTTCATATATTTTTTTTTATATTTTCATTATTTATTTTATTGATATTAATTGTTGGTGCGTATCATAAAAAATATTTTTTTTCGCTAAATGAATATGGTTGGTTGAAATATATTGCCATTGTGCACAATCTCTTAGATGTTATGTACGATACGATAAATAAATTGTACAGTAAAAGAATACAAAAACAAATAAAACTAATGCAAACATATATTATATTGTTTGTACAACAATGGTAATGTGTAATTTATTAGTGATTATACATTACAAATAAATTAAAATATCAATACATGATTTGCGTATGGAAAAAAATTGACAACTTGTTATCTCATCTTGTCAATGATTTGTTCTACATTTTGGCGGATTGAAGAAGAAAATGTGTAGGTACACATTTTAAATAATATTTAGTTCCAGGCACAACTCATGTTGTGAGTAAACTTTTTTAAAATGTAAAACTCAATTTAAATTTTACTTTTTTTTAGCTACATACTCTGACCATAACGCCCTATAATATTAGCTTTCAATAGGCATGTATAAATGAAGGCGTTTATCAAAATATGTTTGTTTATCCCTGAACGAAACATGAATATCACGTGTATTGAAGTACAAAGTTGTTTTTTTTTTAACAATTTCATCACGTGTCAAGAATTGTGTTGTATAGTTAGCATCTTGTAAGTATATACAAAGATCGGTATCAAATTTATTTATGTTCATTATATTATAAAGATTTTTATTTCACAATACCTCTATTCTGAATTTACGATGACAGATAAACATTTTGAATTTTAGCTACCGAAGTATGTAATGATGTTTATGTTTTCATTACATCACACGCCAGTTCTCGTGTGGATCATATTACATAAACGGTATGATACCATGTCGCACTTTCATAATTGATTGGATTAGTGTGAAAATTAGGTATATTTATATCCATAGGTATGATGTTTTTTCTAACAAATGTTTGAAATCATATATTTTTAAATATAATTATGTCCTTGGAACAAGTAGGTACATAAACATCTTCATACATTCTCTAAACAAAGCATAAATACCAGTAGTGGAATAGCTTATAAAAGCCAAGAATTCTGGGTTGCCTATAAATATAATATTAAAGAAACAAATTGGGCAGCAGTTATCTATATTTAATGACGATTGTGTAAATGGTGTGAAAGAAAATAAATAAATTAAGTAAATAATTAAAAAAAAACTAGTCAATACATAAATCAATAAATAAACAAGCAATTAAATCTACAAGTAAAATATAGGTATATATAATAAATAAATATTTTTTCCTTGGGTTATCTCTATTGTATCCAGACCATTGATCCGTTAGTTCATTCCGTTAGAACGTTCGAAACTTCAGCCACATAATGTATTAAGATTTTCATTATACATAAATAAATAATGAACAGTAAAAAATCTTTTATCACCAAAACATTTTTGAGCTTCGCAAATTAGCTATATATTATTTCGAGTGATAATTTATTTAGATTAATATTGTATTTGCTTTAAACCTACATAATATATTATCTCGTTTTAAAAATTTAATCATTAAAAACGATACAAGGAAGTAGTGTTTCTTTCACTCGTACCTTGAAATCATCTCATGTTTAGAAAAAAATAAAATAAATTCGTAAATGTAGGTAACTATATCAATGATTGCCAATTATTTATCCATTTGCAAATTTTCAAGGATATCTGCGATTAAATCGAGGTAATCCGGTCAAGATTACTGAAATTATTAAATATTCGTCTTGCTTAGCATTATTATATTATGTAAGTATGTGAACTAAATCTATTCTAAACTAGATTATAAACTAAGTGCTATTCAGACAATCCAAATATTTCCCCGATTAAGATGTGCCTAAATGTTATACTATGTAGGTATATATTTCAAGAGATAGAAGATATAATTTGTATATGGTTTGTTTAATTATATTACTTATATACTTTAATTTTCTTCTATACCATAACATTTCCTTTTTTGGGGTAGGCAAAGAGAACCGAACGCCAGACTCTTCTCTCTTGACATGCATTTCTCGCTTATTTCACGTCCATACATCGTTTCATACACGCTCTTCTGTTATTCTTACTTCTAACGTCTCCATCTTTCAAAATTCCATTTATGTGATCGTGCCAACTTTTCCTTGGCCGACCTCTACTTTTCGTTCCTCTTTTATCAGCGATATACCTATAGGTACTTTTTTTATGAGACAGTCATCACTCATTCTTTCTATGTGGTCAAACCACCTCAGGGGATTAATTTTCATCTTACTCACGATATATCTTACAACCATACATTCTCGTCTAAAATCCTCATTTCTTATTCTATAACATTAATATGTTATAAAAAAATATAAAAATACTAGGTTATAGTTCTATTGTATTTATGTTGGTTTTTGAATTTTTATACACCTGCCATGTAATTTTGTATATAACCACTAGTCTCAGGCTTGTAGAGCATTATTCTGACGATGTGCTTTGCACGAAACGCGTCAATAATCTAATAAATACAATAGAACTATAACCAAGTATTTTTATATTTTTTATAACATATTAACGTACAATGAAGTTCTATCAATAATTGTCGATCGACAAACTAAACTTAGTTATTCTATAACACATCTTTCTACCACACATTCGTCTTAGTGACATTTCAACCGTCTTAATCCTCCTTTCGTGACTGAAAAATACTATTTTTTTAATAAAAAAGAAATAAAAAAGGACATTTCAAAATTTAGATACTAAAGGAAACAATTCAATATTATTGCCCCATTGAAAGTGTGGACACTTGTGTTGAGTAAATATCATGGATTGTCCAAGAAAGGAATGTTATTACCAAATGACCAATGATTATTGAAAGAAGGAAACGAATTAAGCTTGAATAATCAACGAGCATGTATGAAACGATGCATGAATGTTTGCAAGGATAAAGGCGTATGACGCTCTATTCTTTATGCCTACCCCATAAGTATGAAAGTATATAACAAAGTTCGTGGAATTCTAAATGAAAAATAAAATTTTATGAATAGGTTTTCTTCCGTTTTTTTTAACCTTTCCACACCGGGCTGCGATTATTGTTGCTTATATAACTATATAAAAAAAAACAATACACACCACTTGTAAAAATTGAGACCTGTTATTTACTTATTTACTTAATTGCTAATGAGTTTTATAATCATGTACCACAATAATATTATGTGTGTACTAGTTCAGGTAATCGTTCATTGAAAGAATTGAACGAATCAAGTTAAACGTGCGTGATTAATAACGTGCGGGCTGTTTAGAATAAAAATAATAAAACCTGTTATAACCTTATTCGTATCACTACCTGTAAATTTACACGCACAAAACACAGAGGTAAGGTCAATATATGCGCGTTGTTCTCAGGGAAGTATGATACTAGCAATATATTGTTACCTATAGTGCGATATTTTCAAGGTCATAAACAAAAGACTGATAAATATATGATTATTACTAAACTGGTACAGGGTGATAATGAGATATGTCTATCAGAGGTATTATTAATAAACTAATTATCGACAGCAATTGTGCACTGATTATAATGAGTATGTACGTGGTTTTTCTTTAACAAAATTCATAACATGTGAATGTATGTATGTTCACAGGTGTGATACAAGATATAAACAATCTCTCAATATACAATAACATTGTGTTTATATACAAATTTAATCTATAAATAAGGAAGTGTACAAATGCAGGTTTATTTCTATTAGACAATATATGTATATTATAAGAAACTCAAGCAACATGAAGATTCAAATTAGTTTGTAAAACAAATATTGGTAGGAATATTGCTTACAAAAACAGGAAATAGCAATCTATTCAAAGCGCACTTGATGTGAGGTTTTCACATAAACGGCGCTTTATAGTCATCCTAGTTCATAAATTATCAAAGTCGATTGATGAGTGAATACAGCAATAAATAAATGAAGAAAGGAAAGACAAACGAAATGATAAATAAATTCCAGTACGTGACACATATATTGTGTTTTTACAAATTAAATTACAAAAAAATCTAGACTCTTAATCCTGACTCTTAGCCCCTTACCAAACATACATATACGATAGCTAATGTTATAATAAAGATTTGGAGGTCAAGCAATTCTATTGTTCAAGTAGCTGGTATGTGGCTTGACTCTACAATATTCACAAAAGATGGGCATCAATTATGTATGCAGAGGTTTAAGTGATTATAAGAGTAATTAAAGGTTTTAATATTTTGTTTTATTTTTGTTTGTATATTGATTTGCTATTCAATTTATTTTGTATTAATAATACGGTTTGTGTAGCATTGCACTCCGCTGCTCACGAACAGAAATAAATAAACTGTTTATTATCATTATTTATAAATTATTATTAATACACTTTACAATATGAATGAAATCAATTTGATGTCGAATGTATTTATCATTAAACGAATTATGCTCAAATTTCCTTACTCTAAAGAGCATGTGGAAACTTCAACACCTTTTTCAACAACATCGATATGAATCTTACCTCATTTAACAAGTTCAGGAGAGTGTTGAGGGTTTCACTCGCTGGGAGGGTGGACTGACGTACGAATTGTGTGCATTTTTTCTTTTCCCATTATCGCCTCCATTTCCTATTATCCTCTAAGGCCCGAATTTATAAAACGTATTAAGAATTTTCTCAATGCTAAGCATCACAAATTCCATACATTTTGGTGTGCTAAGTATTGACTTAAGCACCGAGAATGGTTTATAAATACGGCCCTAAGACCCACCAAGCAATGACAACTTTGTGTTATTTTACATTTTTTACTTTTTTATTTAGATTTAAGAATGCATACATACCTACATATATATGATTGTGTTTGTTTATTGTTGTTCAAGTGCACTTCACTATTTAGTAATAAGCTGTAAACAAGTTTTGGTCCTTGGATTATTTTGTATACGTAATTAATTGCACTTTGTTATGACTGTTTTGTTAACATTGAAATAAATTAAAATAAATAATAAAATTAAATTAAAAAATGATGTTTAGTTAGGATTCTTTTGCACTTTTAAGTACACTATCAATAAGGTACATACCTATTATGCTCTTCTTCTTCTTCTTCTTCTTCAGCCCTCTGTCTTCCACTGCTGGATATAGGCCTCTTCCATATTCTTCCACTTCCTTCTATCGTTTGCTGCTTGCAGCCAATTTCTATCCCCCACAGCGGCTATGTCGTCAGACCATCTTTTTTGCGGTCTTCCGACGCCTCTCTTACTTTCCCAAGGTCTCCATCTCAATATTTTAGGAGTCCATCTTGCGGGTTCCTGTCTAGCAATATGTCCCGCCCATTGCCATTTCAATGTAGCTACGCGATCCATGACGTCCGCTACTCTGGTCCTTTTCCTAATTTCCTCATTTCTTATTCTGTCTCTTAGGCTTATACCAAGCATGGATCTTTCCATGGATCGCTGTGTGCATTTGAGTTTTTCTACATTTCTTTTTGTAAGGGCCATGGTCTCCAATGCATATGTAGTCACTGGCAGTATACATGATTCATATGTTTTTCTTTTCAGACAGATCGGAATCTCTTTATCTTCTAGAATGTGTCTAAGTTTGTTAAAAGCTGCCCAACTCATTCCTATTCTTCTTGGCAGTTCCGCTGTTTGGTTTTCTTTGCCCAGTTTTATCTTGTGTCCAAGATATATGTATTCATCCACTATTTCGAGATTTTTATTGTTAACAGTGATGATTTTGTTTTCTGGACTTATAATTTTCGTTTTTGCTATGTTCATACTTAGACCAATCTTGCTAGAAGCCTCATGCAATTCATGCTCTTAGGTTTAGTAAATTAAAAAAATATATAAATATATTTTTTAATGCTTTGTAAATCACCTGTAGATAAATTGTATGCGTAATATGGATGATGAGATGTTAATACACTCCCGTCATTGTATGCAAATATATGCACTGTAAAAAAATATTATGCATTAGTCGCGCATACCTATGTACATATTATAGATATCTCCAGGTGTCTCCATATCTGTCGTCACCGCAATCGCTTCACTTCATTATGTACACTACCACTATACTACCTTGATTGATGGACTTTAATTATATGGTTTCAGTCAAGTTCATGTCGTATTGTCCTTTCTTTTATCCACCGAGTACTTTAGACAAGGAAAAATGTTTAATTTGTGCAAATTAAGCTGAATGCATCCAATTAAACAAAATAATAATGACATACAACAATGAAACTGGTCGTTCACACTGCCAATGAACCTACTCAATGATTTTTACACAAGTTCAGTTTTAATGAGTGATTAATTGCTGATTGAATAATCGTAAATGAAAAGTAATAGTACATGGTAGAAACTACATATTGCGTTGTGATACATTAATATGCCTTACCACAGCTTTTAGTGAAATAAAAAGTACAAGGGAGACGGAGTAAAAGAACATCATGTTTAGGAATCCATCCAGCAGCGTTTTCAATCCAGCAAGACTTATGAAGATTTTCTTAAAAATTGCTGAATTTGCGCTGGATACAGCAATTTTTGATTTTTAATAAAGACTCACATTCTCATAAATATAAGATAACTTAGATGTATTTTTATTTATGCATGTATTAAAATCAATTGAAAATAGTATAAATAAGTCATAATATATCTCATTGATTGTGTAAAGTTATTATATTGATTAATATTTTGTACATTGAGCAAAACATTTCTCCATGGTAATGATTTTTTTCAATTCCTTTATAACTTTTTTACAAAAAACTAATGACTCAATCCGGGAATTGTTACAATTTTTGTTACAATGTCATGCAATTTAAATATTTAATAAAAAAAAACTAGAAATTTTGCAGCGCTGAATCCTGCGCATTTTGATGGCTCCAGCAAACCGAAGAACGTGCTGAATCCAGCTGGATTGCTGGATGCGGGATCCAGCGATTGCAATCCCTAATCATATTATAACTTTAGAGCTGATAGCTTAAAAAAATCATAATTAATTTAAGAATCATATATAAAACTTTTAAGTATCTTATAGAAATAAAATATTAAACGAAGTGTATTTTTTTGATGGATCGGTGGCAGAACGGGGTGGGGTTCCAACTCTTTATCATCCTCTCAAAAAAGGAAAATCAAAGGAAAAGGAAAAATCATATAAATAACTACATACGTATATATGTACATAGCAATGATCAACTTGTATTGTAAGTACTCATTTGAAACTGTTTAAAAAATATATTTAAAAAACGAGGAAAATAAAATCAGTTGAATGATAAATAAAACATATTTCGAGTAAACGCGGAAAAACCCATTTTTAAATCTACCATCACTAAACTTTGGCATCGTTCGTATATAATTATTTTTAAGTACTTAATAGCTATACATGTGTTTTAAGAGGAATTCTTTAGAAAGAGAAATATTAAACACCAAGTTCCTAATAAATAATTATTGACGTAGTTCTAGGAATAATTCAAAACAATAAACACTTTCAATGAAATGATATGAGTTTATTCATAATAATCATTAGTGTCGATCAAATTGTGGGTGTTTGTTAAGTGAATGCCTTTTTTATAATACAAAAATAATTATAAAAATCTATTTAGTTTTCTGAATATAAAAAAAAACAAATTTTTAATGAAATATGGCAATAAAATGAATGAATATTTTTTATTTGTAAATTTTCGTGTAGCTAAGAAATACTATGTCAAATACTTATTTAACACGCACCTTATAACAACTTGCCTCATTCTGGAGACTTACGATATTAATCGTGTCACAGATACAGACTGAAAACACAATTATAACTGGTTTTTCGATTCTCCTCCGGGAATCGAACCCGGGACCTAACCTAACTTAACCAACTGAAACACGAAGGCCAACACTATCTATATTTGATAAGTATGTGTAATTTATTTATTACAGTTGGTATCATTTTATTCCTGTTTTAAAACAATTATATCTATCAATCATAAATCTTTTCGAAATTCCCAGAGAAATGCATCCAAAAAGAGCAATCAATGATCGTTTATGAAATAATAGAGATTGTCAAGATGAGATTTTATCAAGGACATTATAAGTAGCATACTAAGATAATTACACATTTTATAACTAATACTATTATTATATAATTATACTACTATTTCTAGAAAATTTCACTTTATCCATTCACTTACGAGTGAATCATTTAATCGTATTTTGCGAGTTTTTTGAGACAATTTCGTGATCTGATGTCTTCTATTACAAGTTAAGTGATTAAAGTTACGCCGTTTAAATCTGAAGGTTATCTGTAAAATCTAGTCTATGGCTCGTTAGTTTCTATGATAACATAAGTCACGTGATTGTAGATTAAGGCGTACATGTGTTGGGAATAACATCCGATGTAAAAAACTCAAATATTTACCAAAGAACACTACAACGGTGTTCGTAATATTTGAGGTTTCCTCTAAAAACTTTAGTGTTTAGTGCAGAGTGTTTCTTATATATGAAAAATTTCTCATGCTATATTTATACTGTGAAAAATTTCTAATGCTATATTGTAATGAATTGATATCAGGGAACATCACATGATCGATGTTTCTAAGATGCTGTAGACTTACGGTCTGATCGATCAGACTCACAATTGTCTCAATTTTCTAGAAATCAAGAACTTACGAAAGAGACATTTTTTTTAAATAAACTCAAAAATATATAAACAAAAGATAAATATCAGCAATGTGAAGTACAAAGCAAAGAAGAGAAACTTGTGTAATAGAAAAATGGAGACTAATGATGCAAAAAATTTCGAAAGATCAATCTTTATATTACGTTTTCCTTTGCCAGGAAACAAACTTCTGTCGCTGGAAATTAATGTTTACGCAAACAAATAAATAAACGTAATTTTTTTTAATTAATATTCTCGCAAATGAGGATCAATGTTGAGAAACATTGATTGCCAATTTAAAGATGTTGCTAATTTGATCTAAATTACGTATTTAGATAAATAGATTATTGTTTGATGCCAATGTAAAATTGAAAAAAATACAAAAAGGATCAAGGATAATCGCTAAAGTAAGGTCACATCATATTATTCATCTTAAAAATGTTTACGGTCAGTGATTTTTGTGTATTTGTGTAGCACGCGATTAACTTCCGTTGCTATGTATGAGATATTGACTCATATATACCTTTTGAAGGATAATTCAAATAGGCGTTTTAAATGGATTGATTAATTTGAACATAATTGCTAAAACATGTGTAACAGATTTCATAAAACAAAGATAAGTCGATGATGAGTGCTTAAGTTTTTTTTTAATAAGATGCACTAGAAGTTGTCATTAGTAACTACATAAGTCACAAGAACTTGATCGACTCCCGTTAAAGACTGTATTAGCAGTCGATTTTTGGGAAGATAAATTGAACTATATAAATACAACACTTATTTTAGTGTTAAGAGCTCAGTTCTTTCCAGGGTTCAATTCATTATTTCCATTACTTATTGCGGTCTATTTATTACATACTGTTGTTTTGAAAAATATACTTGATTTTTGTTACATGAGTTTTTACAAGCGAATACCTTCAGTTCGATTTTTTTTTTTTGTTTAACAAAACATTTATTTAAGTATTGCGTAAATTGATTAGAATCTAATAACATTTTAAAAATACCATCTGATGTTTATTTCATAACTCATTCTGTGAATTGACTCAATTCAATAGATTCGTAAAGCGTTTTAAATCGTTGTGTCAAAATCTAGGAATTCTAGCGCTTAATTTGTATTTCGCATTTCTTACAAACTCGACAGTAATAAGAGTCAAAGAAAGATAAATAAAAATGGTCCATTCATTTTCAACGAGAAGTGTGGATAATTCTGAATTAGACTTATGTGTTTGTCAGCTCGTATACCTAGTGTGAGTGTGTGCCTGCTTCTTCTAGATTGTCTATCATCAATCTTTCGCATGTTTTAAATCTGATTCACGCTCTCCTTTTCGCGAAACGTTCGCATCATCACATTATGTTCAATGTTCTCTCTTGGAGGAAAAACACGTCTTCATTAACTTTTACTTATGTTTTCCTTAACTAATACTCACTTCCATCTTAATCTAGAGACCTACCTATCTACTCGCTACTCGTTCCTTGTGTTCGTATGTTGTATACAACATACGAACATACTACATACTGAGATTTTTTCTCTCGTTGAGTGTGCCTACTACATATTCGTTATATGTATAAGAGCGATCGTTGTTTACTTATGTTCTTCACCTTTCACTTTTCATTATTTCACGAATAATTATTTAATTCTGTGTATCAAATAGACTTTTTTCGAGAATCCAACATGATGAATTACAAGATTTTTTTAGCGTATAGAAGGTAGCTACCTTATCTAAACTAATCTAACCTAATCTAATCTACATAATCTAACCTATCGACAATGAAATATCGACCGCTGTGGTATGGTAGAAAGTCGTTTGGATGCTGTGTTGACATCCTGGGTTCAATTACCAGCAAATGAGATTTTTATCACTCTCGCAAATATTGCTTGTCTTGATAGCAAGTATTGGTGAGTACGAAGAAACTGCCATTTGGCAATAATCCCGCCTCTTGCTGAGGGCGTAAGAAAGTGTTTATGAATAAATAAAAATAAACATATCTTAAAATGATCTATAAGGTTTTGTCTAATAAGCCAAATTTGTTTTTTCTTACACATTTTTTTCATATAAATAAATATTTCCGCTTATTAATAAACAATAAATAGGAACAGGCCTGGCATATTGCATCTGTGCATCAAGCGGATCGAAAGTTATAAGGAACACACACATAATATTCTACTCCGAATATGCTGCGAAGCCTCTTAGTGTTTTTAGGCTTCAAAGTTGAAAAAAAACATGAAAAATGAAGACTTGGTCTTACGACATCTCGCAGATCTATGCTTAAAGTTATGTCGATATGTTAAGAGAAATACATTTTCTTGAACAAAAAAGTTCTTAACATTCCATACTTAGATTATATATGACACAGATACCTAGTCAGTGCAATGAAAGTATGACAACAAAAACTCAGGTGAAACACCGGAGTTTCACTCGCCCGGCCGTAAACGTACACCTAACGATACGCACACCTACATAATACGTACACCTACCGATCTACCGCCTCACACACACATGTAAAAAAAAACTTGTCATACATTTGAATTCGAAATTTGTACTGCACGCGGCTTCTGTACCATATAATTCTATGATTCCATATTCATATTTATGTGACTTTGAACAGTCATTTGCTGGGATAACCTTAACGTTATTACATACATAGGTACCTACACGAAATTTCGACTTTGAATAGGTTCACACAAGACTTCACAAAGCCAAAACCCCCGAAGTAGATTAGTTAAGAGAAAAGCGAAACGATGACAAAGAAGGTGATAAATTTATTCAATTAGCCAGAAAGCTGTAGCCTAAACACATCAGAGAACTATGTTGTCCTTTTGACAATTCAATAATGGCTCGAGGATTTTGGATGAGACTCGGGATAGACTAAACTTTACACATAATTATTATTGTGTATGCGAAAAGACGAATGTACCTACAGTAATAACACTTGGAACACCAGTGTTGGAGAATTGCTCGACCAAGAATTGAGTATTCTCGGTCATATATCCTCAAATTTACAAGACCGTCCTGTTATGGCTAATAGACCAGTACATTTAGTCATAAAAAACCTGTAAAGTCCAAAGTTTAGTATGAATATGCCATTAATTTTTATATACTTAAATTAATATTATTATTCAATTTATTCTGGTCAAACGGCGGGATCAAAATCATCCATGTTTACCCATATCACGAATATAAATTATCTTATGGAGTTCTATAATATCGTAAGATGTTTTAAAACTCCATAAAATAATTATATCCATGATATGGGTAAACATGGACGGTTTTGATACCAGCCGTTGACCAGACTTGCCCCCCTGATCATATTTTAATCAACTTCATGAGTAACCTTGCAGACTCGTCAAATGAGACAGTAATCTCCGAATAGGAACACACACGACTCTACATAGTACATATGTTGATTAAAAGTATTCTTTAATACCTATAGTAATTTTTGTATTGTTAATAATAATAATAAAAAAATACTTTTATTACGCAAAAAAAACATAATGTGGCGGACTTATTGCCCATAGGCAATATCTACCAGTCAAATATTGTTATTTATTTAATTTAATTTATGATGAAATTTATATAGGTATTATTTTTTCGGGCAACTAACAGGTACTATGTCAAATATTAATTTAACACGCACCCAATAACAAGTTGCCACAATCTGGAGACTTACGATATTAATCGTCTCACAGATCCAGACTGATAACACAATTAAAAACTGTGTCTCCACCGGGAATCGAACCCGGGACCTTTGGATCAGCAGTCAGATACCCAACCAACTGAGCCACGAAGGCTGACATAATTAACATGATTAATTTAATTTAATATTGCTTCTCGGGCAACTAACAGGTACTTTGTCAAATATTAATTTCATACGCACCCAAAAACAAGTTCCGCCACATTCTGGAGACTTACGATATTACTCGTTTCACAGGTCCAGACTAAAAACACAATATTATTAATTTGTGAAAACCGTACCGTACCGTGCCGTGCCGTGCCGTGCCGTGCCGTGCCGTGCCGTGCCGTGCCGCGCCGTGCCAAACCATCACGCCTTTTCCATATTTGGGGTAGACAGAGAGAACCGAACGCCAGACTCCGTTACCGTTTACAATAAACATTTTATAACATCAAAATATGTTTTTGTAATTCGGATTCTGTAGTACTTAAAAAGTTTTTGGTTACTTGTTATTATATTATGTATATGATGACATGTACGTAGGTATATAAGTATGTAGGTTCTTGGTAAATGTATCCAATATTCGTATTTCAAGAATGTTTGCGATTCAGTCGCGTCTGAAATGTAACCAAATAATATACTTGCCAAAATACACACAGATCCCTCCATCTTTATAGGTACCTACTATATATGTAGGTATAAGTACGTAAATAACTTTTATGAGATTCAATAGACACCTAAAGTTAAATATAGGTAAATAAAATTTTAAAATTACAAATGGTAAGATTATAAAATAACAACAATAAATAAATATGAACATTTATTTTAGATTCAGTAGTATTTTTATAGGCACTCCTGTATCCATTTGGTTATAACCACCATCATGTGAGAACGAGAAAATGAAGATTCTCAATATAAGCCCATTCCCATTAGAGAATTAAAAGATGAAAATAAATTTAAAGTAGCATTAAAAGGACATATTCTTAGCAATACATAATCCTATAAGTTGTATTTTTCTTCTGTATGTATGTAATTACGACACTCCTCTCTCGAACATGAGTTTTTAACTCTATCAAGAGAGTAGTATTGTACTTTTGTTGTATAATGTTATTAAGTAAAAATATTGTGTTATAAATAATAAAACATAAAAAATATCGTTTATTTTGAAATGCAAATGAATGAACTTCAAAATTGAATTCTGCAAATTATGAAATTAGTCACTAATGCCATATTGACACAAAAAATCATAGTTTGTTTTTGAAATAGGTTCAAAATGTTATGAAATATTTTTACGACAATTTTTCATATCTCAATGGAGACGAAGTTGGAATATTAAGGGAAAACCGGGAAAGCAAGGCGCCTACAGGGCTTACGACTTCACAAATGATGAATTTATTGAGTTCCCTATCAATCCAATTTTTGAAAATTTAACATAAAAATTTTGTTCATATATATTATAGTTCTTGAAATAAACTGTTTTTACCATTGCCATCTATGAACTGACGTATAAACTTTTTTGTAACACAAAAACAGGGAAAATATTCTTTAAAACTTTTAAAATATATTCAAATTATGAAATATATTTTGTAACATATTTTTTTTAACTCATGTAGTTTCAAAATACATAGTAAAATAGTATAAAAATCCCAAGTGCGGCAGTGCTCGATATTGCCAGCCAGCCAACGAAACACAATGGGGGTAGTTGAGCTCCGGCGATAGGGGAAAATGGAAATTGAACCGTTGTTCTGAAAATGTATTATCCACTTACCCATATGCCTCGATATCCCGCCCAACATGGTCCGGAGGTAGCGGCGGTGGTTTTGCATTTTGTTCTTTTTTCAACTGAAATGTTTATTTTGGTTATTGGACGAGCGCAGGGAAAACTTCCGAATAGCTCCAGGTTAAAACATTCGAGCCCTGTCTGCGATTGTTCTCCGTAACAACCAACGTTCGGAAGTTTCATGGGTTTTAATTAAAGTTGATCGAACATAGATGAATATCAGTTCCAAAATGGCGTAATTTGTAGAATTATAAAAGGGTAATGAATAATTTGAAGGTTTATAAAAGGTTAATGAATAATTTGTAGAATTATAAAAGGGTAAGAATAAAAATGTCTATTAATTCATAGAAAAAAGTTTTTTTTGCACAAATCTAACCTTTTTTCTAGTACATAATATATAAATACATATTTTATTACCTTGCTTCAAACGTCGGAAGAAATAAACACGGGAATACGAAGGAATTTCATGTCATGTACCTAGTGACGTTCAGTTATATAAATCATGGTTTTGTTTTATTTTTTTTTTGCTTTATTGTTTGATATATTCTTGCTAACTTCTAAATAGATGATTGTTTTTTTTTTTGTTTTATTTTTTTGCTTTATTGTTTGATATATTCTTGCTAACTTCTAAATAGATGATTGTTTTTTTTTTGTTTTATTTTTTTGCTTTATTGCTTGATATATTCTTACTAACTTCTATATAAATCATTGTTTTGTTTTATTTTTTTGATATATACTTGCTAACTTCTATATAAATCATTAATTTGTTTTATTTTTTTGCTTTACTGCTTGACATATTATTCTTACTAACTTTTATATAAATCATTGTTTTGTTTTATTATATATTTTTTTCTTTATTGTTTGATATATTCTTGCTAACTTCTATATAAATCTTTGTTTTGTTTTATTATATTTTTTTTCTTTATTGTTTGATATATTCTTGCTAACTTCTATATAAATCTTTGTTTTGTTTTGCTTGATTGTTTGATGTACTATTCTTGTTTACCTATATATACATCATGTTATATAGAATGTACATATACTGTCACGAAAACTGAATGAAATACGAAAATATCGTATAAATATGTATTAATGTGATTGTGAAATATTACACCTCGGTACAGGCTTAAGCCTAGTGAGGTGGATATATATGATATGTAAAAAAATGATTTTGTAAATTATTATAATAAATAAATAAATAAGTTATTTTTATGTACCTGCAAAATATTTTTTTATAGATTAGGTACCTACTGGATTTTGAATAAGTGTTTTTTCCTTTTTTTCTCAGTGAAAATCGTGAATTTTGGTATGTATCTTATATTTATCACAAGATATAACAATTATTATAAATGCCTCGGAACAGGCTTTTGCCTAGTGAGGCAATATATTCAAGTACCTAATATTGATATATATTTTATTTGTATTGTATTTTGTATTATATTATGTATATCGCATTGTGTACTTGTGTTTTACCAGTGAAGACATTACGGTCTTGAAACCATGACACTGAACTTAATGCCAGAAGTCTCCACAAACTTAAGTGTACTCAACGAGCAATGGAAAGACAAATGTTGGGCGTATCCTTGAGAGACCGAATAAGAAACGAGGAATTAAGATGCCGGTCAAAGATCACAGACATTGCAGAAAGAGCGGGAATGCTAAAATGGCAATGGGCAGGTCATGTGGCAAGACAGAGAGATAATAGATGGACCCCAAAATTATGAATTGGAGACCCTATCATAATAGATGAAGTCTAGGGAGACCACAGAGGAGATGGACTGACGATATTGTCGAACTGGTGGAACATGGGTGGAAGCAGAGTGCCCAGGATAGAATGAAATCGAAAACCCAGGAAGAGGCCTATATCCAGCAGTGGAGTGAAAGGGGCTGAAGTAGAAGAAAAAGATTGTATTTTATACATACATACATACATACATACCATCACGCCATGTCCCTTACGGGGTAGGCAGAGAGAACCGAACGCCTGTCCTGGCACACATTCATCGCCTCGTCAACATTCATGCATCGTCTCATACATGTTCGTCTATTGTACATGCTTCTAACATTTCCGTCTTTCAGAATATCGTTCACATGGTCGTGCCATCCCTTTCTTGGGCGGCCCCGGCCTCTCAATCCATTCCTATCCGCATTGTATATTTTCTTCGTCAGGCGTTCCTCATTCATTCTACCCATGTGGCCAAACCATCTCAGTGTGTTCACTTTCATTCTATTAATGATATCTTTCTTCATCTTACATTCTTTCCTTATGTTCTCATTTCTTACCCTGTCATACATCGTTCTATTGCAGATTCTTCTTAGCGATCTCATTTCAACAGCATTTATTCTGCTTTCGTGCGACTTCTGCCATGTCCAGGTTTCACTTGAATACGTCAATGTTGGCACTAAGATAGCGTTATGAATGGCAACTTTGGCAGCCTTTGATATGTTGCGATCATTCATAACTGGTCTCAGTGCTCCATTCACTCTGTTTCGTGCCATAACTCTTCTTTCGATATCCTTATCAGGTCGTCCATTCCGTTAAAACATGCTTCCCAGATATACATACTCGTCGACTTGCTCGAGCCATTCATTCTCTACTCTTATTTTACACGCTGTTCTGCTTTCACTCTTTTCAAAGACCATTACCTTTGATTTGCTGGCATTCATTTTCACACCGTTCTCTATGCATCCTTCATATACCATGCTTACAAGATACTGTAACTCTTCCATACTTTCAGCTAACAGTACTTTGTCATCTGCATACATCAGATCACGCACTATTACATACATTACTCAGTTTCAGACCTTTGCTTTCATCCTTAAGGGCTCTTATACAGAAGTCAATGTACAGGTTGAAGAGCCATGGAGACAGCACGCATTGCTGTCTGACGCCATTATTTATCGAGAACCACGATGTTACTGTGTCGTTGACACGAACACATGCTTCGCTGTTCTCATATAATGACGCGATTGCGCGTATCAGCTTACTCTTCACTCCATACAATAAATTTGTATTTTATATTATTAATATTGTTAGTTATTATGGCTTATGTACCTAATTCTTTTTAATTTGGGAATGAAAAAAAAATCAAATAGATTTTACACGCATAATTATTTTGTATCAAAGTTGTAATAAGTTGTGTTTCTCATGTGCGGGAGTCCTAGGTAAGATTCCACGCAGAAGATAAATTTATTGTATGATCACTGAATTTTTGATTTCCTAGGCTGGAATTGTATTGGTTACATTGAAGCAATATTAAACATAACCAACATACAAACACGGGGTGATAATAATTATACTAAGAAATTTATTTTACTTTCCAAGGACAATAATTCTTCATGAAACTGCATAGCAATAAACAGTTGTAAGTTTCATTCATATTTTAAGACACTTGTAGATGCCATTAAACTTGTTCCGTTGTGCGCGGGGCCCGACATACTATGTTCGTCTCTCTCCTACGATTTGTTCCTGTGCCTATCCTGCTGCAAATTAATTGTTGTCATAACAATATTTGTATTATAGGAGAGCGAGACTGCTGCTCTCGCTGAAATAAAAATGTTAAATGCACCTATACCTAGACATAGATGTAAGTATATGGGCGCATTAAATAATTTAAATAAACCTGCCTATGTACACATGTAGTTACATAAATTATATAAATAAATAAATATACGAAATACTGTTATTGGCGACATAAAATAAAATTTACTCTACTGTATATTAAATAATGTAATCAGCTGTTGTTTTTTTCTGAATAAACAAATAAATAAGCTCCTTGAGCCTTTTCGCCGTGGAGGGGGGCTATTTGCACATATATCAATCGAGGTTATTTTCTTTTAAGATAACGTTACTAGTACAGACCGTCTTCAGAGCATTATCATAAAAATGTAAATAAACGAGACAATGTACGAATATAAGTATTTATAAAATGAGAAATAAATTTCTTATAATTTAAATTCCGTTTTTGTTTCAGTATTGGGAAAAGGAAAATTAAGGTCCGTTTGTAAATTTCACTGAAATTCTATTTTAAAATTTATAGTTAGTATCCATGAGGATAGGCTATTCGTTTCAATGTCTCGTTTGGCGATAGCGAAAATCGCTAATGATAAAAAATACGGAAAGCTGGCTATGTATTTTTTTTATATAGATATATAAAGAGTCCTTTTGAAACGTCGTTACCCAAATAGACTTTCTTAGAATTTTTAAAAGCCAGAATTAAAGTGAGTCGGTAAAAGCCCTCGCTACACTTAAGCTAAAAAGTTTATCCCCTTGTGTAGATTTTAACCTAATGAGGCGTGTCTTTTTCACGAAACCTTATTAAGATCAAACGGAATAATTAAAATGGATTATAAATGTAGGCATACATAGGTATAGAAATACGGGGTTCACACAGAAATGTAGCGTATACTTTTATATCTAAATAGCGTATTACATCACGTTGATAGTGTATTAATTTATCTCAAATTGTGTTAGTTACTCAAAATTTAATTGAATTAATATATATTTGTATTTTATAATATATTTAGGAATTTTTACACACAAAACTAAATTGACGCTTTATAAGGATTGCATTTGCTTTGCCGCACTACGGAAATAAACCTGTTTCGGGGTCGAAGCATCTTGAAACAGTGACACTGTAATAATTGTGAATGCCAGCATCAATCATACATAAAAAGTGAAAACGTATCTATATAATATTACAAATCAACTTACAATGACAGTAAAAAAAAAAAAAAAATGGGTTGTGGCCAACGCTATACTCTTCTCTACCATATCACTCAATTATTCCATTAGGTACTTATTCAATTTTTGCATGAAAATTTTTCAGCATTTTCATGAATAGGGTTTATAAAATTATTTTTAATTTTAATATTTATGAAAAAATGATAATTATTCATTCATTCATTCATACCATCACGGCATATCCCACAATGTGGGGTAACCAGCGAAAGGTGTGCGGGTGTGCATTGCCTTATAAAAGAGAGCACAACATATCTGTGTATACCCACACACCAGTCTCGTCTCACCTCAAAAAGCACTATATTCAGAATGGGTGGTGAACCCCATTGCTGAACTATGTGAGATGTTATAATTGTTGCCTGTTGTATTTTCGATTACCCGGCTCTTACGGGACACTCGAAAACAATAATAGAAAAGAGTGGAAGCACTATTCTAAGCCGATGCCTCACAGCTTAAGTTTTATTAAGTGTTGATAATAATTATTATTATTACGTCCGCTGTATATTACAAAACATTGTTTAAACTAGTTACAGACTGAAGCTTCAGTTTCAAAAAAAAAAAATCTTGAATTACCCAAATTATTTATAACTCATCAAGTATTCAAACTGCAAATTTTTATTGTTTGCTATCATGGTCGCAGGCAAATCCATTAATTTTGCTTAAACTAGTTGCATGTAACACATGAGATCCAACTGTCGACGG
This sequence comes from Molanna angustata, assembly GCA_963576475.1. Classification (NCBI taxonomy): domain Eukaryota; kingdom Metazoa; phylum Arthropoda; class Insecta; order Trichoptera; family Molannidae; genus Molanna; species Molanna angustata. Next base: position 20,156,047 of record OY754978.1, on the reverse strand, counting down.
CGACAGCATGCATAATCAAAGAATACGTACCAAACTATAAACAACACAAATTAATAAATATTTGAAGACACTTTATCTTCCATACAAAACACGTAGGTATGCTTGTCAGGATAGGACAGTATGGAGGTCAGTCTGTTTCCCCTACACAGAATATGAAAACAGCATGATGGTATGTATGTATGTTTGCAGATTTAAGTATCAAACTATTAAGTCCTCTTACATATTGTGTATAGGCGACTACCTCAGTACCATTTTATAAAAGTGATGTGCCTTTTTGACAATTTGAAAATAAACATATCAAACCCTGGGAAACAAAAAATAAACATACCTACCCTGAGAAGACTGCATCCAACCACCTTTCATTATAATTATAGAATATTTTTAAAAACGTGAAAGATCATTGTGGAACATATTAATGACTATATTTGAATATTACAGTAATGAGTTATTACTTCTCACTAACCCAAAGGGATATAGTGGGGAGTTATGATTCTGCAATTTTTAAGGCTTTTTTTATTGCAGATTATAAACTAGTATCATGCTGAGATTGTATTCTGATAGTTTTATCATAATGAATCTGTGTGTGTGTGTGTGCTATGTGCTATGTACGGCGTGTTCATTTTACTTTATCGATTATTAACTAAAGTACTAATTCGATTCTATTCAAATTTTTCAAATTTATATATCTAATATTCACTTAGACCCCATTAGATTTTGAAGGATATCTGAATAGCGCTTCTCAATTTTTTTAACTGTCAAATATTTCAAAGTGACCCCAAGCTCAGGAAACCTAGAATTTAAAAATTTATTTCAAATTGGTAAAAAGGCACATCGCTTTCGTAAAATGGCATTGAAGAATTATTAAGTTTTTATAATAAAATATTTAATAAAAAAATAATGTAACAAACTCATTTCATGAAAATGCTAAATATTTTCCATACAAAATTTGAATACTCTATAGAATGACTTGTTAGTGAGGATTGTAGCGTTGGCCACAACCCACTCGTTTCAATCGGAAGTCATCGTAATTTCTATATAGATGTACAAATTATTCGTTGAGCAATAACGATACAAGAGATAAAAACTACATCTTTAATAAAGCTATGATTTCAATCTTGTCGGAATTTGAACCTGGGATACATAACATGCTGACTGATAATTTAAACAAGCAATCCTTTGCGCCTACAAAAGTGAAACCCATAAATCTATTTTAAAGAATTCTAAAACATCACGATAATCTTCTTATATGGTTTTGTAACATGGCGTCGGATAGCGGAGGTGAAATTCTTAACTATAATATAATAATTGTTTTTTATTTTTTTCCGCCATATCAAAACCAGTAGCGGCTAGTCACAATATTTACAAAGCTATCTCTACTAATCAAACGATTACTATTATTTATTATACTATAATACTAATAGAGAATGTAAATCGACGCAAATAATGAATATATCTCTCTTATATTTGTTTATTTAGATTTTATCACGTCGAATGTTGTCAAAGAAAACGTTATTTAAAATAATAACTAAATACTTAGTAGAAATACATTAAATTAACTGAAAAAAGTATTAATTTAAAAAACAAGATTCCGTTTATAAAATATTTATTCTTGATTTTTAAACGAAAATATGTTTTTGAACATATTTATAGTAGTAGGTAGGTACTAGAACATATAAATTAATGTTTTTGAGTAAATATTTTTTTCTATTTCTACTACTTCTAGTCCTATTTTCTCTACTACTGGATATACCTATGTAGGCCTTTTCAAGACTCTTCGACGCATACCGATCCCAAGCAACACGAACCAAATGTTTTCCCATAATATGAACGATATCGTCCGCCCATCAGTGTTATGAAATAACATACATAAAAAAGTATATATTGATTATGCTAGACTTAGTATATTTTTTACAAATACATATACATATTTGGGTAGAGAGAAAAGAAAGTTAATTAAATTATTTTTTTCCAGTATCGATAAATATTTCGTAAAACTACTGTCCTTGAGAAAATAATTAGATAACTATTTATTTTGTAATTTTAAATAACTGCGGCATATTCACTTAGAAATTTTTCGCCAAATTCATAATTAGATCTGACACAAGTAATTGAACCCCGTTCATTATCAAAGTTAGACGTCTAACATGTTGAGCCATTAATGTTGACTCAAGTATGCACATTTAGTTCCAAAGATTGTATAAACCCACATATTCGGGGAAGGTAGAGAGAATCGAAAGATAATTTATTTTTTTTAAGTATCGAAATATATTAAGTTAAAGAACTGTCCTTGAGAAAATAAGAAAACCATTTTTTTGTAATTTTTTAAATTAAACGATGTTTTAAACATTTTTTGAGAACAAAAATAATCTTAGATTCCGTTTCAAATATTGAGATTAATGATTTTTTCAAGGGAGTTCTGATTTTATGTTTTTTAATATAACATTGAATTTCTTCGATGTATCATTGACTGTCGTTTCTTGTACAAATTTATGACTTTGGTGTCCTATTTTTAACATAATGAGGTAGGTAAGCGAATTGAGTATTTTCTTGTACATATGTAGGTATTGCTTACTGGATTCGCATACTCAGGTGTTGGAGTAAACGTAAAAAAGGTTTAAAGTTATCTGATCACCTTCCTCACGATTTAGTGATTTATCTCGCTATGGCAAAAGATAATAGCTCAACTTACGTAATTATAATCTGATTGTGTTTTTGTATTTCAGGGTCAAAGTATTAAAAATAGTGATACATTATTATCAACGAGATAACACCCAAATAAAAACCCTTGTTATCTTGTGTTTACATGTTTGAACCATCTCGTGTCATAATAAACACGGTGAGTCGCTGAGCTGCTGGTGCGATTTCTTAATGAATAATAATATTCTCAATGTTAAAGACATTTCAGCTGTTCACTCGACGTATTAATAGTATAATAAATATTGGTAAATCATGGATCCGATCTTTGGAACTAAATGTGCAAGCTTGGGTCAACATTCATGGCTCAATATATTAGACGTCTAACTTTGAAAATGAATGAGGTTCAATTACTTGTGTCAGTTCTAATTATGAATTTGGCGAAAAATTTCCAAGTGAATATGCCGCAGTTATTAAAAATTATCAATTTTTTTTTCTTCTCTTATAATTGTTATTCTTTTACCTACTGCTCAGCATACTAGTTAAATATTTTAATTCATTAATTTAAATTAAAGGAAACAGTATTGGCTTGTAATAATTTTAATAACACCAAATGTAATCTAAAAATTCAAAAAGCTGTAGTTTTCTGAAATAAAATAAAATAAAATATGGTTAACTCGAAAATTAAAATATTTTCCTGAACTAAAGAGATAAACAACTGTACATTGGAAAACTAATTCAATACACTTTAAACGTACAATATTAATATGACATTTGATTGACCTTATAGGTTAGGCTGTGTACCTGCGTCTTGCATCAAGAAATGTTCAAAGGACAAAATATTCTTTCATTATATGTATTTCAGAGCCAACAAATAAGCAGAAACAACCTCGAAATGTTCTTTTACCATAAAACGGCGACATAAAAATTTGATTATTACGATTTTAATATGTCATAGTATGTAATACACTATTCCATAGTAGGTATGCTTTCTACATGATACCCGTTGAGAAATCGACATAAACAATAGCAACTATATTTTCCATTCTCAAAATAATAATAATGGAGAGTAAAATACCGTTTTATTTTGTTTTATTTATTTACACTATAGGGCATAAGCCACTTACTTGTTATAATACTAAAAATAATTACAGATTGAAATATAGAACCGGATAAAAATATACAAACAGATAAAAATATAGATTCAGTTAAAAATATAGAAACAGATAAAAATATAGATTCAGTTAAAAATATAGAAACAGATAAAAATATAGATTCAGTTAAAAATATAGAAACAGATAAAAATATAGATTCAGTTAAAAATATAGAAACAGATAAAAATATAGATTCAGATAAAAATATAGATTCACATCAAAACACTAACCTACCACAGTCGATAGTGGTGTAGGTATTAAGTTGGAATTATGTATAGAGTGGTCATGTGATGATGGCTATTTGTCATTTTTTATGAAGCTCGGCGTTTATTGAAGCGACGAACAATAAGAGTTATTGTCCCGCGGTCAGTCCCGGTATTTCTGGAAACTGGAATGATTTAACGTCTGAAAAAGGATGAGTGTCCCAGACGGGCATAGTCCCACGCTCGGTCTGGTCTCGCAAGATCAATTTTGTCTCTTTGCAAGGTCCGCGCATTATGTATAATATGCACAGTTGTTTTGGATACAATGAGTCCGTCCAATTATTTCTGGTCGATGGATGGCCCGAATGTCCTATTTATCCAAAACCTCGCTCGCGGAATTCC